>CM021698.1:129226968-129248598 GCA_011074415.1 Stictonetta naevosa | reverse complement strand
ACAAAAAAAAAAAAAAAAGAAAGCCGTAATCACACAGTTTTTACTGTCTCAGATGATGTGTTTATAATTCTAATTGCTTGTGATACAAGCACCTAGATACTCTTCATTTCACTTTGTAAATTCCCATCTGTCCTATAAAATAATAATAATAATAATAATTTCTTATGATAGACATCAAATGAGGAATATAAGGCTGGAATCTCCTATTTTTATTATCAGATAAATTTATTTGACCTTTATAACTGTAAAAATATACAGTTATTTCTCAAGTACTTCCTATACAAAATAATAACATTCCATCAATGCAATGTTTTTGTTTAGGTTTCAATTTCTTGGCCAGCATGCAATCAGTAAGATTTTAGAAAATTACTATTCCCAGCTTAAATTAATTTAGCTTAAAGCAAATGTCAATTATGTGAATCTAAATGTTTGTATGAAGCAAGTAGAGCTGATGACTACCAGATTGTAGATTACTCATTTATGTCTTCTTCAGCTGGTGTAAAACTTTCAAAGGTATAAAATGCACTCCATACCTCAGCAAGTAGCAATCTCCTCATCAGAATGTAGATTGAGTGAATAGTAGCTCAGTGATTACATTTTTGTTTTAGACACTCCTTTAAATTCTTCATTTCATTCTTTGACATGACCCTTTGACGGATTTTGTTTTCAGTAAAAATGATCTAAAGACCTGCAAACTGAAACAAATAAACAAATACAAACCTTTCTTCAAGTAATGTTTGAATTTTAGTCATTAGAATTGGTGTGTTTAATGTATATTTAATTTATTTAATTTATTATGTATAAATAGTACAAAATAGTATAGATTTCTCTGGCTTCCACAACAGTTTCCTTCATGGAAAAAAAAATCTACTTGGAGAGTTATTCATATGTGTAAACCATTCTTTTAATATCTAAGAACTACTTCTAAAGCATTTAATAGCAAACTTTGACTAGGTGGATCTAAAAGGCAATGAGTGAGTAAATAGTCACAGGGACTCAGTTTTGCGTTCATCCACAGGTGGTCTTTCTAAAAGAGGCTTAAGCTGTTGATGAAGCTTTTATGTGGAAATTGTCATCAACAGTCTATTTAGTAGAGTACGTCATGGATGAGATTTTCAAAAGTGGACAGGAGACTGGAGATGTTTTGGAGAAAACATGATCAGATAACAACTTTCAGTCTTGTACTTTCTGGTACTAGAAAAGGTGTGATATTGGGTTCCAAGGAAAAGTGAACATATAATCAACAAATCACTTTTGAAAACCTTGGCTTGATAACTTAAAGCTATAGTTTGATCAGTGAGCTTGGACTTCTGGATTATTTTACCTCTTTTTTGTTTATTTATGCATATCTGACAATCCGCCACTGCAAACAAATTCTACTAGATGAATGAATGCGAAAATGATAGTAAAGAAAACAAGAAGTTGATGGAGGTTTCAATATTTTCATGGAGGTTAGATGAAGATCCAGAGGGCACACATTTAAGAACCGTAGACGAATATATTTCATAAAATTGATGATATAGTCACATGTTATGGATGAACTGACCTAATGGCTTATTCTTGCTAAGGTGGAAAATCTTACTCCCCACACTTCCTTTCTTGCTTTATGTTTTATGTCTTTGGTCACATGTTCTTGACCTGGTCGTCATGCTGCTGCATAGTGAGCCAATTCCATTGATTCATCTGTCAGAAATGTATTTAGTGTTATTCTGATTTTTTTCCCCCTGACTTACTGAGGTGAATTTATTCAGAGTTCAGACAGTGGCCACGTCTAGAACGAGGAAAAGGTATGCATCACTTAGCTGGAAATGAGGCTAAGGGAATGCAGACTGAGGAGCAGGGGACTGGGAATGAAAAGAAGAGAGTGGGAAGGAGACTTCTGATATTAGTAAAAGAGTAGGATGGAACAACAGTGTGGTAACACAATATCCACCTTTCTAGAATAATTAAAAAAAATGCTTTCATTTTGCTACTTTATATTTAGTCTACTATACTAGCTGGAAAAAGATGCTGAATAAATATATGTAGAGCAGTTTATAGAACCTTCTGAACAATGATAATGGGCTAAATTAACAAAAAGTGTTAGGGGAGAGAATTATTAGTATTTTATTTTATTGACTTAAATGTAAAAATAAATGCTTTTTAAAAAGAATAAAACGTAATTTTTAGAAAATCTCTCTTTTTTTTTTTCTTTTTTTTTTTTTTTTCAGATTTGCCATTTGGCCTGAAGCAAAGTTCTTATTCCCTGATTCCAGAATATACTAATCAATAATATGTAACAGCATTCTACATAACTTTTCTGAAATGCATTCTATATTCCACAATATAGGTAAAGCAAAAATAACTCTTTCTCTCCTTCCTTTTTTCTCTACATGTTGGTTACATTCTCTGGCAGGAACTGACCATGGGTTTTGCCATGTATGGCATTAGTAGTACTTTTTATCTATCTTTTATGCAAATGCTATATCCAGCAGATATAATTCTGACATACATGAGGACCAAGCATCAAGGCCTGAATAATTTTTGAGAGTTTACTCATAATCTTGTTATTCAATAACTTCCCACTGAAAATTATTTAAGATAGTCCTCCATCTACTTATCTTGCAATTTACAGAATGAGAATGTACAGCAAGTCAAAAGGCCATATCAAATTCAGTTGCCTTATATTTAGACAATATTCTTTAGGAACCAAACATGCATTCTCAGGGAAAAATTAAAACAGTGTTTTGTTGTCAACAAGTTCTGTGTTTTCTAAACAGATGGTAAGAACTTAAGATATTTTTGATGCCTGATTAGATTGCTTCTGTTTTACAAGTTTTATTTTTGTTGTTGTTTTGTTTTGTTTTGTTTTTGTTGTTTTTTCACAACTGTTTATTCTGATTTTAATCCTACTGGACTATATTTGCCACAGTTGCTTTCTCTGCCCTTTATGTTACTGGCTCATCACAACTTCTAGTTTTCTAAATTCCCTCTGTTATCCCATAGTTTCTGAAAATTGAAAGCCTAAGCAAGTCAAATTCAACCAGCTCTTCCAGGATGTTTTATTTCATGTTTTTTTTTCCAGACAATCAGATTAAATATGTATCTCTATGGCAGAAGATTTTTACTGTTCTCTGGGGCTAGTAATGGGCTGGAAAAGCATTTTGTTGTCCTCATCTAATGCATATATAACATTCTGCTTCTTCCTAATTATAGAACATTAATATTTCTTGAACAGTCATGCCTTTTCTTTATTACTATTACCATCTTACCATCTGTGCCTAGTTGTAAGATTATATCATCTACAAAATTATATATTCTCACCTAATATTGCTTGTTGCTTTTACTCTATAGCTATGCACTTTTCTCTATGTATTTTGCACAAAAGGTATGCACTACATACAGCACTGTGTACAGAAGCTATCCAACTGTCTTTGGGTCCTAAGTGTATGATTTCCACTTTTATTGCTGAACTTACTAAGAATGATGTTACTATCACACTGTAGTTTCATATTATTTAATTTAGTCCTATTTGTAGTGTTTTTAGAAACTAGTGTAAGTATTTAGGAATATTTTATATTCCATGTTTAAATCTCAGTCTGACATTTATATTACATGTTTCAGAATCTGTCCCTAATGGTTTTGTTAATCGCACTACAAAGATCTGCAAGTTTAGCCATAATTTGAAGTCACAAGCTCATAGATACTTAAGACCTCATTTCCAATAAACTCTTATGAATTGAAATAGTTAAAGTAATTTAACTTCAGAGATATACATCTTGTTTATTTTTAAGCTTGCTCACTTGAAAGAATGTGCTACTTATCTTTTCAAATCTTGAGTAAAATTTCAATGTATCTAGCCTAGGAATGCACAGCATCTTGCTCCTGTAAATCAATCCCTGACCTTTCTGCTTGAGACCAGCCATATCTTCATATCACTTGTAACTGAACTGTCCCAAATGCTATCAAGTTTTTAATGGCCTGACTCCAAGCTCTGGGTCACACCTCTCAATTCCTCACAAGATTGCCTTCTGTTCATTGTAACTCAAACTAGATCATGAACAGAGCTACAGCAAATAGGAAGAAAACCCACTTGGTGTCAGGGTGCAGCAAATGCTGTCTGTTCTCTGAGGGACAGGGAGCCAGGTGTCACTGACAGGACATTGTTCCCCAGGGCCTGAGCATAGGGACAGAGCAGGGGACTGGTCATAATGTCAGTCCAGCACCAGGTCAAAGGGCTGAACCAGAGCCAGGGCCAACCAGGAGTCCAGTCAGAAGCAAACGGAAATGGCCAGAGACAGGGCTGGATACAAGCTACATGGTACATGAGAGGCCCATCCAGAATATAATTTATGCACAGATGGTCTGAGGTCCATCTGGAGTACCAGGTTGCAGAAAGATACTACTCTTCCTGCATAATTCAGACAAGAATTGAGGTCAATAACCTGAGTTTATACAGAGCCCTGGGCCCAAGGGTGTGGGTGGTCATCCTAGATGAGGGTGGCCAAGGCCATTAGGGGCTACCAGTACATTCAGGGCCCTGACACTAGAAAGCAGGAAGAAGAACATGTGCATAGGTGGGACACAGGAGACAGTTTCACGGATGATGACAATGATGGCAGTGGCAAAAAGCCAATGGGAATAACTATTTTTGGTACAGTCATCAGCACTGAACCCTACCCCGTCTGAGGCTTCCTACGGAAAAATGTCAATTGATCACAGGGAAAATGGTAAGTACCTTCCAGGGCCACAGTATATAAAGCAATGTTGATGATACTCTGGTTCTGTATAGAACTCCCAGCTACAAATGTTAACTCTTTTAGGAGTTTATATTCTTAATCAGCCCTTTCCTAAAAGGAGGGCATTCACACTAGTCATCGCAGATGCAGGCTGCCTCTGAATGTCTAGTGCTAATTATTTGGCTATTTGATTTAACCTATATATTTATAAACAGCGTTTTTATTTATTTATTTATTTATTTTTCTAATACATGACATTTTACAATTGCTTCTTTTATTATTTCAATCTGAAACAATCAAATTATGCCAGCATAACTCATTTATCTGCCAGGCCACGTTTCTTCCAGAATTGTCTGTTTCAGTCCACAGTTGATAAAACGGTGATAAATCACCACAGATTATGCTGAATATTGTGCCGTGATCAGAAAACATATCTACCTATAAAATCTTTCACTGCTAAAAGCAGATACAAAATGAGTCATGGACTTCAGGAATTTGAACAGAAGGACTAATGTACCTCCAGCCCTGCAAACTGGAACCACTTAAGACAATGAGGGAAAAGATACAGGCTGCCACCACTCAGACATAAGTGCAACGGTAGCCCTTTGTTACCATGTGTGTCCTACAAATTCACAGACATGTAAATAGGAAAGTGGGAAGTGGTAGGAGGGCTGAATGAGGAGATGAGCTAGAAAAAGAGGCTGATAGGCATTACTGTCCGTGTGTCATCTTACACAGTTACCCTCATAAATTTAGAAATACATATGATAGGTCATATGATTACTATACTGTAAAATGAAATTAAGCTTTAGTTATCTGTGATGCTTGAAATTTTCACCGGGGTAACAATATATATATATTTTAATGCACAATTAACTTAGGAGATTGGTAATGACCAACTTCTTATTTCTGTATTATTGTCATTTGCTGTCAGGGCTTGTGGGCCTTTTTTTCAGTTGAATCAGAAATTTTAGGAAAAGATATAAAAGCCCTGTATAAATTGCCTCCATATTGTGCTTTAACAATCAATCAGAGCACAACCATTCACTATTACATGTGCTTGTAAGTACTACTACTGATATTTTTAATTATTATTGTTTTAAAATATATGCAGCAGGTGTTCATAAAAGACCTTTCCAAAGAGAGAGTATGCATTAATTCAGCAGTTAGAATATAGGGTTTGTGGTAAGGTCTGTCTTTCAGTTTAATATCGTGCTTATACAATATAATCAGATCACTGGCAAGATTAACATGGGAAAAGATAAATTTCTCAAGCCAACCCTCACAGACAAAGTGTGATTGCATTCCATATAGCACATACCAAGTTCAGGACAGCTAAGAAAGCCAATGTTTGTGTTCCAAGAGTATGAGAAAGTTGTTTTTGGACATGATAGCCAAGTGTGTGAAATCCCTCATTATTTAGCTAGATTAAGCACCAAGCAAAGCAACATTTAGTGTCTGAGTGAAATAGCAAGTTCCAGAAAGCTCATAAAGGATTTCAGCTTCAGTAGGCTCAGGGGCCTTGGCATGCATAAAGACACACTACATAAATTTGATTTATATGGGCTTTTTGGTAAGCAATCTCAAACTTAAAAAAAATAAAAAATAAAAATTAAATAAAGACATAGCCTTTTCTACAAATGCATTCCTGCTCCTTAGAGGAAGGGCCTCCTGACAATTTTATCACTGTTCTTCCTACCAGTATGCAGAAGGAATGGCTTTCTTAAAAAGTGTTTGCTTTCAGAGTATGTTCAGAATATGTTCATAAGGACCTGGAATAAACACTAACTTTTTTTTTTACCACATGAATATATGAAATAATTCAAAGTCCACAAACCTAGTGAAAAATGACTGCCTATTCTGTTGTGTCACTGAATTTTAAAGCACTTCTAACAAAATAAATAGAAGAGGTTTCTAGAAGAAAAAGGCAGTTAGTTTATTTATAATTTTTATTTGTCCTGTAACGATTTGCTTTTATTTAATTTTGTCTGTAGAGCTTTTGTGTGCTTGAGGGAGTATTTCTTGACTTTATGTTTGTATTTAATTGTATATGGATATGTATATATGTATATATGTTTATTCATGTCTCTCTCCTCACTCTCCTCAAATATAAGCGGAAAAGTAAAGCAGGTTTTTTGCTTCAGGCTGTAAAAGAATGCAGACTATGATACTTGGGGTCTCTATTAATTTGTTCTTGTGGAATAATTTCCTCAAGGAATGTTGTCAGAGAAGACTTAGATTTAATAGCAGGACATTAGTTTTACAAAATACTAATTCATCAATGTAAATCTGAATAAAAAACTAACAATCAGACAGAGGTTTAGAGGCTATGGTTAAAATTTATCTCTCAGTCACTCAAATATCATACCATTCTAATATCTTTAGTTAACTAGTTCTTCAGACATGAAAAAGTACCTAAGTATTTCAGGATAACTGAAATAGAGAAAATTTCCACTCCCATTGTTTTATATTTACTAAGTCCACAGCCCTTTAAAATAAATCTCATCAAATCCCAAAGCAAAAGATTTTTTTTGTTTGTTTGTTTGTTTTTCTTTTAAGAACACCTTTTTTTTTTTCTTTTTCAAAGTTCTGATACTAAGAAAATGATGTTGCTGGGCAACATTCTACTTATCACAGTATGCAATCTCTTAAACTTTCATTGAAAAGTTCAGCTCAAGATTACAAAATAATTATGTTTTGTAACTGGTTTCTGATTAGCTGTATCCTACAACACTTGTAATAGTTTTGGATGAAAGAGGAATAATTTTTTCTTTAAATACTGTAGATGGAAAAGAAATGGGATAGAAAATCTTTATGATGTTTTTATCATTTTGAACACTGCTTGACTTTAATGGGAATATCTAAAGAATAGGGCTGGGAGGCAATAGGACTCATTCTGTGCTGGAACAGGTCATACTATTTGATATCATGTAACTCCAAGTTACTCTTCATGGTATCTGTACTAACTGCTCATTTCAAGGGAAGCATTCATTTAATATATTTCTGCCTATGGTTACTGTGAACACTAATTATGTTACTGTCTAGGAAATGGAAAGTGAGTCTGTGATTCAACTGATAAATACATTTAGAAGAGGTAATTTTTTTTTCCCCAAACAAAGGAATACTAAAAACTTGGCAAAGTAGAGGCCTAACTGACATATCCTTGTCCCCCTCTCCTTCAAATCAGGCCTTTCTAATGGTGGCTTCTATCCCAATTAAAACTGATCACAGATAATTTAAGGCCTACAGTGAATCACTGCAAAATCTTAGATTTGCTAAAGTAAAGATGAATATACACATATTCCATGACCATGTACGGTCTTAAATTAGGCAATTGCAGACTTTTTTTTTGTTGCTGTTGTTCCTAAAAGCAATATTGTATAATTTGCATAACCTGTAAACAAAGATCTATATTCAATATGCCATGTAAGAAATGTTTCTTAGTCTGCATTCCTGGTTAAGGCATTGACTAAAAGTGAGAGGAAAAATAATAAATAAATAATTAAATAAATAATCTCCTTAAAATATACAGAAATACTAATACTCTAATATATTATCTAATAGAATGAAAGTTGTTAAAACCAAATTGACTAAAATTTAGAATGGCAAACTAAAATATAGACTACAATAACAGTAAGATAGTGAAAGTCAGCCACAATGCAGTGGCAAAGTTAAATACCTTCATTAAAAAAAGTGTCTTTCCACAGTTAGTGCTATTGAACTGAACCAAATAAAACTGAATAGTTCAGTTCAGTTCAGTTGGAAAGAACTTTCAAAGATCATCTAGTCCAGCTGCTTGACCTCTTCAGAGATAACCAAAAGTTAAAACACATTAATGAGACCATTGTCCAAATGTCTCTTGAACACTGAGCATCAACCACTTCTCTAGGAAGCCTGTTCCAGTGTTTGATCACCCTCATAGTAAATAAATCCTTCCTAATATTCAGTCTGAACGTCCCCTGGTGCAGCTTTGTGCTGCTCCTTCATGTTCTACCATCAGTTACCAGGGAGCAGAGACCAACGCCCCCCTCTCGTAGAATCATAGAATGGCTTGGGTTGGAAGGGACCTCAAAGATCATATCGTTCCAACCCCCACCATAGGCAGGGATGCCACCCCCTAGTTCAGATTGCCAAGGGTGTCATCCAACCTGATCATGAACACCTCCAGGGATGGGGCATCCACAATCTGTTTGGGTAACCTGTTCCTGTGCCTCACCACCCTCTGAAAGAAAAAGAATTTCCTTCTAACCTCTAATCTGAATCTCCCCTCTTTTTGGTTTAAAACCATTCCCCCTTGTCCTGTCATTATCTAATTGAGCAAGTAGTTTCTCCCCTTCTTTTTATAAGCCCCCTTCAAGTACTGAAAGGTTGCAATGAAGTCACCCCGGAATCTTCTCTTCTGTAGGCTGAACAGCCCCAGTTCTCTCAGCCTTTCTTTGTAGGAGAGGTGCTCAGCCCTCTGATCATCTTTGTGGCCCTCCCAGGACCCACTCTAACAGATCCACATCCTTGTGCTGGGGGCCCCAAACCTGGACCTAGTACTCCAAGCGGCACCTCAGAAGGGCAGAGCAGAGGGGGACAATCACCTCTCTCGAATTGCTGGCCACTCCTCTGTTGATGCAGCTCAGGATGCATTTGGCCTTCTGGGCTGCAAGCAAGCACTGCTGGATCATGTCAAGCTTTTCATCCACCAGAAACCCCAAGTCCTTCTCTGCAGGGCTGCTCTCAATGAGTTCTCCCATTCTGTAGTCATGTCCAGGATTGCTCTGGCCCAGGTGCAGCACCTTGTACACGGACTTGTTGAACCTCATTAGGTTCCCCTTGACCCACTTCTCAAGCTTGTCGAGGTCCCTTTGGATAACATTCCTTCCTTCTATTGTATCAACAATACACTATCCACTTCCCCTCCTCAAGAAGCTGGAGAGAGCAATGAGGCTGCCTCTCAGCCTTCTCTTCTCCAGACTAGACAACCCAAGTGTCCTCAGCCTCTCTTCATAGGACATGCCTTCCAGCCCTTGTACCAGCTTTGTTGCCCTTGTCTGGAAGTGTTCAAGGACCTTGACATATTAACATCCTTTTTATATTGCAGATCTCAGAAATGCATGTGGTATTCAAGGCAAGGCCACACCAGAGCTAAATATAATGGGAGAATCACCTCTTGAGCATCTGACTGTGCTGTGTTTAATGCATCCTAAAATGTAGTTTGCCCTCTTGGCTGCCAGGGCATGCTGTTGGCTCATGTTAAGCCTGCTGCTGACCTGTACCCCCAGATCCCTTTCTGCTGAGCTGTTCTCCAGCCACTCATCTCCCAGTCTGTACTTGCGTCGGGTATTAATCTGTCCCATGTGCAGAACCAGGAATTTTATTTTTTGAACTTGGAGCCATTGCTGATGGCCCAATGTTCCAATCTATCTAGATCCTTCTGCAAGGCCTCTCATCCCTCCAGGGAGTCAACAGCATCTCCAAGTTTAAGATCAGCAGATTTGCTGAGGATGCAATTCCACTCCTGCATCCAGATCACTGATAAAAATGTTGAAAAGGGCTGGCCCTAGAATATATTAACAAAAGTTAGAGAATTCAGCCTGATACATTCAATGTGCACCTAAGTGATTTAGAGGAGGATAAAACTACCATGGCTTTCATTTCCATGTTTCCAAGTTGCACTAAATCATTTTGACCAGAAAACAGTATAAAGTAAGAGGATCTAAAATGGAGAAATTTTAATGGAAACAATATGTAATTAGCAAGTTTTCACTTACACAAGTTCTGAAATAAAGACAGTACATTTAATGGTGGCATTTTATAGAAGACACGATGGAAAAATGAGCCAAAGCATTTCTAACACAAATTACACATCTCATGGAAAAAACAAAATATTAGGGTATACCAAGATTACAGAAAAGTAACTTTTACTTTCAGCAAAGCAGCAGAAAGTTGAAGTTGAAGTAAAAAAAGTTGAAGTAAATTTTTCACAAGGCCTAAAAGTGAGTATGAAAATACTTCATAAAAACTTTAAACTGAATTTAAAAATTCTCAGATCAGAACAGCTATCCAAAAACTCATTGTCACCCCACATATAACCTTTAAAAGCACTAAGTTGTTTATGTTTCCTGGAAAAAGAACTCCTTCAAATGCCTACAATTATATTTCTGTACATGCTCAGGAGTGTGTTACAGTTGTACCTGCGCCCCACTTCTGTCTCTCACCTGTTCCTGCATTTGATATAGAAGCTTGGCAGTTCTGTGCCCCCATTCATTAAACACCCTCTTGAGACTCATTCTAAAATGGCAGTGTCTAGTTGCAAGCACAGAGTCCATGTTAATATCAGTCTGATTTAGCAGGTACCTACCTAGAAATTGGATAGGACTCCTCAATGAGTCAGAAGAAAGTGCATTGAACTAGTAATCTTCACATTCGAGGAGATTGCTTGTAAGCACTTGGTTGAGAGCTTTTCTAAGTGCTGAAAAGCAAGTGTCACCCTTCTCAACTTCTGGAGAAAGACCTCTGCACCCCTTAGGATGCAAAATGAATGAAGAGAATATGGGGAAAGAAATGTCTCTCCATAGCTAGTGGTGAGGCTAAAGCTTGATTTGTCTGCCTTACATATTTAAGTGTCTGAAAGCCTTTTAAATCCTAAGTAGCAGTTTGCTGGATTTCCAACTATGCCTAATTGTTCAGGTGTCTAAATTAAATGGGTATCTTACTATTTAACCTGTAACTTCAGAAAGAACTTAGTCTTAAATATATAAGCAGATTCAGAAGTGCCTTTTCTGAACTAATAGGTACCGATTTCCACTTACAACTTCTGCACTCCATGTTTAGACTGACAACTATCCCAATCCTAAAGACACTAAGTGTTTAGACTTACTGAGATCTACAGTTAATATGGAAGGCATAATACTGATATAAGGGCACTCCCCACAATTATCCAGGAAGTGGAAGACCTATATGCCAGGTATTATCTATCTACTTATCTTATCTACTGCTGATTTTAACATGTACATTGTATGGCCCAGGAAAGTATATGCTTTGCTGGGTAGATGCTGATTTTCTGTTCAGATGGGAGTTCAAGAGTCTCACAGGGACAGAAAGAGACAAAGTGAGAGTCAGTTAGAAAGAAAGACATTGTTTGGTCTCATATATTTGGTTCCCTGCAGTTTTGTTGATTGCTCTTCAGTCTCTAACTCTTGTTCCTGATATTTAGTAGCTTCATTTATGGTATTAAAACATCTTCCCATTCCCTTCTTTCACACAATTTCCAGCTTAGGCTACCTAGCTAGGCTAAGACTTTTGAGGAGAAATAGAAGGGAAAGTTGAGTTTTCAAATAGAAAGAGGAGTCCCTGGATTGTGATTCCAGCTTCTTCTAAGTGTCTGTAACTGTCTGATATTCATACTTAAATACAGCTCAAAGAGCAGCATTGAAGAATTTTCACCACTTAATCAAATGCTGTAACACCTAACGTATGCAGACATGTGCAGACAGACCTGCTCTTGTTCTGCCTGTAGCCTGAGCTGGTCAGAACTAGAAACGGCTTAGCCACACTGGGCTGATGCTGTGCCAAAGCTAATAAGCCATTGACTTACCAGGTCAGGCATAGTGCCATAGCAAATCTTCTATGTGGCTTATGGGTCAGAATAGCTTCATGTAGCCAGCCTCAGAGCTAACACAGAGCAACTTGAATCTGTTTCCTCATGTGCAAGGAGATATGATCAGGAACATAACTCCTTCCTGGACCCTTTCTTTTTGTCTGGGCCCAAGAATTTTACACCACAGGGCACATAATAGGCCAACTCCAAAAGCTGGAACAGAGAGTATAAGATACCAGAGGGACATGTTATGCTACAATATCCCTACAGCTGTGAAATGCCTGGTCTCTGCTCAGTTCTTCCCCTCCCTGGTGTGGCTCCATTGCTACCTGTTATGCAAGGGACTGGCATCTTTAGCCAGGAAGCATAGCTGCCTGAGTCAACATTGTCAATCAGTTCAGGAAATCAGGTATATTACAGATTTTTGTTGCACCTTGGAGCTTGAGTATATTAAATTCTCCTGGATTTTGACTCCATGGTGCTGTTTGAAAGCAATATAAGACCCACTCTTTCCCCCACTCTTTTCCATTCTCTACTTTTCTTTCTTTCTCTCCACACTGATAACTGCTCTACAGCTGAAGTGAGACAGCCGATGGAACTAAAAGAACAGATCATTTTTCACAAAGGTAATTTTACATGATGCCTGCACCCTGAAACTGCTGGCCAGTTACAGCTATGCTCCAGTGTCAGGGAACACCAGGAAAGAGAGTACAAGTGACTATTTCACAGGACAAGTTGTTACAACAGTAACTTATATTGGCTTCAACAGTTTTGGAATGCTAAAAAGATGCACTTTCATATTTAATTTCAGACACCTAATCTAAATGGCTAAATTACAAAATGAGTCTCTTCAGACTTTGACATAAACAACCCAGAGAAACATACACTTCCCCACAACTAATTAGAAAAGGAAAAAGATACATAAGCCCTGAATTGTCTTTTGGAAACAAACAAACAAACAACAACAACAAAACTCCTCTCCCTGAAGTCTAGAAAAACAAGAATCCTGATGTAAATACCTAGAATGGGTGCTTAGAATCGCAGACAGTGAGCATTTGCATTATCTCACTGAGTATCAACTGTCAGTGACTAAAAGTGGGTTATTCTTAAGGCCCCTGTCCATGGAGAAGACATGAATGACAGAGAAAAGAGGACCATGAGGGAAGAGGAAATGAGAAAGAGGCTTCTTAAACTTATTTCTCATTCCAGTAGGCTTGAATGCCCATGCCATTCATCCATCTTTCTTATTTTCTTTCAACAACATTGGTCTTGAAGGAAAAAAATTAGTCTGAAAACAAAACGCTTCCCCTGGTGAGAAGGAAATTTGAATAGTGATTCACACTACTGAGCATACCTATCAACTGGTTGAAGTATGCAATGATGACTGTCTGTGCAGCCATCAAAGAGCATTTATGCACCTGCATTTTGAATTTGACACTGATGCAAAGGGGAATATGTATGTATGAGATTGCTGCATGGCCAATCTTCGCTATTTTCTTGATTGACTGATTGGCTGACTCACTACTGTGATTTGCCTCTTGCCACTTAAAAGATTCTCTGCAATATGATTGTCAGTGAGAGGGGGGTTGTTTTTTAGTAGAAGCAGTCATTTTCCAGCAATCAGGGAAAGAAAAGCAGCCATAGCAAACACAACTAGGAGATATGACCTTAAATATCTTGTTAGTACTCAAAAGTCCTGGAACAGAATATCCACAGCAGAGTGCAGAGAGCATGGCCAGGTCTTCCAAATTCTTAATGGCATCTGAAAGGAAAGTTTTTCCTCTTTATTTAATGTGATTTTGTATTCAGCCCAGGTTTTGCTGAAAAAATAAATGTTGCTTACCAGAGTCTTTCCACTGGTGAATAATTGCAAATAGATTATCTAGCCACAAATAAAGCATTTTAGCTAGAGCTGTTCTTTAATATGAGGAGTTTGGATAACCCTGTAATCGCTATTACTGCTATGGTTACCTCTATGGAACAGTAAATAATACAAGTCAGAGACTCATCTCTGGCTCAGCACAGCTCATGTTCCCACAGTTAAACTCTCCCAAAACAGAAAGGCTTCATTCAAACTGTCCACTGGGAGTGGTTTCTGGACCATATTAACCGTACCTGGGTACTTCCTATGAAAGTAGTCATTGACATGAGGCAGAACTATGCTAGGAACTGCATTAACAATTTACAAGTTGAATGGCAATGCCTCATCCTGTGTTCTTAACTTCTTCTTCTTCTTCTCCTTCTTCTTCTTCTTCTTCCTCATATTAATATTAATATTAATAATAATAAATTATTGAATTATTAAATTATTAAATTGGTTTAGCCATAACTGGTAAAGTAAGGAACATGCTTGAGAGAATAAACTCAAATGTGCCTAACTCTACACATCCACATATTCCACCCACATTTTGGCTATAGCTCAATTACAGTTTCTCATTTTGTTTAGTCAACGGAAATATCGACTGGCAGAGGTGAACAGGCACAGCTTTGTCCATATCTTGTAAGCCGTAACAGTTTGGATTTACAGTGAGTCATTTATCAGCTTAGCCATCCCATTCCACTTTGATGGTATGAGAGAACAGCCTAAATTTGGGACTGAAAGTGGATGCACCTGTGCATTTAATGATGTTAAGAGGTAATGCTCAGACTAGCCACTTTGAGAAAACTAGAGGCCAGTATGGGCACTCATTTCCATTCATTTCACTATTCATGTTGAGAAGGAAGAGGAAAAATGTCTTCTTTAACTTTTCTTAGCAGGTTTTAGAGGGGACAGGTGTCCTGTGGCAATTTTTTATGCATAAAGACTAGTCAGGATTTGAGTCCATCGCCTTTAAGAATAATATTGCTATGAACAATTAACTTTGTTTCTCTGCATGAAGCTACTGAGATTCCATGTATCTTTGCCAGTAAGGGAATTTTCTGAGCAAAAATTCTGTAGAAAAAAATATGTAATCTGCTCTGCATTCCAGAATGACAATTATCAAATATATCTCAGCCTTTGGAAGGAGAGTGCAAGTTTGAATACTACTGAGACCCTTGGAGACAGAGGAGATTCTCCCTTAGCCAGTAGTAAACAGCCATTGCAATTGGGTAACCTGAACAATTTACTGAAACAAACTGCTACGGTTCTGCTCCCACAAGCTACACAGTGTAGCTACACTGGCTCCTTAGACACTTGCTAGCATCAGACTCAACATTGTTGGTTCTTGAAGTCAACTACAGCATTTTTTCCCCCCATTTTGTGCTGTTCTTCTTATCTTTTCAAACCCTGTTGTTGCCTTCAGGTCTCCTTTAATCTTGGTTAAATTGCTTTAATCTTGGTTCAATCCATTTGATGATGGATTTTTTTTTTATTATTTTTTTTTTATCTGTTTGCCTTGCCTTTCTCCTATTTGGGCGGACCTCTTTAACAGGTCTTTTTCCTTTCTAGTTTTTTTCTTTGGTTTTCTGTCAGAAGCTTTGTGTTCCTTTTCTTTTTATTACTTTTCTGTCCTTCTTGCTTCCCAGATGAACCCATAGATAAGTGGAGCATAAACAATAATCTTCTCCCATATTCCTCTGCTAATGTGAGATATTTAGCTGGAGTGAAAAAGACTATTTAAGGACTGTTGAAAGCTGTCAACTATAAAGGTATAAAAAGAGGTTTTGTTATTCTGATGTTTTAGCTTTAACCATTTCTAGTAGTGAGTGCAGGTTTTCACACAGTAAAAGTTGATGACATTTTGTCTTTCAGTCTCCCTTTTCTCTTTGCAATATGCATAGACTTCTCTATTTTAGCAAAATTATGGCAGACTAGGGCCCAAAGAAAATTTTCCCACACGTGTTTACATGTTTTCACAGGTGAAGAAGAAAATAACTTTTTGGAAGGTCTCAAGTGGAATTTTTGTGTCAAATGAATCTGTTCAGTTAAGTCATTGCATTATATTTTATTTATACACAAGAAATATGTCATTTTAAAAGTTTATATGGTATAGATACTTAAGTCCTAACCACTAGTGCAAAAGACAAATCTTTGACAGTATTTCTTTTCAGGAAACATTTAAACTTTTTTATACCCCTTTGGGAAGAAGAAAGCCATTAGAGTGGATGCCAAGGTGCAGATATGTATATCATTTATAAAGATCTGTGGCAGAATATCAAATCACAGGGAATGGTTACATAGAATCCTGAAGGAAGGGTTTAGTTCAGCCAACATTCTCGTTTCTGAAAGTGAATCAGATCTGTCTTACAATGTGACTTAAAAATATCTTTAAAATTTAAGTGTAGTAAGATGTCTTTGTGCAGATGGATACCAAGCTTAGAACCTGTGGATCTCAAATTAGGAGCTGCTGTTGATGATGTTTCAACAAAAACAGAGTACAGAATAGATGTACCTCCCCAGATCTCCAAGTCTTGCATTTGGTAAATTACTGGTAAACATGAGTTTATTTCTAAAAATACATGTAGCTACAGGAGATAGGTACTCTATAGGCTTTCATTGGGGCTCATTAGCTCTGAGTCAAGTCTCTGGCTATGACTTAAGACATGGACAGAAAGAATTTGCACCAGCCTAGGCAAAGTAAACACATCCCCCTCCGAGTCTTGTGGATCAGGCTTTCATCTGCCTATGTCAGAAACACTGTAGACCGACCTATGCTCAGGGTCATAAAAGTGAATAGAAAGTCCCTAAGAATTAATGGGATTGCAAAAGGAAAAAATACAGGAATGAAACATATTTGCATGAAAAACTAGAGGGAAAGGTACCAGGCTCCATTACTAGGTTTTCAAGGAAAGTGGAGACATAATATTTTTCGCTCTTTGTCTTAAAACCTACTTGTATATTCAGAGAAAGTTCTTGAGTCCTCTTTCGGATAGTACACAATTTCTCACACTGAACTGAGAAAATTCAGTGTCTGATCCTGCTCTATTGATATTTTGCCATATCTATTTACTGATGCAAAATTTAGATCTAAAAATCCTAGTTTAGTTTAGACCCACTAGATCTAGACTAGTTTAGCAGGATAGTCCCAGGAGCACCTACAGGAGGCTCTTTAGGACTAAAACAATAGCAAAAAAAAAGTTCATCAAAGAAATACCTTAGTAAGAAGGATGAAGGAAAAAATAAATAAATAAATAAATAAATAAATAAATAAATAGATAGATAAATAAATAAATAAATAAAAAGGAAGCAGACTGTTTATGTACTAGTGGACTCAGGACAAGATGCAACTTAGGAACAAGTGACCCAATTTCAGTTTGAAAAATCATGTTTCCCATGTGATTTGTGCAGCTTTTACTTAAAAACCTAGGTGTTAATAAAGAACAAGAAGTGGAAGCCAAATCTTGCAGTCCTGTTGGCTTAGGACTAATGGCTATACTGCCATTGATTTCAGTGAAAATTTGCCTGGGTTAGAGAAAGTGATAGAGAGTGATAGAGAAAGGGGAGACACAATAACAAAAGGCAAAGACTTGATCTATTCTGCTTTGACATTCCATAAAATAGAGAGACGGATCCCCTGCTCTCCTTCTGCTCTTTGTCCTTCATATTCGTATAATTTCACTAACCTGACTAGTCCTATGTAAACAGCCTGTTTTAACCAAATAGGCCACATCAGGCTATTATCCTTATTGTCTTAAAATCCACAGATCTCCCTTTCAGTCAAGCTTTATTTGATGCAGGAAATGAGTCAAATCCATATCTGCTTTAAGTCTTAGAAGAGCTAGAACTGACTCATGCAGCTCAGCTGATGAGTATTGGATTGGTGGAAGATAGTAGATCTGGGACATCAAAGAACCCAGGTCCCTTCAAATGACCCAATCTGCCAGTGGGTGACCCTTTCCAAGGGCTAGTTTTCAAGCTGTGACAAGCAGTAGCCTCACTTCAGGTTTCCCATCCTCAGTGACACAACTATGTCAGGCTTGTCTGCAGAAGGCTAACAAGTGGTATCAGCAAGCCCATCTCAAGCTTTAAGTGCCTCACAAAATCCATGGGGGTTTTGCAGGCACATTATTTTGTTTATTCAAGTGTATCAGAATGGTTGCTCAGCAACGTATTTTGGCCATGACAAGAGGTAGGATACTTTCTTTGTTTTTTAATCTCACATCAGTTATTGCATTAAAACTAACAAAAGTTTCCTGTCTCACAATTCTCCAATTACATCTCACTCCTTTTATGAAAATGTATGTACACAGCACTGGCCACCTTCCAGTCCTCAACAACTGTTGCTTTATTTTATTTTATTTTAGCCTTTATGTGCTTTGCTTTTTAATTTCTTTAGTGTTCTGAGTAGGTGAATGCCACTGGGCTCTAGTGATATACTGCTATTTTGCTTCCTGTGATCAGCTAACAACTCTTGCATAGGTAAATCTTTCTTTGTTAGTACTTCACCTTGATTACCCATGAAAAATAACCTCTGAACAGGAATTTCCTTATCTTTAAGAGTGACAGTTGATATAAAAAAAATCATTTTGTTTCTCTACAGTTTATCTTCTTCAATTTCCCTTTCATGTACTTGGTGATGAAGCAGACCCCCAGTCTGAGGGCTGACTTCTGCCTGCAGTGCTTAATCAGTGTTGGGATATCTTAATATCTTTAGCTTCTCTTTTTCACATTTCCTATTTACCCCCACCTCTAACACTGTGTGTGAATTGTGCTATCATGTCACTTAATGTTTGAAATGCCAAAAGAAGATTTTTGAAAATAAGTATTAAACCTTCACTCCATGGAAAACAATACAAAATATTTCATCTCCAATGAAAAGTCTGTTTTTCAGGCAACAAAGCTTAACATTCCAAGTTTAATCACCATTTATGCCTGCCTAGAGAGGGAAAGAAAAAATGACATGTAAGTGGTGCAAAAATTAAAAGTTGTGACTTGTAACATGAAAGAAAAGTGTAAATTCCCTAAAATCTGTAGATGTTGCATACACAATACCTAGGAATATTAACCTAGCAATATTTCATATTTACTATATTTACTTTGCTTTAGATACTATCTCCTTCTCACTGATAAAGTAGGTGGAATTTATCCAGTGTATCCCTGGCATAGAAATATTACTCAGGATTTCCCATCAATTTTAAGCAGAAACCTATCTTTACGTGACACCTCTAGCAAGACTGTGTTTTGAATGTTGAGATTTTATAGAAAGACAAGTTGTTGCTAAAATTGCATTACATACAGCATGTGTCAGACCCAAATATTTGTGTGGTTACACCTGTCTGTCTTCCTTCACAATTGTATTCCTTCTGTTTTTTCTCCAAGAAATTAGGATGTGGTGTCAATCCATTTTATCAAATGTGAGTTTAGATGTGCTTGATAAGTCCAAGCTTTAGTGGTCACGGTAAAAGTCATCCCACTTGGTTCTGAGAGTTTTTATTAACCTTATTTGGCAAGGGGCATTTCAGTTAATAATCTTCTTTCCTTGCAAAGAGCTAGTTCATTAAAACATGGGGTGTTTTTATTAATAAATGGCAACATGGAATTATGTTTGCCTGTTGATATAAAACACTAAAGTAAGACTTCACTGGGCACATATCAAAATTAGACTGAATCCTTCCTGGCTGAAAAGTGTTTGTAGGATTTTGCAGTTCCTTGATTAATTGGTGTGCCTGCTGGGTGCAACCTCTGATACTGCAGAAGAATTTCTGGAACTATTTTATCTTGAGGTACAAGAGAACTTGCAAGGAAAAAATCAGAAATTATTTTCTCTTGGACTCTTTGTAAGGCAATAACATGTGAAAGAAGTTAATAGTAAAAACTTTTATATGAAAATTTTATATGAAATTATGAAAATGGTTACTTAGCTGTTACATAACTGTTGACATACATAGAGAATATCATAGTTGCTTTGTGCGATGCAGTAAGAGGAAACCATTGCATGATAATGAATAAAGAAAATAGGTCCTGTCTTCATAACTACAAGACTCTTTACATTCTTGTAGAGTTTCTAATGTGGTTTACATTCTTGTAGAGTTTCTAACGTGGTTTCTATTGTTGAAATTATGCATGATGCTTTTCAACTATATAAACTTCTGCACCTATAAATTGCAAATAACTTTAATCGATGTTGGTTGATAATTTTGCAAAAGTGATTTTTTTTAGTCTGTTATCTACTCTTTTAACCCAAGATTTGAAGGAATTTATATTGTAAAAAATGATTTTTCAACTGTAGAAATTAATGCTGAAAAATGTTTTCTTTGTATATACTATTAATTATGTGAAACATTAACATCTTATGTCAGCCATCTTTCAGGGTACTTGTGAAAAATACTCAATTGAACAAACTTGTGCAATAAAGCTATTAACAAGTAACAAAATTAGTAAGTAGTGGATGACCCTATGGTGAAGAACAGCTTTTAAGATCATGGGACTTCAGGACAGAAAACATTAAATCCTGACAGACTATATTCTCTCCCATGACATGCCCATGGATAAAGCTCTGAGGCCCTCCCACTCACTGATTCCCTTTTCCAGATCTGTTCTCTGCTTTTATGAATTGTAACATTCATTCTTCTCCTTTTCCTGTGCTTTCAACAGATCCTTTTCTAGGCAGACTTGTGAGACTCCTACCTTTGACATGGAAAGTTCTTAATTAAAAGCTGTGTCCAGGTGTGCATGCAAACTGGGCTACTTAAGAATGAGTGTGTCTAAGTCAACAATATGGAGACAAAACATTTTTAAGTATCTACAGTGCTGGAATAATAAGGCTGCTGGCCAGTTGTGTAAAAAAAGTCACTGACAAATTTATCTGGAAAATTTGCATGCAAAAGTATCCAGACATCATGCCTGACCTGTTCTGCCTCACTATTTTAACAGCTACCTAGCTTCTGCTAAATGCTGCATAGTTTTACAAATTAATCCTGGCAACTTGACTAGTACTTCTTGTAAAAGGGACTGCAACCAAACTTTGGTTCTGAGTTTTGCATAACTAACAAGTTGTCATATTGGTTGCAGCTTGGAGTTTTCTTTACTGCCCTGTTGAATAATTAATGATAAAGACTGAAAGGGCAAGAGTGACTCTGCAAAGTGCATTATCTGAAGCACATTTAGAAAAGGTTTTCTTTACTTTCATCCCATAAAAATAAAATGCCTTTTGCTCTTCTGCTGTTTGTGTTTCAATTGCTTTTTTTCAGCCATTGCACAGCATTTTGCATTGTTTAAAAAATTGTTAATAAAGGTATTGATATTTATTTAAAGGTTCTTTTTTTTTTTTTTTTTTTTCCTACTAAGGCAGTCAGTGTTGTTTGGTAATTACAGCAGTAGCGCTTAAAGCCACATTTGGCTTCTCAGGGCTTTTTGTTGTTGGTGGTGGTGTTTGTTTTTTTTTTTTTTTTTTTTTTTTTTTT
>CM021698.1:129205226-129218104 GCA_011074415.1 Stictonetta naevosa | reverse complement strand
GTTGTGATGTTGGATTTATTTTCCTGTGTCTTTTTATTATCTTGACCCGAGCGGTCCTCCTGCGCGCTTCCCGTTTGGGGTTGGGGGGGGGGAGGGGGGTGGAAAACGCTAAACTTTGCACTTAGTATATTTACAAAACAAAGAAATGAGAAGATTGAGTGTCCTGTAATGAATTAAAAGTTTGGACTTATGTAATGTATTTACATTAAGGCAGGCCAAATCGAGAGATAATATATAGGATGTTCATTTTCATACAACATTAATTTTGGTGGTATCAGTCCAGCTGAGCTGCTTTTTGTAGATGTTTTAGATAGCTGCTTTTTTGTAGATAGGTAGAAAGCACGTATGATGATATGTACTTTCACCTTATCTGCTTCCAAATTCATCTACTGTGTGTATCAGAGCAAAAAGAAAGTTAAGATTTTCAAAATGAAATTCTTGCTTTGAAGCAACATTTTTTATTTTTAGCCCTGTAAAAAATAATAAAGCTGTGGGATCTGCTGATGTCAATTCAATTGGGATTATGCCATGCTAGATCTTCTTTTCACTTCAGAAACAAGCGTCAAGTAAAACAGATTACACATTCTAAATGAAGAGGATATAATCTGACACAGATGAGAGAAACACAGCACTTGTGTACTGGAGGGATAAAGAAGAAACTAAAATGATGTTACATATTATACTTGAGTAAAACTAGTATTAATTCCTAAGCAAATTAGAAGGTTTTGTTTCAGAATGCTTCTTGGATAACTTAGGGCCCATATTTTGCATCATTCAGTAGATTTCTGCAAAACACATGTCTATTAAGAAAGATAGAAATCACTTAACCAAACAAGAGATTTAACATAAATATACTGAATTATCAAACCATATTCAGGTAAGATTCTCTACAGTTTGTCAGTCAAATCTTTAATTTTTATCTCTCTACATGTTTTGAAAATCAACATGTACTTAAAAAAAAAACAGTATGCGGTATGACAAAATCTTGACCACAAGAAACTGACCACAATTGACCATAGCAGAAACTATCTATAGCATGAGACTGTCCAATTAAAAGAATCTGTTGTTGTTGGACAAAGGGTTTTGCTTAGTCTGAATTTTTAAATATAAAATTATGCTAACCATGTGATAGCAGTCTCACATCTCTGTATTTCAAAGAGCAATTTCAATCTCTTTTCATTAACTTGTGGAAAAAAAAACAAAAACAAAACAAAACAAAACAAAACAACAACAACAACAAAAAAACAGTTGAAAGGATCAGGATAGTGAAGGTTTAAGAAGTGTGATGACTGGTTGTCTGGTTTCAGGATAACACAACTAACAGGAAAAAATAAAAATAAAAAAACCACAACACTATTATGTTCTACTAAAATAAAGTCCATTATTTTCTGTTCTTGCATGAAAGTTGACTATATGTTTGGTAGACACTTTGAAAAGCGGACTTGTCTTATTGTATGGTTCTATTGCAATCTATATTCCATCTATATCACAGTTTTGTATAATACCCACAACCATTACCACCAAGAGATTAATTTCAGGTAAATTAGTTCTACAAAATCTTATGTTAAAAATCATACTCTAATCCCTGGAGGTGTTCAAGACCAGGTTAGATGAGGCCCTAGGCGACCTGATCTAATGGGTGACGTCCCTGCCTTTGGCAGGGGTGTTGGAACCTTGGAAGTCCCTTCCAACCCAAGCCATTCTATGATTCTGTGCTTTTATTAAACCAAACCAACCAAACAAAAAACTGTTACTATAATGACTATGACTATTACTGTAATAACTCTTATTATAATAACTATGACTATGAGTCCTCACTGTGTAAGTATTTCTTAAATTGTACAGTCTTCCTTGCCATTTTAGTCTGGTCCTAAAATCACTTAAAGACAGAAACTCCACTGAAATTCTCCACTCACATTTAAGTAATCCTGATTGAGAAAACACTTATATGAAGCAAGGGAGAAAAGATGAGGAAGGAAACTGGAGGAAATGAAGAGGGAGATATTTGAGAGCTGAATGGAAGGTATTGAATTTGTGATAATGTTAGTTTACAAAGTATTAGCTCTATAAATAGGACCTTGCATAAAGTACCCAAAGAAAAGGCTGTGGAAGAAGAACTGAGAGGATAGGTACTGGGAAAGAGAAGGCATACTACAGTAGCAACTCATGAGCATCATGCAAGCAGTCAATCTCATTATGCTATAGAGGATTAGCTGTATGTTTATTTTGCCTCTAAGCAAATGAGAGAATTCAGAGTTGTGTAGGAAGGAAATCAATAAATGACTGTGGGTCAGTGACTGCATTTTTTTCCTGTGTCTTGAATGGCTGCAAGCATTCCTGTGCATAAGTAATGTGACTCTCGGTATTGCACCCCATATCCCAACCAATTGAACCTGGTTGTCACAAGAGACATGTCTCTGCTGCTATTTCCTAGTTTGTGTTTGCTGATAAATATCACTTCTAGCATTCAAATACCCCTTACAAAAGAGGATCTAAGGGGTATAAAGCAGATCTAGGAACTACACCAATAGTCTGAGATGGAAAATAGAGATAATTTCAGAATCAAATCATGATGACTTTTTCAGCATTAGAAAATGACCTTTTGATGAAGCTTTTCCTAGAATTAGATTATTTAGAGGGCTCATCTAGCAAATGCCAAGTAAACATTCTAAAAAGGCATATTCAGAACAAAATGGTGTTATATTTAGACTGAACTTTATATAAGCAGTTTGGCCATTAATGAAAAAAAGAAAAAAAGAAAAAAAAAAAAAAAAAAAAGAGACCTAGCACCATAACTAATTCCATTAATTCCATGTACAATGCATTTAAAACTGACTAAATTCAGCTCATTAAAAAGACTTATTTCAAATTCATAAATGACATCAGAAGCAGTTTAATAAAATGGAGAGAGATTTTAATTCTGTACCAGGGTGCGGAAGAGAGACTAAAGTTTTCTCTAACCTTTTGTAGAAAGTCTGTCACATGCCAAAGGACAATGACTCAGCACACTCAACTCAATTTGCATGAAAAACTCTCCACCTCCAGGCATTCCCTTGCCATATAAACAAGAAAAGAAATGTCACATTTACCTCAGGAAGTAGATTTTTATGCTGAAAGCAATGATGCTCCCATCCACAGGAAAGTATAAAACACAGGTTGGATGAAAGAATATTTGCAGTTAATGTCCACTAGCACTGCACCATATTTGTTCCAGACTCAGAAATCCAAATAGGTATGCGAGACTTCCACTGTGGATGTTTAGGGCAAAGGACCTGATCTAACTGCAGAATAATATTAGTTTCCTGTTTTGATAAAGAAATGGTTGTACTTATCATTCAAGTAGTCTAGGCAGTTTCAGATTTTATGGATTCTTTTTCCTCATTTTTAAATTCCTTTCTCACGTTATGGCTTCCTTCGTTTTTCTTATCTCTTTTCCTCTCCATTTTCTTGCTATTTCCTCTTTCAGTAATAGCTGTCTTTTTGATCATTTAGTTCTTCCTCACCTTACCTCCCACACTCACCAAAGTAAAGGATGTCAAAGAAGAAGAGTTAAATGAATTATTTGAACTACTAATCACTGTAGAGAAGCTGAGGGAGTGTCTTTGTTTTATGGTAGAGCAGGTTAGGGATCCATCTCAAAACAAAATGAAAGATGAAGTTCATGGTCTATAAATGTAAATGATCCATAAGTGGAAAAATAATCCTTTATACTGAAAAAATGTTGGCTTTCAGATCAGCTACTGTCATTCAAAATATATTTTAAGATATATATAATTTTTTTTTGGTGGATAAATTTCTTATTCCATATACTGCAAAAACATGAGTTAAATACTTACAGCCATAAGAGAGGCAAAATGAATGTTAGGATTTAGGAAGTGCATAGAAAACAAAACTGGAATTGCCTCTGTTGGACTATGTAAACCCCAAATATACTTGTGCCTCGAATTCTATGTGTAGCTATATTAATTCCATCTAAAGAAGAACTGGATGAGATGGAGGTGATCAGAGGTATGGAATAGTGTTGTGGTTTAACCTGGCCGGTAGCTAAACACCACACAGCCGTTCGCTCACCCTCCCCCCTCCCTCTCTGGGATGGAGGAGAGAAACGAGAAAAACTGAAGCCTGTCGGTTGAGATAGAGACAGTTTATTAGGGACAGAAAAATAAAATAATAATAATAATAATATGTACAAAACAAGTGATGCACAATGCAATTGCTCACCATCCGCTGACCGATGCCCAGTCCAACCCCGAGCAGCCGGCGCCCCACCCCGGCTAGCCACCCCTATATATTGTTGAGCATGACGTCAGATGGTATGGAATACCCCTTTGGCCAGTTTGGGTCAGCAGTCCTGGGTCTGTCCCCTCCCAGCTCCTGCTGCACCCCCAGCCTACTCGCTGGCAGGACAGAGCAAGCAGTTGAAAAGTCCTTGGCTTGGTGTAAGCACTGCTCTGCAGCAATTAAAATATCAACATGTTATCAGCACTCTTCTCATCCTAATCCAAAACACAGCACCCTACCAGCTACTGGGAGGAAAATTAACTCTATCCTAACTGAAACCAGGACAAATAGTTTCATTAAAAGGAGAGATTAAAAATGTGAATCTGCATCCTGAAAAAACAATGTATGAGGGTGGGTATGATGCATGGGTATAAATCATGAGTTACATGGAAAAGGTGAGCAGAGAAATTCTATTCGTGGCTTCTTTCAATATAAAATGAGAAAAAAAAAAATGAAGTGATTAAAATACTGGAAGAAGTACTGTCACAAACAGTATCCAGTACTGGTTCTTGCACCATACCAAATCAGTTTACTGTGAAATGTAGTGCTGCAGAAGTTTGTTAAATTCATAAAAGTAACATCTGTCAATCTCAGAGATGGGAACTCACTGAACCAAATACTACTTCAAGCATGAAACCAGAGAGGGGGAAGGTAAATAAAAGGAGATACACTTGGCAAATATGATTAAATTCTTTCCTCTTTCTGGCTTCTGTCAGAAGTGGTTATTATTATAAATATTCACTTTGTCTAGCTCAAAATGTTTCTTAGGTTTCTTATTCAATTTGGTACATTTTTATTTTTATTTCCATTTCTTTTTGTTTGTTTTTGTTTGTTTTGTGGTTTTTTTTGTTTGTTTGTTTTTGTTGTTTGTTTGTTTTTGTCTATAAGCCAGCCTCATAATGTGTTGAAGGTGAGCACAACTGGTCTTGCTATGCAAGAGGGTTTTGCTATATTAAAAATCATTTTACAACTATCAGGGAAGAAGATAATACTTTACTCCTAAAGGATAAATCACAGTGACAAACTTGATTGCTTTTTGAAATAGAATTACAAAATCACTAGCTGAAATAAAGCACTACATATGAAATACTTTAGTAAAGCACTTGATGAAGTGAATAATGAAATCTTACCTGGGAAATTAATTCAAATCACTTTTGAGATGCAGAAACATTGCTATATTGATTGAAAACAGTGTAGAAGATCATAAACAAAGTTCACTGATAAAGAGGAAAGTATTGAGTTAGAAAGCAATTCCTCATCTTAGATTAAGTCTTTCTTAGTGTCTTTGTCAATGATCTGGAAAAAAAGGGGAATAAAGCTGATGACATTCATGTTGATGATATTCAAGTCCTAGAAGAGAGTTAGAAGTTCAGTAAAGACAGAAAAAGGAAACAGAAGTACAACCATAAAACAATGAAGAAATCTATTTTAGAAGCAGGCAACTTAGAATATTTGGGAGGATCATAGAAGTTAGATAGTTAGTAAAGAACTTGTAAAGAGGCAAAAACAGACCACCAAAAACAATCTAAAAATCTAAAAACTGTCCTTAGAGGGATTGTGGAAGTGAGCTTTGTTCCATCTTCTGGAATTCTTAGAAAGAATTTTTAATGAGATTGAATGATATTTGTACCTTTTGATCTTGGAATGAATGGAAAAAGTGCTATTCTGTTGCTGGGGACTATCCAAGTGAGAACCATAAGTTATTCATGCATACTGAACTTTGCAGGCAGGGGAAGGGTTAAGAAAAACAGTGAAATGTAAAAACCCTATATCATACCAGCATTGAGCTGATACAGGCTCAAGATGTCAGGGATCCTGGGTTGATTATGAATAGCAGGTCATGGGAGGCGATTCTCTCCCTCTGTTCTACTCTTGTGAGACCCCACCTGGAGTGCTGCATTCAGCCGCACAAGAAGGACATGGACCTATTAGAACAAGCCCAGAGGAGGGCCACAAGGACAACAGAGGCTGGAACACCTGTGAAGACAAGCTGAGATTTGGGGTTGTTCAGCGTGAAGAGAAGGCTCTATAAGGAAGACCTTATGTAGCTTTGCAGTACCTAAAGGAGGCCTTCAAGAAAGCAGGAGAGGGACTTTTTATCGGAGAGTGTAGAGATAGGACAAGGAGTAATGACTTTAAACTATAAGAGGGTAGATTTAGATTACATATAAGGAAGAAATTCTTTACTCAGAGCGTGGTGAGGCACCGGCAAAGGTTGACCAGAGAAGTTGCAGGTGCCCCGTCCCTGTCAGTGTTCAAGACCAGGTTGGATGGGGCTTTAAACAACTTCATCTAGTGGAAGATGTCCCTGCCAGGGGAGTTGGAATTAGATGGTCTTTATGGTCCCTTCCAAACCTTTATTGGGTTTACATGGCAAGGGTCTGGTAGCAAGGGGGCAAGGGTGGTCTCTGTAAGAAGAATCCAGAAGCTGCCCCATGTCAGATCAGAGCCAGCTCCAGCCAGCTCCAAAAAGAACCCGCCGCTGGCCAGAGCCGAGCCAGTGAGTAACATTGATTGGACATATTTAAGAAAATAGAAAACTTCTACACAGCAGCATCTGGGAGAGTGAGGAGTGAGAACCAGCCGTGCAGACCCCCAGGTCAGTGCAGAAGGAGGGCAGAAGGTACTCCAGGCATGCAGCACAAGTTCCCCTGTGGCCTGTGGAGAGGCCCCTGGTGGAGCAGGCTGTCCCCCTGCAGCCCATGGGTCCCCCATGGAGCAGATCTCCACGCTGCAGCCCGTGGAGGAGCCCCCAGTGGAGCAGGTGGATGTGGCCTGGAGGAGGCTGTGGCCCATGGAGAGCCCCCGCAGGAGCAGGCCCCGGGCCGGAGCTGCAGCCCGTGGAGAGGAGCCCACGCAGGAGCAGAGGGTCTGGGGGGAGCTGCTGCCCATGGTGGACCCGTGCTGGAGCAGTTTGCTCCTGGAGGATGGACCCCGTGGTACGGAGCTGTGTGGGAGCAGTTCTTGAAGAGCTGCTGCCTGTGGGCAGCCCCCACAGGATCAGTTTGGGAAAGACAACATCCCGTGGGAGGGTCCCCACGTGGAGCAGGGGCAGAGAGTGACCATGAAGGAGTGGCAGAGATGGAGCATCATGGACTGAGAGCAACCCCTGTTCCCTGTTCTCCTGCACCACCTGGGAGGAGAAGGTGGAAGAGGAGGAGTGGAGGGGAAGATTTTTGTTTGTTTGTTTGTTTGTTTTTAATTTTCTTTTAGTTTCTCACTGTTCTAGTCCACTAGTGATAGGCAATAAATTATATTAATCTCCCTATGCTGAGTCCATTTTGCCCGTGACAACAGTTTTTGAGTAATCTATCTTTCCTTATCTCAACCCTTGAGCCCTTTCCATCATATTTTCTCCCCGTTTTCTTTTGAGGAATGGATGTGAAAGAGTGGTTGTGGTGAAGTTCAGCTGTGTAACATGTTAAAACCACTGCAAACCCAAACTATTCTATGATTCTGTGGTTACCCTCTGGAGCCACTTTCTTCAGAGTCCAAAACATTCTGCTGCCCAAACACAAAATGTTTTACTTCAGAGGGCCTGGTAGCAAAGCAAGCAAGGAAGCTCATTTCAGTAAAATAATGGATTTCATTATCATTCAAATAATCATAACATAATTTCAATTACCTCATCTTTGCTTCCTGTCTTTCCTTGAACTTGCCTTTTTATTCACTGTTATTAGTTTCCTCTTCCCTTTCCTCATTTTTCTTCTTTAGCACTTGTTTTATGTATTTGTTTGTTTATCAGCTTTCTCCCCTACTTATCAAAGATATGAGGAAAAAAAAAAAAAAAAAAAAAAAAAAAAAGCAGGTATGATACCCAATGATTTGTCCTTTTAATCTGAGAATCTTGGGAAATCTTGCCTATAGCACTTGACATTTTTCTTTAACTTCTTGCCTTCCATGATACAATTTCCAAGTCACTTGAGGTGAGAACACCACACCACCACATGGTTACTTCACAATATCATCTTAGACATTTGACATTACTTCGTCTCTTTGGAACAGTCTGTACAATATTCCCTGAGAAATCCAATGATTCAAGTGGTCTAATTAAAAACAGCATTTATTAAATAGATTTAATCATCTTCAAATAAGATACAATTTGCATAATATAGTATGTACAGTACTTGGAGAAATTTAAACCAGACATATTACACCATCGTGTAATTTTATACTCCTTTTCATATCTTTGACCATTTTGTCTAGCCAGTCAGTCAGAGAAATGTTCTTCTTCTGACTTTCAAGTAGCTAGCTGTGGTGGTTTTACTGTGCTAGGCATCTGAACACCACAAACGCTCTCTCACTCCCCCTCCTCAGATGAGGAGGGGAAGAAGTAAAGGAAAGAACAACTCACGGGTTGAGATAAGGATAATTTAATTAAAGAGAAAAAATATTATTAAGGAAATATTATTATTAATTAAACAATTCAACTAACGGGAAAAAAAAGGAAAGGGGAAAAGGGAGGGGGAAAGGGAAAAAACAAAACAAGTAAAGGCTATGTGGAAGTGCAGAGGAAAGAAATTACTCTCTATTTCCCACAAATGAGCGATGCTTGACCACGTCCTTGAAGCAGGGCCTCAACGCACGTAGCCGGTGCTCGGGAGGAGGACGGACGTTTTCGCAATGAGAGCCCACCCCTCCCCTCTTCTTCCTTTTTCCACCTTTTATTGCTGAGTGTGACATCATATGGTATGGAATATCCCTTTGGTTGGTTCAGGTCAGCTGCCCTGGTGATGTTTCTTTCTCCCTTTTTGGCCCACCCCCTAGGAGGGTTAGAGGGAGTCCTGATGCTGTGCCAGCACTGCTCAGCAGCAGACACAGCACTGGTGTGGTACCACTGCTGTCCTAGCTACAAGTGCAGAGCGCAGCACTGTGTGGGCTGCTGCAGGGAAAGGTAACATCCCAGCCAGACCCAGCACACTAACCTATTATTTTCATTTTCTCTGTCAAATCTTATAAAACCATTTAGTTGCCAAGATAATTTTTTAAAAACTTTTCTTGTTCAAAGTATTACTCAGTGAATATTATGCTTCTCCAGTTGCTTATTCTTATGCCTGGTAGTCTCTGTTTCACCTTCCCACCCCCATACCCCTCCCAAAACACACAGACAAATTTCATTACGTTTTCTTGTTTCACCTTCATATTTTACACCACAGGCAAGAATCCCTCTCTCCAATGCCATCTGCCCTTGGAGCTGGCCTTAATGACCATGATTTTGCATGTTAATTGTCTTGGCAGGAGGTTACTACATTTTGCATGTTAATTGTCTTGGCTTAAAGAATGCAGAGTTTATATAATTATTATAATTTATTCTTAGGTTTAATTCTCATCTCTCTCATATGACTCATGGACAGATTAACTCTTCTGTCACATTTCTTCATTTTCAGTCAGAAAGTGACACAGAGAAGGAAAGACTTTGAAAGACATGAGCTGGGAACAACAGGATGTTTAATAAATCCTGACCTCCTGAAAGAATGAAAGATCCATGACACTATTTAACTAGCCAGCTTTTGCCCTGCAGTGTTACTAATATTAGGCTACCAAATAAATTTTGTAATTATAAATTTCTTCACTGCTTTGATGATGTTGATGACTTTTGAACATACAATGACATTTTCCTTTAAAATTCTAAAGCCAAATGGATAAATTTATTGAAAAAAAAAATGCATTCAGTATTTTGTTTCAAGTATCAGAACTAATGTGACAATACAGTACTTTTCAGTAATCTTGCTGATCAAGTAAAGTGAGCAATTTTACTTAATTTTTAATTTTTATTTTTTGTCATAAATAATATTAATAACCTGTTGCAAAAGTAGCATATCTTATGCAATAGAAGCTCTGAGTTAGAAAGGTGGGAGACAAATTTCTGCAGCTAATGAAAAACAGGTTTTATATGTATCTGACATTGCTGTGACAGTAACAATATAGAAGGTTAAAATAAATATGCTGAATATCTACAATATTATACATTGTAGAAAAACTCTGTAGAATAAAATGGCTATAAGAGCCATAGACAGAAAAATTAGCGTATGTATTATTTTTTTATGGTTTTACTGAATGGAGAGGAATTCACAGAGGATGTTGTCTTATCTCTCTCATTGTAACTTGCAAGATAAGAAACAAAGATTTAATAATGATCTCCTTGTCCAACATCACCACACTTCAATTTCCACCAAATCTTCAAGAATTCCCACATGACTATTAGAAGTGGAGACATCCAAACTTATCTAAAGTTTTGTAAGTAAATTTATTAAAGATTTTATATTTTAGAGAACATATTTGAAGTGGTTTTCATCCAGAATGTTAGGAAAATATATGACTTATGTTAAAAATCAATAACCTTAATTGAATACACATTGTAAATTGTGTAGAACATATTGAACTCTGTTTGCAAAATTAGTTCCTTGGTGGAATATTTCTTTGAGTGGAATATTTGTCCCAGCTATAATACCAATAAATAAATAAAATAATAAAGTAACTATGCTAAATGTAGATGTGGGTAGATTTGTGTGTAGGCATGTGGCAAAATATAACTCCTTTACCATACTTTCAAGCTAATAGTTGTTTTAATTCATTTCAATTATGTGTACATGTCAGTAACTTAAATAGGAATTTTCCAAATTTACTGTCACAGCTGCCAAAGGCGCCACATGCTTCTCGGCATTTTAGATGCCTCTGAAAAAGAGCCCATATGAGAAGAATATATAGGAAAGAATACTGCACATACTGCCAAGGTTAGGAACAGATCAAAACAGGAACTTTTATGAAAATAAAAATTATATTTATTAGCATAAAATATATATAATTAATAAATATCATGACTGCCTCAGCTCTATATATTTAAAGAGAGAGAGAAAGAGAAAAAGATTACCTTGTTTTTCTGAGAATCGCATCTGTTAAAAAAACAGGTTGAGAAAGGTATTGTTTTTTCATCTAGGGATTTCATATCACTCCTCTGTTTGAGGCTTTTAAAAATTTCTAATAACGATCCCAAAAGAGATCTAACTTCCAACTTGTTCCTCATAGGTGATTGCTACTATACATTTGAACTCCTGCATTCATACACAGAAATGGAAATAGACTCATTGGAAACCTAGGACAAAAAAATAACACAAATAATTTTCTTGGTATGATCCCACGGATGCTGCAGACAAAACTTTCATTGATAGGCTTGGTCCTCAGTGTATAGTTCACTTAATTCAAGAGGGCTGCTTCTTGGCTGAATCTCATCATGGTGAACTCATCCTGCACAAAGTATAAGTATCATTTAAACTAAGCCCTTAAACATTTTTAAGCTTGGCTTTGTATAGAAATACATTTAATTCCTTCTATTTATTATGAAACATCTTCTGATTTCAGTGATTTGCGTTTAGATCCTGATTTGTTTACATGCACAGTAACCACACACACTTTGGTTACTTTCTTCAGGCTTGAATCTGTGTTAAATACAATCACAGACCAGACCTGTGTGTAATTACCAGCTGGTCTACTGGAGATAAAAGAGTCTGAGAAAAATTCTTTCTACCTTGTGCATGAAGGATTTGATGCTAAAGTTTTAATCCTTTGAACCTAGGTGAAAATAAATAAATAAATAAATAATGGGTACAGTGAGATTTGTTTAGATATTACTGAACATGCAGCTTGAAGAGGTTTCCATTGGTTCTAACCAAAATGAAAGTGTTATCTGGCCAGGAGACTGTCTGATACTTTCATTGCACAGTCTGCATAACATAACACAGGGTCCTGAATAATGCTGCTGACAAAAACTATGCATTTTATTTAAACTGTTTATAAATACACTGTTCAACATTATGTTGTATAGGTAATACATAACCATTCTGTGTGAATAAAAGTAGGTCAAATATTAACGTAGAGATAATTTTTCGTTGGTCTGAATTCCACAACTACTTTCTCCTACAAAAAGGCACCATTCAGTATTCTAACATGCCAATGAAATAAATGAATTCATCAGTGACTGCTTTTGTTTTCTTCATTCTGTTTAAAGATAAACATGCCTCTTTCTCTTTGTCCCTCTGTGCAATCCTTTTGCAAATGTTTTGTACCATTGCTCCAATTTTTGTTTGCTTGTTTTGCATTATACATTTATCCCTTTTATTACTGTTTTCCTCTTCTGCTTTATCACTTCTCTGTTTTCATACTTTCCTACATGGCCCTTTTTATAATTTTGAAAATGGCCATTAATAAATATTAGCAAGTACAGCAGAGCGGAAAAGACACATCAATTGTCAGAGTAATTTCTTGATGATGCCCTCAGTCCTGCAAATTTTTCTGTAGCATGGTTAGTTAAGAGCCCATAACCACTACAAATTTTCTTCTATTCTTTCAATTGCTCTCTGAAAACAATCCAAAATGCTCAGAGAATAATGGTACCTACAGGAGCAATAGAGACAGTAGGATTTTAGAAGGCAATTTCATTGTTTTTGCTTGTTGGGTTGTTAAGTCAGGGCAGGGTGTTTTTTTTTTTTTCTGGTTTCTTTGTTTGTTTTCTCTTTTTTTTTTTTTTTTTTTTTTTTAAAACTTTTTGAGTTTATTTTACTTTTTTTTTTTTTTTTTTTTTTTTTTTTTTTATTTTTTTT
>CM021698.1:129186689-129205126 GCA_011074415.1 Stictonetta naevosa | reverse complement strand
TACTCTATGGTTCCTAAGCAATTAAAACTAGAACATGTACTTCAACCCAGAGACCAGTTCAAAAGTAGCTAGGAGGGTCAGTTACTGAAGTTTATGTAACAAGAGAAAGGAACCATGAGTATAAGATTAGGAATGGACAACAGTGCAGTTTTAAACTGAAGACAGATAGCTAAAGAACACAAATTAAAAGAGCTGGATAGAGAGAAATGGGAAAGACAAAGATCTCCCTGAAGCACTGGACTGTCTGTTCGAGTAATGGATTACATTTACCTAATGGCTTGGCTTGAGATTTTCTTCTTTAGTTTTAGACACTACACCATTAATCAGATTTTTAATATCACTCAATCCAAGCTCCAGATGGTCTTTCACCTTTCACTGCACACATTTCTTTATCTGAGAAGACTGTGCCTCAAGTTCTCTAATAGTAATTAATTTGAACCTAAAATGATAAAGGAAGCAGGAAAGAAATATCAAAGATTCTCGTAAAGCCTTTTAGAGTAACACAGTATTTCATCTTTCAAACTGCAGCTTTTGATTCTGTTTTGAGAACAAACCTTTGCTTTTGCAAAAGTATTTTATGGTAGTAGCATACTTCAGGCTCAGTGACAGTGAAACTAAGTCTACAGTGCAAGACCCAGGGCTGAATAATAAGTCGCAAGTTAGAAGCAATCGAGCAGGCCTGTCTGCACTGCAGATTGGAAGCATGATAGTTGTCCTTGCTCAGTTACATCTCTCTTGGTTCAGTGCATCTAATGCTTCTATTACTGTGTACGATGCTGCACTGCATAGCACTGACATGTCCTGAGAACCAGCAAACTTGAGTTTGGGTGGGTTAAAGAGCCATACCTCTCCTGCAGTAATAAATTTGCAAGAACTCTAGTTGTTGCTTAGTAAGGACTGGACAATTTTTACCCAATGCATAAGGAGAAAGGAACACATAAGGACAGAAGGAAACAATAGTGACAAAGACAGGAGCTAACAACACTGACATATCTAAGCTCCTGCACATTGCATATTGCCAGATTATATATATAATATATAATTATTATTATATATAATATATAATCTACCTATCTACCTATCAAGCTTCCTTCTGTGCCCAAGACAGATGTTTTGCCCCACAGACAAGACCGAATGACAGTGCAGTCATCAGACTAAAGATCACAGGCGTAATAACGATAGTTCTACATCATGGCTGATAGGCTGCTCTGGCATAAAAGAACCTGGAACCGATGAAGTTCATTTACTGCCAGGACTGTTGGTGGTCTGGCAGATTTAATCACCCTTTTGCTATTAAGATTTTTTTTTTTTTTTTTTTTTTTTTTTTACCAAGCAATTTTAAGCTTTCTTTCCTTCCTTTGGCTCTATATTCAAACTGACAAGTAGCTATCTTTTTAATCAAGCACCTTGTAAGCCTTGTTTCTGAACCTTATGTCTCTCACAGAAAATAAAATGAACAAACAACAACAACTAATAGTTTCTTTCTCTTGATATTTTCTTTAGATCTGAACCTTAGTAAGAGTTCATCAGAATCTTTTGATACTTTATTTCAGCTACAACTGTAAAGAGACGATAGTACTTGGAATGGCTAAAAAGGCATATCTGTTGTCCAGGGTGCTGCAAAAGTCTGAAGCACTTGCTAACACACTAGTAATAGACATAAGGAGAAAAATAACACAGACCTTAAGAGGACAGAGCAGAAGAGGAAATATCAATCAATTTACTAGAAGACCATTAATTATTGTTACAGTAAACTGTCGAAAGACATAACACATTCCAGTGCATTGTAACAGACCTTAACTAACACAGTCTCAATTTTCAGGTGGTCATCTTTGAATGAATTACTTCACTTTCTATATTTAAAAATAGCAGAACAGAGAACACAATAAAACTAATCAAAATGTCACAGGTGCTGAGCGCTTCAAAGTTCAGCTTCTTTTGACTGATTTATATTTCTACTGTGATATAGGAAGAATGATAAAAATTCATTAAGTCAGAGGAGCACAGTCTTTTGAAAATGGAGCAATGGAAGTACCTGAGAGTACATCTTGACCATCATATGGAGCTTCAACAATAACTGAGCTAAGTTCCCAGGCATTATTTTCAAATTTAATAAAGGTAAGCTTAAATTTACCTCTAGCAGCTCAAACACCCTTGGTATCCTGGTTGTTAATTATTTTCTGCTCCTGTATTGAATGATTGAACTACAAAGACAACAGGAATAAATGTAAAAGAGAATACAATTCTGATAGAATTCTTTATATGAAGTTAATGATTTTTTTTTCCAGATTTATAAGCATCTCTTCCCCATTTCCATTTCTCCAGTGCCACTTTATAGCATTGACAATGGGATCCACAATTGAATCCAGTATTTTGGTCATAAAATATTAGCAAAGCATTATTTATCTAGGTGTATTATTTACCGATATTTGATAATCATAGTAATATTGAGGAAACTGTAAAGAATAGGCAGCATAGGCTGAGAAAATGAACATTTGAAAGAGAAGGCAGTGCCAGATTATCATTAGTAAAATATTGCTAAGCAGAAAGAGACATAGGAGTCATTCCAAGTCATCCATGTCTTTTGAGAAATAAACTGAACCTCCTAGCTCTACAAAGACTCAAAAAATGCTGAAGTTGAAAATGAAGATCTAAGTAAAATTTCAGTCAAAATATGTAGATTTTAAAATTAAAACCAGTCCCGAAGCTACTAAGTAAAACAGAATGGAAATTCTTAAAATAAATAAATAAATAAATAAAAATGTTTTACAAACAACGTGGGCTTAATGTGATTCTTGGTATTTGTTCCTTTCATTCCAGTTGTGCATCCCATCTGCATGCAGTTGCAATCCTGCAAAAAAACAATGTCATGATTGCTAGGAAGGGGCCCACGCTTCCATGAGCTGGTTATATCTGCTTCCCTCCAGCGGTCTTTCAGCTTCAGCTTTTCTTCAGGATCTTTCCTTATGCAAAGTCTAGTTGGAGTCAGAGAACCCCAGAGGTCAATACTGATTCCAGTCCTGTTCAATGACTTCATTAATAATCTGGACAATGGAGCAGAGTATACTCTCAGCAAGTTTGGAGATGGTACTGGGAGAAATGGTTGTTTTGCCAGAGTCATGCTGTCTTCTAGAGGGACGTGGATAGGCTGGAGAAATGAGCTGACAGGTACCTCACCAAATTCAACAAAAAGTGCAAAGTCCTGCTCACAAGGAGGAACAATCCCAGGCATCAGGATCTGCTGGGGTCCCGGGGAACACCAAGTTTAATGTGAGTCAGAAAAGTGCCCTTGCCACAAAGAAGGCATTCTGGACTGCATTAGGAGGAGAATTGCTAGCAGGTCAAAGAAGGTGTTGCTTCCTCTCTACTCGGCACTGATGAGGCCACCCCTAGTGAGGCCTAGCACAGTGAGGACACTGTGTCCAGTTCTGGGATCCCCAATACAAGAGAGACTTGGACATATAGATAGAGTCCAACAAAGGGCTACAGATATGATGAAGGGACCAGAGCATTTCTCCTGTGAGGAAAGGCTGAAAGAGCTAGGTCATTTTAGTCTAGAGAAGAGGAGGCTTATGAAGGATCTCATCAATGTATATAAATAACAAATGTGCAAAGAGGACAGAGACAGCCTCTTTGCAGTGGTGCCCAGTGACAGGACAAGAGTAAATAGGCAAAAACTGAAACACAAGAGGCTCCCTCTGAACATCAGGCAACACTTCTTTAGTGTGCAGGTGACTGAGCACTGTCTCTGTAATAATATTCTCCACAAGGACATTTTATTTTTATCCAAGAATGCAGATTATGAAATCCACCAACTCATGTGTGTTTCACTTGTTGTGATGGCTTCAAATTGAAGTACAGCTAAACTCCACCACAACCTCTCTCTCACTCCCCCTCCTGAAAGGAAAAGGGGGAGAAAATATGATGGAAAGGGCTCAAGGGTTGAGATAAGGATAGGGAGATCATTCAACAATTATCGTTACAGGCAAAACAGACTCAGCATAGGGAGATTAATATAGTTTATTGCCTATTACTAACAGACTAGAACAGTGAGAACCAAAATAACACTAAAACAGCATTCCCCTCCGATTCAGCCTTTTCCACCATTTCCCTCCAAACAGTGAAAGAGAACAGTGACTCATGGTCACTCTATGCCCCTGCTCCACATGGGGACCCTCCTATGGGGTGCCATCCTTCCCAAACTGATCCTGTGGGGGCTTCCCACAGCCAGAAGCTATTCAAGAACTGCTCCAACATGGGTCCATAACACCGGGTCCATCTGTCAGAAGCAAACTGCTCCAGCACAGGTCCCCCATGGGTGGCAGTTCCTCCAGACCCCCTGCTCCTGTGTGGGCTCCTCTCTATGGGCTGCAGCTTGGGCTTGGGGCCTGCTCTTGCAGGGGCTCTCCATGGGCCACAGCCCATGATCAGCTGTTCACTGGTGGAACTGACTGTGGTGAGCATATTATAACAACAAAAGGAGGTTGCTTGACTGAGTAAGTTTGACTAGCTCAGCCCATCTGAGCTTCTGAGCTTCAGAGAGGTACAATAGAATATTTTTCCTTTCCAATCCATTAATAAAAGCCATCTTTTTTTTGCCTGATCCATTCCATTTCTCCCAGTTGTGTGAAGTGTTAACAAGAGGCCATCCACCATTTAAATTCTAGTTAAAGTCTAGTTTGAGGACAAATGGCATGTTGAACACCAAATGGCTCTTAGCAAAAGATGGATTATTTCATCATCAGCTATTACATATATCCTTTACAGAGATCATGGGATAGCAAGATTCCAGTACTACTGATACCACTGAGAAAGCAAGGAATATTATCTCTAGAAAGTACATGTTTTATTGTACCAGAGGCTCTCTATTTTCATTCAGTAATATTTCCAGTGACATTTAAATAATGCATTATACATTCATAACTATGTGAAGCAACCATGCAAAGAATATTAAGTAGGCTTTTCACAGAAGCCAAAGGGATTTAGATGCTAAATTTCCACTGAAAATGAATGAATAAAATAATTTAATTCATTTACACTTTTTGAAAACTCCAGATCAAATAAAGCATTTCAGATATAGATATTTACTGGAGTTGTTCTGCTTTATATTGATTTATTTTTTTTGCAAATAAAAAAGCTTTTGAAATAATTGTGATGACATAGCAATATAATGCTGCATAAGGAAAAAAAAATAAAGTTGAACTGGATTATGGATAGACTTTGCCATATGTAAAAATTATTATTTTTTTTTTCATTATAAATTCACTATAAATTAACGTTTATGTAAAGTAATTTCTGTGGCTATTGTGACTTGCATTATACACCTTATATACCATGCTATTCAGAAAAAAATAATGGCTGTTAGGAATTAATTTATCATCGTTCTTATCCCTTCAATTTATAATTTACTTGAAACATATGCACTATAATTTAGAAACTTAAACTACTAATCCCTGGATTGGATTTTCTGGCAGCCTCACATAAAACCTCAGTGCTTGTTACTCAACAGAAAGTTCATTTTAATGTCATCTAAGCAAACCAAAAGTATTCAGAAACCTCATGTAAAACTCATCTAAAAAAGAAGTATAGTATTTTGGGGTCAGTAATTCTAGCTGTTAGTTCTTGCATACTATGCTGCACTAAGATTTCCATGTCCCAGCTTGATTGTTATTTTCCATTTTGAATCTGCCTTTTGAACAGATCAGTGTGTCTGAAATATGCTCAAAAAAAATCACTAAATTTATGGAAAGCTTATAAAACTTTGAAGAAATGAATAAAAACACTTTGTTTTTAAAGACTAAGAACATTTCAATATTCAGAAAAGTAGTTTTCGCTAATTTAAAACTTTATAAAAAAACTTTTTGAAAAGGAAAAATAATTTATGTTAAGAAGATCATATAGCATTCTTTAAAATAAAAAGTTCAAGTTCAAGCGATATGTCTGTTCTCAGAAGTGCCTGAAATATGACTGAAGGAAAGACAGGAAATGATTTTGCTGATAGTATTAAAGCTACTTTAAATGTATTTTTTTTTCCAGCCAAAAAAGATCTAAGAATTTGTTCAAGCTGACATGTCTCCATAAATGCCAGATGGGAGGTGAAACAGTTAGCTCAGTTAGTTTTTATGCTCAAAAAGAGTGCATCTGAAGACAGTTGGAAGAGCCTAACTTGAGTTTTGCTGAAGAGCATGACTAGATTGCTTAATTGAGAGCTCACTGGTTAAATTACTCATGTATACTGAGATACGTTACCAGAAAATTAAGCATATTCAACCCCATATTTTATAATTCTACCACTTGTACTGACAAAACTGACCACCAACCCTGTTCATATTTTTCAGTATTTCCAAAATACATCCCTTCAGATTATCTCCTACCTATGATCCAGCCAATATTATAATTCATTATATTCCTCCTTAGTTCCTTTCTCCTATCCTTCTCTGCTAGTATATTCAGTGGGCTTGATTTTTGCATTGGTTACCTTACTATGGTAGACAGTAATCGATACATAAATGTCCATGAAGTTACTGTAAGGTTCAAATTTGTGTATTTTTAAGTCATTGAGTGATATAAATAATGTAGAAATTTCCTTGCATAAATATAAAAATGTGCAAAGCAAAAGATTAGCAGATCCATATATAGGGAATTATATGCTTCAGGATCCATTAAAGGTATAATAAAATCAAACCAAACAAATGCTGAAGTTAAAATTAAAAATATACATCTCAACCAAAACTGTAGATTCTTTCTGAAGTCTCCCTCTCTTTCCTTCCATAATGGGGGCTTCTGTTAATGAGTTTATGAGGTTCTCACTTGTCATTGGGAATATGGATTTAACAGAGCTCAGCTGCTAGACAGTAGTAACTCTTAACAGCAGTAAGCTGTCTGCTTTTATTCATCTGCCTGTATCTCCTACAACTCCATTCTCCTAGTTGCTTTGATCTTGTGGGTCTGATCCAGTTTTATTATTAACTATTTGAAAAATTAGAACTAGGGTTCCAGCTATAAAGAAGGAATACTTCAGTGCTAAAATTCCCTCCATTTGGCTGACTTGACCTGGGATTTAGATTTAGAGAGTGGAATTTTTTATTTTTATTTTTTTCCTCCCTGTGTGATGTAAGACCCTGGTGACAATTATGTGGCAGTTACAGATCTGATTCTCAAACAACTAAAGTAACAAGCAAAGATATAATGCCAGTATGAGCTGGCATAGTGCCTCAGCTCATTGGAAAGAAGAGTCACTGTATTCTTTTCTTCTCCTCCAAAGCTGTTAAGGATACATATTGATTGTCTAAGATGGATGTTAGGTCCGTAACAGCTTCACAGCAGCAAACTCTTTTGCAAAGCTCACCTTGGGGAAGAAGGGCTGCGGAGGAAGAGGTCTCAAAACAGGATGACTCCTGTATTAGCAAGAACCCTCTGTGAACCTCACAATAAGAAACACAGCCATTGTGTTATCAAATGATTTACTTAATGGCAACAAAAGCACTAAGTTTTTGTAGAAAGTTCAATAATATAACAATATGCTTCATAGGTACCTTTCAGTATCAGTAAACGACATAAAGTGGTGCTATTTTGCTCTAACTTGTTTAAGGAACTAAAACACCTAACTTTCTTCTCAAACAACTAAAGCAGAAGTCTTGACTGCAGAAGCAAATTATTTGCCTTTACCCTATCAAGCTTTCAGAAGATGAGCTTGGAAAATATTAGACATTGTTAAAAGTATCTCTGAAATTCAAGAGTCAGCTGGCTTAGGGTTAGCTTCATTTGCATTTGTTTGATCTAGTGGAGTAGGCTAGAAAAACATTTTTTCCCCATATTATCCTGCTACATATTGTGCCAGAAGCGGTGATTATAATCCCACTTACAGTGGTGTAAATAGAATGCATTTGTGGTTTTACTGGAGTTACAGAGCAAAGAAATCAGTAAGAAATGAGATTCAGGCCCATATGGAGCTACATTTAGTTAGAACTGAAAGTTAGTTTTTAAAATCTTCTGTTTGGCAGTAAATGTATTAACTATCAAACGTGAATGAGCCATTCAGATACCCTCTGTGTTTCACCACACCTTCAGCTTCCAGACCAGAGGATTATGGATCTCCTGTAGGATCTTCATCACAAATGCAATCCTTGTGATACCACAGAGTACCTTTAAGCAGCAGTTTAAGCAACTGACTATATTTAGGTAATAGGATTGAGCTATCCGTACTAAACCTGTTGAAGGTAAATGACAAATGACAAATTTTAGATTTCTAGTGTGTATAAACAAATGTACATATTAAAACCTATCCAGAAAGCATTTCTGTCCTGTTGTTAATCTTCCTTGATGTCATTCTGTCCTATGAGGGACCTAGTATTTGCATATAATGGCAAATCAGCCAGTTTGACTAGAAAGCCAGGAAAATATGTTGAACAGCTGGTCTTTAAAAATGGCCCATAAAAACCACAGAATCAAATGAATATTAAAAGTTTCTAAATATCATTTGCTTAACTCTGCTCAGCGTGTTTGCAAGGTTTTTCACAAAATGATATTGGTGAAAAACTGACCTGTTTGTATCAATGGTAGAAGTTTAAAGATTTCAGTGGTTAGAGTTTTAGCTAAGCATTAAAACTTATTCATACTCTTAATATATAAATATATAAATATATATATATAGTTCAATGATAATTTGTTGTTGTTGCTTTGCTATTTATTTTGCAGAATGAAATGTTTGTGCTTTTTTTTTTTTTTTTTTCTATATTCCAGCATAAGTTATAGACAAAACCAGGATGTGAAGACCCAAATAAAATCAAGATGAAAAATAAGATTTAGAGTGGTTAAAAGAGGAACTTTCATGTCAATAACATAAATAAATATTTGAACACCATTTAACATATCTAATCTTTACCAAGGCTTCCTGGCCACCCTCCTGTGAGATATCAACATTTTTACATGCACTAGATTTTATTACATCTATGCAGTAGAGCTGATTTTATTGTCATTTTATGTCAGTGCGGTCTCACTGATTTAAGTAAGAATAGTAAGATAGACATAAGTGAATAGAGACCAGAAGTGAGTTTTGTGCTTCTTTTTCTAAAAGAAATTACTTCTGTTCAACATAGTTTGTACTCCCTTGGCAAACTCCCTTATTTAGAATCTGGTTCCAGATTAAACTAAGGCAGACAATTATGGTCATTAGTGTAAAATGTTGATCATTATAATATTGCAAACTCTATTCTTTGAAGCATAACTGCTATAACTCCAATAATATAAAATTTCTTTTAAAAAAATGTGTGTTTGTGTGTGTGTGTGTGTGTGTCTTTGGGGTGGGGGGCATTTAAAGTGATCAGTTATGGTACTTTTACTTACCTGTCTAATTTCAAAGGATTTGGGTCATGTTTTCAGGGTTCTGACTGTAAGCTTGAGATACATTTCTTACAACAGAGTTGAAGAACAAGAGTATTGAAGTGTCTGTGTGAAAGTCATGAAGATTTGTGCCTCAGTTGTGTTCAACGTGAAAATATATTCTTAAATTTGTAGCTTTTTCATAAATAGGCATTTCATAAAGTTTGTTTCAATGTCTGAATTCTTGGATGGTCCCTGTACAGTGAATATAGCACAAAGCCTCTGCTCAGGGAGAACTAAATGATTTCATGGGAGACCAGGGAGAGGGAAGATCAAAGGATCTCCTGCTAGACACATTATTGCCTCCTCGCCCACTGTTTCTCTTGTGTAATAGCAGCTATCTGACTTAGCAGGAGAAGACCAGACTACTATAACTCTGGAAAGCAGATGTGGAGCCTTAAGGCTTGTTCACACATCCCTTTCTGACTGCAGCTGTGCAGGGAAAAAAAATATAAAATAAAATAAAAATAAAAAAATAAATAAAAATTGTTCCAGCCTGCCTCCAGTTGCCTTTTGCCAGCAGAGTTGCTTGTATGAATACTCCCTAATCACTTTCAGTCCCAAAGAAATAGGCTAGTAAAGACCAACACTTTAAGCTTCCCAACGTCATTTGAATTGAAGCTTAGCAGGGAAGGTTTGGATTAGTTGCTGATTTCCAGTGGTGGTAACCTATGTGTAAAGGGATAGTGGCAAAGAGCTGGTGGGGGAGTGAGAACAGAAACTTCAGCACATGGAGTAAAATAATGTGTCAACAGGCCTTGCTAAACAGGGATTTCTCCACTTCTTTGAAGTTTGCTTCACCACCAAGGCTCAGAGCTTGTCTTTATTTCTTCATTTATGTCTTGGGATTCACCATGGGTAAATAAATGCAGGGAGAAATAAAAGTATTTTTTTTCACATGTTTTTAATTAAAGATTAGACAAAACAAGTATTTAAGTTCATGCTTGTGTGTGTGTGCTAACATGAAAGTATCTGGATCTGATGGAACTGTTCATCCTATGTACTGTTCATCCTATGGAAGATGTTTTCATCTGCTTTCACAGGAATATTGTGTGGTTGTTGATTTATTTATTTATTTATTTTCTGAAGACTTAATTTACTTCTTCCAAATCTTCTATAAGTATTCAATGTTTAAATATTTAAGCAACATGAACTTCACTTCTGTGAGATTGCATATAGTAAAATCTTTCTGTTGATTTTATTGCGAAATATAATGTGAGGAATACATTTTGAAATGAAATAACAGGCATAACTCAGAGTCCTTCAAAACCTGAAATAATCCACTTAGCACCAACTAAAGTGGGATGGGTTTGAAAATAATTAATATTCTTCAGACTCATCTGTGAATTCAGTTCCTTAATGCTTGTACCCTTTGGTTGGAATTAAGTTCAGCAGTGAAGAAGCCTTGTCATTCACGAATAGCAGCTAGTACTATACTTTGCCCTTTTCCTCAAAAAGCCAATAATCTATCACATTTCTGTTTAGGAAGGTATAAGGATTTATTCTGACTATTTTACGAGACAGTTGCCTCCGACTAATTTGTGTAGACATTGGATTCTCTCACAGGACCAATGCACAGACAATCAATAATTAACTTTGTCAGGTGGCTAGCAGCCAGAACCAATTAAGCTGCAATGCAGACATCTTCAGCCTCTTATAAAAAGGAACATTGCTATAATAATGGAAAGCTGGAAAAAAAAAAATATAGAATTATTTGCTAACATGATAAATAACCTATTCTCTATTCAACTGACTTTCACCTTCAGCAGTTTTTGTCTTGCTGATGGCAAATAATCAATACTCTGAAGTAAGATAAACAGGACTGGAATGCCTACAGTCTGTCTGATATGGTTTTCTGTAGTACTGATTTTGTCATTAATTACTTCCCTCCCCCCAGCTTTCCTTTAGCTTTCATTACCATCGCATGCATCAGCAGTGACACAGGCACTCTGATGTTAAGGTTAAAATTCCCCACAACTGGCAAAACAAAATTAATTACTTTTGGCTACTCAGTCTAACCCTACCCATGTCACTAATCACTCTGGTACAGACAAAACAACAAAGATCAACTGGGCTCATTATGAATTCTTTATTGCAATTAAAATAATTTGTGTACCAGAAGTGTAATCTTGCCTGCCTGACTCATATGGCATGACTGTCATCTGAGCTGTCATGTGGGTTGCACTCAAGACATCAAAGAAATGAGCTTCTACAGCTCACTTAAATAGGACTTTATCTTATAATTACTGTAGTCTGGTGATTCTGGTACTGGCTTCAGAGATCTCTGCTCAGGACATGAACATATGCAGTCATGCTTACAGCCATGTTTCCAGGGACTGGGTTAGATACATGTGACATGGTATTAATATGCAGCCTGCTTAATCAGTTACACAACAAGGTTGACACAGCTTGACCCAGAGCATCATATGAGCAGAGCAGGGCACTTTCTGTGTATCCGAGTGTGTGCGTATCTAGCAAAAATCCCACAAGTCACTCCCATACTACAGCTGCTACTTGTGTGTGTGTTTTCTCTTGAGATTAATCCATCCTCATCCTCTCAGAGCTGTCATGATCCAGCTCATCTCAGAGAACTATGGATGGACTGAGGTCATTTGCTTGTATTTTCTGTTTGTTGATCTGTTCTTTGATATTTAAGTCTTAAATTACCACCACGGTTGCAAATTATAAATGTTCAGACTTTTTCTTCCCATGATATATTCTTTGACAATGACTGATAGCTTTGCAGGAGCCACAAGTGGTCTTTTATATCCAACAGTGAAAAGTACTTTTAAAATGGAAAATTTAGAGATTTTTTGAATCATTGTCCAGTTTCATGGACACCCTGGATGATTGTCTTTTTTTTTTTTTTTTTTTTTTTCCCACTCTTTCTTTCCTGCTATTACCTTCTGAATATCATCTATTACAGTTTTGTGATGAGCATGAGCATCGTAACCTGTTTACTGCATTTCATTTGTCTATCAAAGTGGTTTATTTATGAGTGCAGGCTGTTCTAGATGTAGGGTGATTAATATTAATCTTCTCATCTGCCGCACTATTGTGTAGTCTAGTGATAACAATATTCATTTTAACTTTTTATTTTGGATATATGTGTACATTCATACATTATCACACACAACTCCTTCTATGTGTTAAAATTCAAACATAACCCATAATAATGACCCCCCCTCAAAAAAAGAAAAAAAAAAGGATAACAAAAATATATGATAATTATGCAAATACCAAAAACATTAGTGAGGAAAATTTATCTGGCTTCTAGGAAGCAAAAAATAACAAAATTTAAAAAGTATACATTTAGGCATACCAGGGAGTTTTATGTCTTCAGATAATAAATAACAACAAGGCTCAATGGGACCTGACGGAAATGTAAGAAATTATCACACAAAGAGTACACAGAAAGAGAGAAGTTCAATCTTGAACACAACAGCTAATACAGTATTAATCATGACTGTCCTTTCTTTCGTACCAGTATGTACTTCTAACAAACATGAGAAGCTATGAGTAAATTAATTGAAATAATAACAACAAAACAGCAACAAAACAACAACAACAACAACAACAACAACAATAATAATAATAATAATAATAATAATAATAATAATAATGTATCCAGTACTTTAGTGTAGTTAAGACTCCATCTTTGGTGAAAACTTCACCAAAACCTTTCACCGAACCTCATCACAGAATGACAAAACCAATCACTGGCAATGGTATTGAACACCAGTGCCAATCACTGGCACTGGTATTGTACTGAGTACTGAGCAAAGCCAAAAATACACCACTTCTACTTTCAATAGCTGATGTACCTCTGCCCTAATGAGAAGGCAACTGATGTGAGTAAATATAGCACTACCCCACTTCAGGTGAGATTGTGATCCTGCGTATGTGCTCAAAGGTGAGGAAATGTTCCTCTGATCCCTGAGAAGCAGTGTTTCATGCATTATATTGCTCATAGCCTTTAAATCTTATAATACTAATGAAGACAATAATGGGGATAAAAGTAACGGAACAAAGAAAAAACAGACAAGCAATTTTATCACATCCTGTATGCGGATGAGTGTCTCATCCTGAGGTAAATTTGTTTTCAGCATCCAGATGTGTGTTAAGGCTGTGAAAGACTTCAGGAATGACAAACATTCTCAGGTCAGGGATTCAAATACTGTTAACTGTGGTGCTGCATGCATCATCATAAATACGAAGAATTATTGCCAGATCAGGCACAATGAAACCTGTAAAGCTGCTCTCATTGAAGATCTTACCATATACCCCATGTTAAGAGTACAGTGTACAACAATATGTTTTAATGATCAAATAAATTCCCCAACTACTTACACATTCTTGAGAGCTATTTCCATATACTGGTACATGCTCATAATGTACTCTTGTAATAGGTCTGTTTTCAAATGAGCTTCTAATAGACACAGGCCTGTTTCATGTTATGCAAGACTATTTTATAGTTGTGTGCTGAAAAATAATGCTCAATGAATGATACTTCCCTGAAAGAAGTTGAAACAGTATTCTGTAGTTTGTTCTTTGGGAAAAATGCCAAAAAAAATCTAAGGAATCTGAAGTCATGGAAGTAAACTACAGACATTGTACATTCAGAGTACCTCTATGATTTTTTTTTTTTTTTTTTTTTTTTATATTCACCTTACGACTTTCATTGTCAGAGTAAAAATTTAAGTCCTGCCTCACTCAAATTGTAATTCAATAAGCAATGTTGTCTGGTGACATAGCACAATGACATGAAACCTTTGCAATACTGTGGAAAGAAATGATAAGTCAACATCTTTTATGTTGCAGTAACATGGTTGGTAATGTGACATATAGGAAAGTGAAAGGAATTTTACTGTGTAGTTCATAGTCAGCTTGATTTTAGCAGTACAGAACCAGACTTTAAATTTTGTGTATGTATTTAAGATATGTAACTCATAGAGAGCAGATTAATCAGACGTTCTTTTGTACCTGAGGTTAAAGTAGTGGCCACAATGAAGTTTTGGCCACAGTGTCAAAAAGCAGGGATAAATTGTACATGGCACTCACTGAGTTAAGCATAATGGAAGAGAGTTAGTCTCCACTTTTATGGATCAGAGTCACAATGGTATATTTCCAATTTGTAGGTATATTAGTTGAAAGAAAATTAGATTTCCTATTTCAGGCTAATGGTTTAGCTATATAATGTGCTCCACTTTAAGTAGCTCTGGTTCCAGTCCATCAATTCCTCCCATCCTATTAATATTTAAATTCAATAACTGTTTTAATACTATTGATTTGTGAACTTTCTATATTTTAAATTGACTCCCTAGTGAAGATTTAAATTACATCCTTCCCCATTCTCATTCTAGGCTAATGCTTCCATGGGAACATAGGAGAGAGGAAATAGATCTATCTGATGAATCACTGAGATGTTTGTTGATGTCATTCCTCTCAAGTACATGAATGAAATAAAAAATAATTTCACATCATTCTTTTTATACATTATTATCACTATAAAATATATATTTTTGCAACTTCTTGATAGATGCAATTTGCTTCAACTGTTTAGGTATTTGAAAGGGAAGTTAAAAAGGGAAGATAAAAAAAAAAAAAAAAAAAAAAAAAGAGCCTGTGAAAAACCTGTCACTGCAATAGGGAGCCCAGTATTTCAAATACTTATCTTTAAGTCCTTTAACACACTTAAAAGCCATATACTTCAAGAGAAATGTGATTACCCATACAGAATTCATGTTCCTTTAGGCTTATTTTGAGTTTTTAAATCTCTGAGATCTACTTACTCTTACTTCTTCAACTACATAAAATTAGATTTAGTAGCAGGGAAGCCAAATCTGATTAAATTAATACCAATTAAGTTTTTGTCTCACACTTAAGCTAAATCCTTCTGAAAATACAATATATATGTGTATATATATATATTTCTGCTTTCTAATTACTTCATATATTAAAAAAGAATACTATAAAAGTTGCAAAGTCAAGTGTACAAAAGCTGGAAAAGGCAACCTTGCTTTTTCCTCCTTGCACAGTCAATATATGCTACAGACCCTAATTCTATATTTACATGCTCTGTCTTTGTTGACTCATCTAATGCACCACCTCATCTATATCTGGTAAGCAGAAGCAATTATCATTCCAGCACCTCCTGCCTGGGCATCAATACCACATTCAAGCACTCTAGATCTCAAACTGAAATTCTGCATCCACAGATTTTCATTAGAACTGTGAAAAGGCAGTCAAGTACAAAACCCTAACTGTTAGCAACAATCAAATGAGTCTTCTCCTGCTAAGGATCTGTATGATACACTTTGTTTCATGGTCGTGCACAGGAAATTTTGGGGGCTTATTTTTATGAAATATTTGCCTGTGTCTGTTTTTGAAGACAGTGAGAATTATAGCTCAAGTGGAGCATGGGAGATGTCCTCTGGCTTGTGCAAGGAAATGACCTGAAAAGGACTGCAGGAGTCAGTCCTCTGAAATGATCCGGCTTGTGACTTTGCTATGTAATAAAATATAGGTCTCTGCAAGGATAGATGCAGTGTATGATATCCAGCAGCTATACAAACAGGGAAGATTTCTTGTTCCCACTGGCATTTTGTTAGGCCCTCCAGAAGGTCAAAGGTGTCAAGCTGACCTGAGTCTGAAAGCCTGTTACGTGTAAGTTTTCAAACTCTCAACTGCTGCTTGAAAGAGTCAAGTTACTTTTTTCTTCAATGGCACAGTCACTTTCATCCTAATTGGAGGCAGTGTGAGTGTTTGGTAAATTAAGAAGGCCTGTGCTGTTTAGACAGACTGCTCCAAGCACTTCAGTGAGACTGTGCTGAATTAGTTTTGGCTGGCTGTGGTTCTAAAAGAACATTCAGAGACAGAATCATTTTTTTAGCTCCAAGCTACAACGTATAATTTATGCTTTTAATTTCAAATTCTAAACTGTGGCAGGAGAGGTGGGGGCAAGCTGAAGCAAAGAGTATTGGGGGGGGGGGGGAGGCAAATACTTGTCAAAAAATCTAAATCAAGGATATTGATCTGGTATATATCGTGACTTTTTTATATTCTAAAGATGTAAATGTTTATAAAATGTCAGTTTTTCCTTCATAAGTGCAGGAAATAGTTCAGATTCAGCTTGTCTCTCATTTTGCTGCTGATGGATGAGTAAAAGGAGCATTTTTTTTTTTTCAAAATATTATACATTCCAGATACTAAAAGCACATAAATGACTTTCCATCCAAAGTCTTTTTTTGAGTAGTGACATAGGCACAGGGATGAAATCCTAACCTCACTGAAATCAAATGCAAAACTCCCAGTGGAAACTGTCTTATTCCATGAGAAGTGGAAGAGCTTCTAAAGGCCTCACCTTTGGAGTCCTAGGGGTTAGAAAGCATTTCAGCTACATTTAATTCTCCCTGAAAGGAGGCTGATTCAGCCCTGTTTTCCACACAAGCAAGGCGTGTGATCTAAACTCTGGTTTCATAGAAACTTACTATAGCACAAATGGGAAGTTATAATGCGATATTGTACCTTGCATCCAATGAATGGCTGCACAAAGAAAGAAAGTTTCTGAAGAGAAGTCTTATTGTATGAAATAAGTAGGTGAAACCAGTCACTCTGATAATCTTAAAATACAGATAAATAAACCTACAATTCAGGATACATCAGGATGCTTGTATACACTTAGCATATCCCATGTATATTCCACATTCCTTCTTGGGCAGCCTGAATCTCAAGTGATTGTAAGAATAAAAACTTACTCATTAACTCCTAACCTTACAATTTATATATTAAAATCTAATTAGTCTTCCCCACGAAAGATTTAGAGTGCATAGGTTTTACAGCTGAGGGGACTGCAATGAAAAAAAAAAAAAAAAAAGAAAAGAAAAAAAGTCTCAAAACATTATAGCAATGCTGGGATGAGCACAGGAATTTTTGGATTTCAGCATTAGATTGATCCATTAGACCATATTGCATCCCACCTTCTGTTCATGAATATTTCTTCTCCATCCTCTAGGATGAATTAGAAACATAAATCTTCCATCCACTGATGAGAGAAAACTTGTTCTTTCATCTTAGTGTACACACATCTGGTACCTCCTATTCAAACAGATTGATTCTTACTTTAAAGACTCATTATATACCATTGTACAAGAAAATGTTTTGAGCCTTGAATTATGTTTGTGTGTGCTAGAGCATATAACAAATACTATAAGGATATCGAGTATTAACAAAAAACTTTCTGACATGTTTCCATTTCAAAAAAAAAGCATTTTCCAAATTTTTCTCATTACTTTTCTTCTCTCTTAAAAATTCAGAATTAGCCATTTCATGGTGAAGAGATATAGTTTTATTACATGGCCTCAATATTCTCTTTGGATAGCAATATTAAGTATCTGATCTGATTGTTCCTAGTGTCAATTCTACACCAGTTGTGGTTAGTCTGCATCTCAACTATTTTTAATGCAGTAGTAAATAGTTACAAACTTCAGAGTCGGATACATGGCACAATATTTTAACGTGAAATTAATTTTTGCAAACTCTCAGATCTTTTTCTCTCAGTAGTTCTCATTCATACACACACACACACACATATATATGTATTTATAATGTTTTTAGAAGCTGTCCTACATTCCTTGGCCATTTTATTGGGCCATAGCTGGGCAAGAAATATAAAAACTGCTCCATAAGAAGTCTACTTCAAAGTATAAAATTCCCATCAACTTCTGTTGGCCTGAGATCAGATATTATGACCATGTTTTCAGGCTGAACACAGACAAGCAGAAGCCTGTGTTACCGCTGCATTCCCCAATGCCGGTTGGGTGCCCAGACAAAATAACTTGCAAGATTGTCTGTGCTCAAGTTTGGTTCACTGGCCACAACCTAACAAGATGCTCAGACATGCTTTAGTGAATTTAAAATGCTCCAGTGCCTACCTGTGTACTTAAAATTAACTATGTGCTTATATGCTTTCCTGGAATAAGGCTTATCTTCAGTAAGGCAATGACTGTTTCTACATTAGATATTCTTTCCCTAGAGTCTTCAATAAAAAGAAGGGG
>CM021698.1:129111078-129177725 GCA_011074415.1 Stictonetta naevosa | reverse complement strand
AAGGAAGGAAGGAAGGAAGGAAGGAAGGAAGGAAGGAAGGAAGGAAGCTATTCTATTGCATGATCTGTGTTAGATTATGCAATAGTGAATCGGTAAAGATTAAAAAGGTATATTCAAATGTTTGGAGCCCTTGGTACCCTATTTAGAGAGCAATGTCTAATCTATATCACTCAAATATTTAGAGAGCAATGTCTAATCTATATCACTCAAATGATATAGTTATGTTGATCACAATATCATATTTCATGACTCCCTCCTTGTTTGTCAGATAGCATTTTGAGGCTTTTTGTAGACATGCTGTTAGGAAGAAATCTAGAGATCTGATTAGGGTTCAACTCATTTAGTTTTCTCTCAGTATTCAGAACATGGAGCTATTTACAGTAAAAGGGAATTATGTTTCCAGATCATGAACTTTGCAATTTCTCTGAGTATCACTTCCAAATGTCACATGTACAGGAGAAATAAAAATATACAAAGTTAGAGAATAGTATTTTTCTCTACAGATCCTGTATTTAACTATCAACTTATATGTCTGGATCTCACTTGACCTCAGAAAAGACATTTAATTGCTTAAGAAAGGTAGGACAGAAATAGTCTGGAAAAGTTTTGAAAGTTTTAATATTGTAATCTTTACATAGAGAGAGGGAGGGAAGAAGTAGGAATGGTGGTAAACTGATAGGAAACCAACTATGCTTCTCTGTTACTCAGCATTAGCTTTAATTAAAGCTGTTGGGTTGCAGTATTTCAATTTCTTTTCCTGAAAAAGGTACCTAAGTGACCTTCAAACAACTGAGAAACTCTGCCATGCTGATCAGCCTCAAGACATTTATGGAGAGTACCTCTGTATTCATAAATAACCTTTCCAAGTTTTGTCAGGTACCAGGGAAGTCATGTGTTTCACTAGGCCATGTATTAAGCTTATTTACTGTCTTCATTCCACATGTCTAAATCAGGCGCAATTCAGCTGAGGTTCCCAGCTGTAGATATAGGTAAGTACTTTGACCATGTCCTGACTGCATATTGGCATAAGATTTGAGTAGAAATTATTCTTCTCTGTGCTTTGAATTTCAACAGAACAATCTCAGCAATCAAAACAAGAAGGATGGAGCACTAATGCCTCCAGTAACCTGGCCCCCAAAGAGCCAGGGCTGTAAAATAGATTTGCAGAGCAGTTTAGACAAAGCCAAAGAGGTGTAAATGGTATACATTTTTTAAATCAGTTGTGCATAGAAGGAAAGTAAAAAGAAAGAGAAATGTAATTTTTACTTCTGTCTTTCACAGGTAATAATCGGAGGAAGCACTAAGATAATTTTGCAAAGTAGCTGAAAAAGAAAGCTGAGAGAACTTGCTGCAAAAGTCTAAGCCAATAACAAGTGCAAGTTTTAAGTCTAATATTCAGAAAGAAAAAAAAAACAAACAGCATGATTATTGTTGAAATGAACAATTTGTTTTGTGGGTGACAATTTAGGAAATTTTTCTTAGTCAATTCATTCTTTGGAAAACATAGCTATTGCAAGGATTGGGCCTCAACAAAAACAGGGAGAAAATAATAATAATAATAATAAAAAAAAGAAACTAACACCTTACCCAAACAGCTAGTAAATGCAAAACAAATAAGCAAAAATCTTCATCCTTCCTCTGTACAATTGTGAAACTTGTGTATGTGGAGGTGTGCAGAAGAAAAAACAAAACAAAAGAAAACAAAACCAAAAAAAAACAATAAATTTTACTTATCTACTTTGTCATATAAGTGGCATTATACATTTTAGATCTCAGGAGTACGGTGATTTCTCAAATAACACTATTTAATGAAGATACAAAAGTGAATTATTTTGTTTGTACTTCCAGTGCAAGACAAACAGTTTAGAAGATTTATTCTGCTTCATAACGATGAATTAAACATTCCAAGGGAGGATTTTAAAAAGCTTAAATTTAATGCTTTAAAAAGCTGCATTCCCACAAGGTAGATACCATGTTTCTGTGTGCTGATTTGAAGTCAGGTGGGAGATCCTACCTAGCCCAGTCCCTTCTCAGTTGGGAATTGGAGGTCAGCTGGAAAACAGCTCTGTTCTGAAACTTGTTGGTTATTTTATAGGCTTTTCAGGTTTCTGGCTCATGTTTCTTTTATGCTCTATGCCTGAAGTTTCCTGTTAGAGCTGTGAATTGCAACAGTCAAACTTGACCTGTCCTTTCCTCCCCTCTCTTTTCCTGCCTCTTCTTTTATAACTGCCTCGTCTCCACCTCATTTCATACTAATCAAGTCTACCTGACATTTCAACATTTCACAATCAGCCAGATCTTTGGAAAATCAACCTGGGAATTTTACTCAAATTTTACTTCTGGGGTATTGAAAGAGGCAGATGCCAACATTGTGCACAGACAGCAAAAAATCAAATCAGCAACATCAAATTTATTGCTCACTAGTCAGGATATTTTTTGTTAACATAGGCAAGTGGAAGGGAATCTGCAACTGAATTGTCCTCATACTTTTTGATGATATAATAAATCAATAACAGACTAGACTTTTACCTCTTCTACCATGAAGCACAGCTAAAACCTAGTGTGACTGGAACGGTACCTGTGAGAAGACCTGTTAGTGGCACATTTTATTTCAGTTTCTACATGGCTTTGCTGACATAATTTTCAAGGTTTGAGCAGGGCAGATGTAGGTAGAGCAACAGCTAGAGTAAACACTGCTGTGAGTGATGGTAATTTTGAACAGAATTTTCCATCACCCCTGTTGGCAGCAGCACTTCACAGAAAAGGCAAGAGAATTTTCACAACTGGAATTCTGTCATAGCATTGGTGAGCCTGGCTCACCAACCAATTCGCAAGGAACAAGCATGGACTCAAAGCTTTTGGAAGCAACATTAAAATGCCTTTTCTTCTCTGACAATCAAACCTTTCTTCCTTGTTCCTTCCTCCCACATAAACCAACCATGAAAATATTTGCCCTAACATTTGGCCCTAACATTTGCCCTTAACTTTGGCATATTCAGATCATTCATATATTCAAGTGAGAAGTCCAAACTCAATTTGTTTTATTAGAATTGAAATTAAATCTCACATTTCTTCATCTTGCTATTGTATTAAAGACTTTACTATGAAGGGTAAGAAGGCTGCACAATACAGTACACTGAAACCCATTTTTTTCCTTGTGAGTGAAAAATAAAACAACTCGCTTTTTTTCCCCTGGGGGGGAAAAAAAAAAAAAAAAGGTGAGCAGCAGGCCCACTTAAACAATTGATTATTCAATTTCTAGAGTTAAAGCACACAGAACAAAACAATAATAACTTTAATGTGAGAAAACCTTCAGATTTACTGGAATTTAAAACAAAACAGATAAAAAACTTGTAACAAACTAAATTTCACTGTCAAACTTTTCAACTCAGGTTACTTATGCTAAGTTCCTAAAGTTCGTGTTTAGGCAATTAAATTTACGTAGGATGATTTCCAGTAGCTGTTGAGCGTTCATAAATGTTAGTGAATTTAGGGAAAGCTGTAAGTGATGACTGTCCTTGAGAGTATCAACTAGGATATAGGATTTAGTAACTCCAACTTAGTATACCTGGTCTGAATAAATAAAGCCTTATCTCAGTTGTAGCCATTGGTAGCCACACAGAACTCAGTCTTGGATCCAGGATAGATAGTGCTCAGGGAAAATAAACATGCCAGAACCTGACCCTTGAAAGGTCAGGCTGATGTTTCAGTCCAAGGAGAAGATGTTGTTATAAACCACACACAGACATTTCTTTTTGCAAGCCGAACTCCTCCTTCTACCAAGGCAGCTCCATACATGATCCAAAACAATATATTTCCTTCTGTTTTCCACTTAATATTGCATTTTATCTAAAACCAAAAATAGGACTTACAACTGGAGCTGCAGTTTTGTGGAAACACTTGCCCATAAATTACTGCAAAGAATTTCATTTTGTGGAAATAGATGAACTAAACATTTCTGTGCAGCTGTTTAGTTTAATTTGCCAGGTTTCAGGTATTATATTACTGTTTAAATTTTACTTCCAATACATTTCTGCTATCTAAAGTCTCAGCTGTTTTTTCATGGTATTGCATTTTTACAGGAATTTTCAGAAAGTGTACTTGAACCTTGAATGATCTGAATCATCTTACTAGGTGTTAACAAATGTAAATAAGGAGTAATAAATCCTTAATGCTGAAAAGTTGAGATACTTTTGGACTGCCATATATTCGGATGGCCACGTGAGCATCGGTTTACAGATTCCCATTCAGATGCCCCATGTAGAGGTACATGGAAGTATAGAAGTTGAGTCTGAAAGACCTTTCCATTAGATTTTACACAGAGAAATGGCATATTGGTCTAGTGACAACCTTAGTAATTCCCTCGTCTGATTAACAATTCTCATTACAAAAAAAAAAAAAAAAAAAAAAAAAAAAAAGAGAGAATCTCTTCTTGTTATAATTCATCAGGCTATTTGACTAAATTCTTTTACCACATTTCAAAGAAAATATTAAAAGACAAAGGGGATCTTTACTAAATGAAATCCACTTAAAGTCTGTCCAAATGTGGCTTCCAAGGAAGCAAGAAGAGGAAAAGTACTTACAATGACTCACATTAATCACAAGCACAAGGAACGTTTTGGCTACCAGCATAAAAGAAAGAGAGATATAAAAGGAAAAGTGAAAAATATATTTAAGAAGCAAATATACTTTTTCAGAATGAGTGGTTATTTCAAAATGATGCAGATGTTTACCTTGGAAGTTGTAGTAGGCCTCAGCTTACTGGGATGTGAGCAACTTTAAAAGAACAGAGATGAAATCAATGTCACCAATGCATACATGAGGTAGAATAACAACTGGCTTTAAGTAATCTTGATCAAGACAAAAATCATCTGTAAGGAGAAATCTGAAGTAAATAACTAACAATCATTGTTACAGGAAGACTTGAGATGGAGTTCTGCTCTAGAGGGTTATTTACCAGGGTATACTGCACACACGAATTTTTAAGGTAAACCACGAATTTACATTTCATAGGAAAGCCCCAATCCCATGAATTCTTTCAGGACCATGGTGAAGTATTTACTGGATTAATGCTTTTTCACTAGTTCACAGCAGGTACCATCATGGCTGCCATTGTGATGCAGCCTCAGTATCCTCTTTGATTTTGCTTCATCTGGCATTTACAGGGAGAAATAGAAAAAACTCCAGGCAGGTTGAGATCCACCTCAAGTGCCTGACATATCAGGGGCCTCCCAGTGACAGCCTCAAGCACAGCTTTTCTCAATATTAAATGTCCCAAAGGCTTACAGCATGCATCCATGGTTAGGATCAAATTATGTTGGTCATGGATTAACAGAGAGAATTTCTGAATGCAATGTAACCTTCAAGGTTATATCAGGATCTGTCACTGATTCTGGGTCAGCTGAAAAAAAAAACAAGGCTGGGCCTGTACTATGAAATACTCAGTCTCAGTCCTTCTCTGTCACACACACACTTCATTCTTCTCAGCTTGCATTTGTTCCTCCATAATTGCTCAGTAGCAAACAACTTTTTTTCTCAAGGGAAAAAAGGGAAGGAAAACTGAAGCTGTCTGTAGTGGTCAACATAACATAAACCAGAAGGCTCTCTCACACTTCTAACACCCTTAACAACCTTGCCACTCCTCCCCAGACTGGGAAATGTAAACACAGACTTGTTCTGGCCTGGCTCCTTCCCTCAAAGGTCAGACAACTAAAAGCAGTCTTCAGCTTTCTGCTTTTGATTCTGTGAGAAAAGCTCTCAGGAAACCAGGATCAGCTCCTCCAGAAGACCACTAAGAAACAGAAGCAAATATTATATGTCCTTTTAGGATGCTGATTCCATGCTGCCACATGGAGGAGTCCCAGCTATTATTCACAACCTGAAAGGATCTGACAGCTTGAGAGTAGCTGGTAATGTGTCAATGAACCTATGCATGCTCTCACTGCTGCGTGCTGATCCTAGCTTGGATGACTGTTTGGACTTGACAAGTGTGGCAAAAATAAACTTCAGCTGCATGGATGTGCCAGCTGTTTTTTTTTTTTTTTTTTAATTTCCTTTTCAATAGATATCCTTAAGTTGAGAGGCTTCCTTTTTTATCATGTCCTCCCAATGAGTAATGAGGAGACCACTGATGCTGATATATCACTAGGGAAAAAAAAAAAAAAAAAAAAAAAAAAAAAGTCTTTGTATAAGCTCAGATTGTTGAGATGTTCTGCACTTTCATCTCAGACAAACATCTGGTGATAGTTGCCTGTGCATCCATCATCTTTGGATTAATTCATTATGTGTTGCTGACAAGGAAGAGAAGAGACTCCTCTTCCCAAGGGAGGTACCAGTGTAAACTGTTGTGCGTTGGCTACCTCTTCAGTTATTCAGGGCTTCCAACATTACTTTACTCCTGTGCTCCCCAGTCTTCACTGGATCTCTTCTTAACTTTTTAAACACAGGTTAATCTCAGTACCATCTGATGGATTAAAATCACTGGATTTATTTATTTTTTGGTTGACTCTGCTCTTTTTTAAACTCTACTAAGACATCACTTCTGTTTTTCCTTTCTTTCTGATTATCATTGTCTTCTCAACCTTTTGTAGCAGGCTTTTAGACATATTCTTAAATATGTCCATATTGGATTGTCCATATTCTTAAATATGCCCTTATGTCCACCTAAATCCATATTTAGATTTATTATTTTATTTTTCAGTTTTGATTCTTGTGCAGAGAAGTCATTACTGTCTCTGGTACTGTTGGGAAATCTTGCAGTGATATTGCTGCACATAAAATGACTTTTTAGGAATTCAGTTATCTTATAATCGATGTCGGTATAAAGATCCAGACCAGCTGTTAAACTGAAAGTGAAATCCTAGTGGAGCTATTGCAAGTATTTTTAAATAAATATAAGGTAATTCAAAACATGTGTCAGTATGTTTTACAGTATGGAAATCCTTTGAAGATAGACCACAAGTTATCATATAAAAATGCTTACTGTATTTTTAATATTGATGAATGAATCCCTTAAAACATGGTATTCCTCTTGATTTAGAAAGAAATTATATTGTGGATTAAAAAAAAAAAAAAAAAGAAAAAAAAAGACACCATTTTAAAAATTTGTCCTGTGCAGTTAGATGTTGTAGCCTATGATTAAATTTTTATTTTTGCTGCTTAAACATTTTATTTTAAAGCATAATTCACAATGGAAGGGGTCATTCAAAAATTGCTGCTTCTCTCTGGATCTTGTCATGTAAAATTAAGTCTTAGCCTAGGATATATACAAAATGCAAGATGGCATTTGAGATAGACGTTGAAGTCATAGACTAGTAGCAATATGTTAAACTGCACTGAAGATAATTTAAGTTCATTTTCCTTGCATTTTATCAAAAAGTTTATTTTACAAGATTTGCCTAGAGAATAAAGCACGAAAAAAAAAAAACAAACCAAACCAAAACAAAACAAAAAATAAAATTCAGAGTGAATATTCAAACAGAATATACTTGAATATATGAGTATAGCATATACTTAAGTATATGCTATAAATTATTTTAGGAGCTTATAACAGCAGTTGGTTGGTTGGTTGGTTGGTTTTTGCTTTGGGACTACTTCAGGTGATTATGACCCTCCATTCTGCCCTTGTGAGGCCTCGCTTGGAGTATTGCATCCAGGTGTAGGGGCTCCAGCACAAGAAGGATGTGGAGCTGTTAGAACAGGCCCAGAAGATGGCTACAAAGTTGATCAGAGGACTGAAGCACCTCTCCTATGAAGAAAGACTAAGAGTGTTGGAGTTCAGCCTAGAGAAGAGGAGGTTCTGGGTGACCTTATCAATAGCAATTAAGCTTTTCAATACTTAAAGGGGGCTTATAAAAAAGATGGGGAGCAACTTTTTGCTCAGTCAGGACAAGGGGGAGGGGATTGGTTTTAAAATAAAAGAGGGGAGATTTAGATTAGAGGTTAGGACGAAATTATTTACTCAGAGGGTGGTGAGGCACTGGAACAGGCTGCCCAGAGAATTTGTGGATGCCCCATCCCCAGAGGTTTTTAAGATCACGTTGGACGAGGCCCTGGGCAACCTGATCCAGTGAGAGGTGCCCCTGCACATGGCAGAGGGTTGGAACTAGATGATCTTGAAGGTCCCTTCCAACTCCAGCCATTCTACGATTCTATGTCTCTATACTTTAGGATGAAAACACTTCCAAATATTTTCAGAAGTGATGGGAATTAACAAAAAAAAAAAAAAAAAAAAAAAAAGAAGCTCATCTCAACATTCTGTGATCTCTGTATTTTCAAAACAAGAGACATGCTATATCTTCATTTTAATGTAAAGAGGGTTTTTATTATTATTAAATAATATATTTTATTGTTGTGGACATTAATCTATTTTGATATATGGCCTGTCTCATTATAAGTTACATGACCAGTTTATGAGATCACTTTTTCTTATGAGATCGCTTTTTCTAAAAAAACTTGGTATCCTTTGATCACCAGGTTACAACATTACCAATTTACATGTAGGATTTAAAAATTCTCAGTATCCATCTGCATCTGCAGGTACCAGAACACAGGAAGAGATGGGGTCCTTTTCTATTATATGGCTTCATGCAGATTGAGAAACAAGTTTTTTGACATGATGGAAAACAATATTTTCATTAGCTCAGTCAGCAATCCTTCCATGAAGAAAAAATGAGTTCAGTCCAATGCTATTTGCATAATGAAATCCCTTTATAGAAGTAGACAGAGTTTTCAGTAATCTTCAGCTGTGGTCAATAAAGCAGGATAGCAGTAAGATATTGCTGCAAATTTAAGCTCTTGAGTAAATCCAGTGTCCCAATTGCTGTTTCTTTGCTTAGAATGTATCTTCCCTTATGATGTCTGAGATGTATTCATTTATGAGAAAATGAAATGAGTTAGTGTCATTCAAAGAGCAATTTACCCAAGAAAACCTTAGTTCATGTTTTCTGCACAAGTAATGTGCAGAAAATTTTATCAGGAGTAAATCAGGTATTGTTGCCCCATTAGGAACATGTTAACTGTGATATGCATCATTTCTGAAGGCATATTACTGGGACTAATTCTTATGGGTTATCCTTCATTTTTTGGCAAATGATCACAGGGGAAGAATTACCTTCAGATATCAAGATTAATAAAAATACTGTTATACCAAACGGAACATCAGAAAACAAAGTTCATGACAAGAAAATGAAAACTATCGTGTAAATAAAGCAACACATAAATGAAAGCAAAAAGATTAATTTAGAAGAACCAAAATGGCTGGTGAAAAAAGTTTTCTCTTCAACCTCTTTATCATTGAAAATATTAGCTGCCAGCCAAGCTGATGAAGTGAGTTATGCAGAAGACAGATAGCAGTTCTAACTCTGTCTTCAATGAATACTAACTGCAGTGAGGCAGACTTCATTAGCAGTTCTGCTGACCTTTCCTCATTTGATGTAAATAGGGATTTATAGTATCAGAAAAATGTAGATGAATTGCCCCGAGGCATACGCCAGCTCAGTGTGTTTGTCTTGTAGCAGTGTCTTTTATTTCTGAACCCCAGAAAGAATTTATACAGGAGAACAATTTTTAAAAAAATAAAATAATAATAATAAAAAAAAATAACGAGGACAACTGAATTTATAAACTTAGTGATGCAGTAAATAATAGAAAGGACCAGGAGAAGAAAAGTAGTTTTAAAAGACAAGAATGTTTCACTTAGATGTGAAGTAAAAACAACCTGTTTTCTTATATGTTTTTGGTAAGCCTAATGACCTGGAAAAACAGTCTAAGTACACCGTATGAAAAGGGTGGTTTATGTTTCCCAAATATAATGCTCTTTTAGAGATCCCCCAATTACTTTCCTAAGGCATCTCTATATGAGATGCAATAAATCACTATAAATCCTCCTAAAAGTAAATGGAAATTTTCCTATGATAAACTCCCATAATATGGTATTCACCCAAGTCTTTTATTTTAGCTAGAAAAAGGAAGATGAGAAATCATGATTACTCACTATCTACTATGAATATGTTAGTGCACAGGTAAGCATAGGCAGACAGGAAAGGCCACTTCCTTGAATGGCCTTGGCTGCTGAAGACCAGTCTCTTAAATGGACTTGGGCTACATTAATGCAAGGGAATTAAACAATGCCTCTTTAGGTATTTGAATTCAACATTCAGATACAGAAGCCATTAACAAAATCTATCTTGCAAGGGATGAAAAACTGAACAGTTTCCATGCAGGATACTGATATATAGAAATGTGTATAGTTGCCCAAGTGTGGACATTGCTCAGCTGGTAATGTTTATGAAGTGCTTATGTCCCTGTGAGAATCACTTTGGTTCATCCCTTTTGAATGACGTGAAGAGAAACCCACATCCCTGCTACTCAGGTGTGCACTAATTAAAGTATTGATTTTTGTTTGTTTGTTTATTTTGTTTGCTTATTTTTCTGCAGTCAAACAATGTTTGAACCAGCTGATGTGATCTTTTTGGACTTCAGCAAGGCTTTTGACACAACCATAGGATCCCATAGGATCCTACTGGACAAAATATCCAGCATACAACCTAACAAAAACATCATATGATGGGTGAGAAATTGGCTGACGGGCAGGGCTCAAAGGGTTGTGGTAAACGGGGCTGGAGAGCAGCCCCCCAGAGAGGGATCTGGGGGTCGTGGTTGACAGCAAGTTGAATATGAGCCAGCAGTGTGCCCTGGCAGCCAGGAGGGCCAACTGTATCCTGGGGTGTATCAAGCACGGCACTGCTAGTTGGTCAAGGGAAGTGATCGTCCCGCTCTACTCTGGGCTGGTGCAGCCTCACCTCGAGTACTGTGTGCAGTTCTGGGCACCACTGTACAAAAAGGATTTGAAACTGTTGGAGAGTGTCCAGAGGAGGGCGACGAAGGTGAAGGGCCTGTAGTGGCTGAGGTCACAGGGCCTGTTCTGCCTGGAGAAAAGGAGGCTGAGGGGAGACCTCATCGCGGTCTACAACTTCCTCGCGAGGGGGAGTGGAGAGGCAAGTGACCTATTCTCCATAAACAGCAGTCATAGGACCCGCAGGAACAGGGTTAAGCTGAGGCAGCGGAAGTTTAGACTAGACATCAGGAGGAGGTTCTTCACCGAGAGGGTGGTTGCGCACTGGAACAGGCTCCCCAGTGAAGTAGTCACTGCACCAAGCCTGTCTGAATTCAAGAAGAGATTGGACTGTGCACTTAATCACATGGTCTAAACTTTTGGGTAGACCTGTGCAGTGTGAGGAGTTGGACTTGATGATCCTTATGGGTCCCTTCCGACTCGGGATATTCTATGATTCTATGATTCTATATTAAGACTAGCTGCCTTAAATCAATCTTTTACTGAAGTCTGGTAAAAGCCTTCACAATGCATTAGCTCATTGTAACAGTTAAAATTTAAGAGCAAAGCATAAGAGAAGATTAAGGCTTTTAAATATATCTATATATATATGGATTTGTAATTTCTCCTTATCTTTTGAATGCGGTTAGTGATATTGAAGTATATAAATGCATGTATTTACATTTTGATTTCAAATTGTTAGGCTACTCTAGTAAAGCTGGGTTTTTAGGATTTTCTTGCAAGAAAACTAGGAATCAATCAACATAGAATGTTAAAGACCACAGTCTACATGTCCAGTACAGGAAAGAAATAGGGTGTGTCGTTCACATTTGATTTGCAGGTGAACGTGTGCAAGCCCGGTGTAGCACATACACAGAATGAATTTAATTGGTTCATCTTATTGAAGATGTGGATTGCAGAAACAGCTTCAGTCTTCAGAAAAAAAAAAAAAAAAAAAGAAAAAAAAAAGAAAAAAAAAGAAAAAAAAGAAAGAAAGAAAAAACTTTTCACGTGCTGACATATTTTCGCTCCTGGAAAAGGGATTTTCTCAGTCTGTCCATTTAGAGCTCCAGGACAGTGAAAAGTAAAATCCAGCTGACAATCTGTCACCAGTGGTGTTCCCCAGGGGTTGGTTTGGGGGCCAATCCCCTTTGATATCTCTATTGATGATTTGGGAGGGAATTGAGTGCACCCTCAGTAAATTTGCAGATGACAGCAAGTTGGGGTGTAGTGACGATCTGCTGGAGGGTAGGAAGACCCTGCAGAGGGGCCTGGACAGGATGTGTCGATGGGCAGAGGCAAGTGGGATGATGTTCAACATGGCTAAGTGCTGGGTCCTGCACTTTGGCTGCCAGAACCCCATGCAATGGGCTATAGTGGCTTGAGAGCTGTTCAGGGAAAAGGATCTGGGGGTGTTAATCAATGCTCACTTGAACGTGTGCTGGCAGCGTGCCCAGGTGGCCAAGAACGCCAATGGCATCCTGGCTTGTATCAGGAATAGTGTAGCCACCAGGACCAGGGAGGTGATCGTCCCCTTGTACTCAGCACTGGTGAGGCCACACCTCAAGTACTGTGTTCAGCTTTGGGCCCCTCTTTACAAGAAGGACATCAAGGCCCTGGAGCATGTCCAGAGAAGGACTATGAAACTGGTGAAGGGCCTGGAACACAAGTCCTATGAGGAATGACTGAGGGATCTGGGGTTGTTTATTCTGGGAAGAGGAGGCTCAGGGGAGACCTTATTGCTCTCTACAACTACCTGAAAGGAAGGTGTATTTGTTCTAATGGCTCTTGAGAAAAAAAAAAAAAAAAAATGTTTTGTTTGTTTGTTTTTGTTTTTGTTTTGTTTTGCTTTAAGGAAGACAAATATGAAAAGGAGAAATGTGAGGAACTAGTTAAAGAGAAAATTGCAATGTACAGTACTGAAAGGGGATTTATCAGATGCATAGTCGTTAACCAGTACAGTTGCTGGGATATATATTGTTGGTTTCTATTAATAGCTTTGACATAAATGTTGCATTTCTGCAATTTGCTGACATCATTAAGTTGAAGGCCTCATGCAGATAAATTATTAGAATATTGCACATTGAGAGAAAAACATCCTGAGAACTCAAGTTCACAGAAATGTAAAGAAAATGAAGAACTGATCACAAGAAGGTAAATTTCTTTTGTTATTTGTGGGAAATTTATCTGTTGAATCAAATAAGAGATCGTGCTTTATTATCTCGTCATATAATGAGCATACCTCATCTGTGTGATTTTAGGATATAACAATATTTGAACAGTTGATAGTCCATCTTATAAGAACAAAATTATTTGGATTCCACAGTCTTGCTAGACAAAAGCTGAAAAAGAAAATGATTGCTGCTTGTTATGTACAACAAAGGCATAAATTCAAAGGTAGTTAGTATTTTAAAACAAGGTCAAATGTTGACACAAAAAGAAAGTACTCTATCCTGAAAATAAATACATTAAGGAATGAAATTAGAAAATTATAAATAATCACCAAGGCAGTAATGTTTTATAATATTGAGTGTAACGATTTTAAAGATGTAAACGGCTAAGTGTGGTGCAGTGCAGTAGATGCCTGTAATAACAGGCACCTCTATCAATGACAGAGTATAGATCATAGAATCATAGAATGGTTTGGGTTGGAAGTGACTTCAAATACCACCTAATCCCAACCCCCCTGCAAAGGGCAGGGACACCTCCCACCAGACCAGGTTTCTCAAAGCCCCATCCAACCTGTCCTTAAACACCTCCAAGGATGGGGCATCCACAGTTTCTTTGGGCAACCTGTGCCAGTGCCTCACAGAATGATACAGAAGGTCTCTTTTAGTCCAGCAGTTCTGGCAGTGCATTCCTATTTTCAGCATGTCTGAACTAATTTGTAAAGCCATTTAGAAATATAGGGTATTCATATCTTTGCACTGAATCAGACTTCCCAAACCCAAAATAGAAACCACATATTGGAGCATAAATATATTTAATTTACCTTTATTTAATTTTTCAGCATGCATTACCATGTATACATTATATTTTTTGTACAGTAATTCTGAAAAATTATTTCAGCTATGTATCATAAATCAAGCAAATTACTATGAATGTAGTAACAGAAATGATTTGACTGGTTATCATAGGATGAGAATAATATATATATATTTAAAAAATAATAGAATAATATTTATTGGAGAAGAGGACAAAAGAGACTGTGTTCTAAAATTTGGCATAGTACCATATATTTTTGCAGTCCTAGATAATGTAGACTGTTGTCAATCTGTCTAAATATAAATAGATAACTGTGGCCCTGTAGCTTTCATGTTAACTCCACAAAAGTTAGGGTCAACAGAACTCACACATATGGTGTTTATAAAGTAAATTTATTTCACTCCATGTGATCATATGATTTTACTTTTGCTCAGACTTCCTGTAATTCATGTATTCTTCCTTTTCAATTACTGAAGATAATTTAATAATTATATATTTTAAACAAAGAACAGCTATTGCTCAAAAGCCAAATAATTGCTTTGGCAGACTTAAAATAAGGTAAAACAGCTGAAGAAATTCAGCTGATAACCTTACTATGGGAAGATATACCATTTTCTGAACTTCATTTCGTGCCACCTGAAGGACCAAAAGGTGCACTAAAACTTAGAATCACAAAATGGCTTGGGCTGAAAGGGACCATCTAGTTCCAACCCACCCTGACATGGGCAGGAACACCTCCAACTAGATCAGGTTCCCCAAAGCCCCACCCAACCTTGCCTTGAACATATCCACAGCTTCTCTGTGCAATCTGTTCCAATGCCTCACCACTCTCTGAGTGAAATATTTCTTCTGAATGTCTAATCTAAATCTCCCCTCTTTTAGTTTAAAGCCATTCCCCCTTGTCCTATCGTTATCTGTCTGAGTAAAAATCTCTCTCCATCTTTTGTATAAGCATCCTTTAATTACTGAAAAACATCTCCTTGGAGCCTTCTCTTCTCCAGGCTGAACAGCCCCAACTTTCTCAGGAGAGGATTTTTAGAGGAGAGGTGCTCCAGCCATCTGATCATCCTCGTGGTCCTCCTCAGGACCTGTTGTAACAGATCCACATCTCCATGCCAGGCTCCCAGGCCTGGACGTGGTACTGCAAGTGAGGCTTTAAGAGGGCAGAGAAGAGGCAGACAATAACCTCTCTTGACCTGCTGCTGCTCTGTTGATGCAGCCCAGGATGCAGTTGGTCTTCTGGGCTGCAAGTGCGCACTGATGACTCATGTCAAGCCTTTCATCCACCAGAACCCCAAGTCCTTTTCCTCAGAGCCGCTCTCAAAGAGTTCTCTGTTTGTACTCATGTCTGGGATTGCCCCAACACAGGTGCAGCACCTTGCATTTGGCCTTGTTGAACTTCATTGGGTTCACATGGGCCCCCTTCTCAAGCTTGTCCAGGTCCCTTTGGATGGCATCTTTCTGTTGTATCAACTGCACCACTCAGCTTGGTGTCATCTGCAAACTTGCTGAGGGTGCACTTGATCCCACTGTCTATATTACTGATAAAGATATGAAACAGTACCAGTCCCAAAACAGACCCGTGAGGACACCACTTATCACCAACCTCCACCTGGACATAGAGACATTGACCACAACTCTCTGGCTGTGGCCATCGATACAGATCCTTATGCACAGAATAGTCCACCCTTCAACTCCATCTTTCTCCAATTTAGAGACAAGGATGTCATGCAGGACCAGGTCAAAGATCTTACAGAAGTCCAGATAGATGATATGGGTTGGTCTTCCCTTGTCAACTGATGTAGTCACTCCATCATAGAAGGCCACCAGATTGGTCAGGAACAATTAGTCTTTGGTGAAGCCATGCTGTCTGCCTCAGATCAACTTGTGTTGCAAGTGAATAAAGCTTAATTCTAGTAAGTTCAAAATATGTGTGCTCAACAACTGTGGATCTATCGAGTATTACCCTTTCTACCTCATACATTAACAAAGGACTGTTTAATTGACTTTTTCAGAATATCTCCAGGGTTTTTTTTGACTTAGTATAAGCATGCAAAAGAATACACTGAAACCCAGATTTTCAGACATGTAGACTGATCTGAAAACTTAATTAGAAGCAGAAGAGGCCCATTTGTTGGCTACTCAATTATAAAGCAAGCAGGTTCCACCATGTCACATCAAACAAGAATAATATTTTATAGGATATGAGATAAATTAATAATTGGGGTAAAAAAGAGCCTATTAATATTTCACAATGACACAGAAATGTTGCCAAAAATTATGGATTACAAATCAATACTTCCATCTTTATATACCATACTTCTGTTTGCAGAATGTTTGAGACATGGAAAATGAATGTGAAAAGCTCCATAGAAGAATGTTATCTTCAAAAAAATTCCTTTGCACTGTCATATCCAGGAAATTTGCATTCATAGACAACATGTGAATCAGCAATCTCCTACTGTAACTGAATGCATGAGGTTTATAGCTGTTCCTTTCGCTACTGGAAAGTTTCTGTTCTTGGTTTGTTACTGTTTTTGCAAATGCAATGCTTAAGGAAGGTCATATCTTCAAGAATGGAAATGTCAAAGCAGGTCATGTGTAAGATGGCCTTGGCAATGCTTAGAAGGTTTTTGACTCCACAAATCCATATATAATTATACAAAGGCAATGTACCTTCTTAGAACTTACCTCAAATCAGCAGTTTGTTCCTGGTCCTGCATGTAATTGCCACTGATGTCTAACTTCATCCAGAAAGTGTTCTCAAAATTCCTGAAGGCAGTCACATTTGAAGTAATTCTTGAAATTTCCAAAAACACATAAAAGATATAGCCATGAGGTTAATTTTTATTATAACAAACAAAACATTCTTTTTCTTTCTGGTGAGTCAGAAGCTCGTGGTTGTTCTTGTTGCTTATCTTTGTGTCAAGAGCAAAGAAAACCATCTTTCTTGACTACTTCATCATTCCCAACTTTAGTGTCAGATGTTTTTACCTATTTTTATTCATTGTTGCTCCATTGCCATTTGTAACACTTTGTATATGATTCAACTTCAAATTCCATTATAATTTATGCAATATGAAATTTCTCTGTTAAAATTAGAGAAATGGTTCCCAGTTAGTTCTTTGCATCATTTTCATATCTGTTTTATATTATTTTTGTCCAGATCTTTACATACAGCAAGTAAACATGCTCACAGTCTTTTCTAGTTGATAATGTCTGGATGAATTTTCCACATGATACATTTTTGTTGAAGCATCTGTCATAAAACCTTCCTTTACTTATTTGTTCAGTAAACTGTTATATTAACTATTTTAAATTTCCTTCAAACAGAGATTGGTATTCCACCTCACACCCAATGATCTGTGAATGAATATAATCCATGATCTCTTAGATCACCATGAATTCAATAATCAGTCTCCAGAAAAGGTTCAGAAACTGTAATTGATTTCAGTGGAAGAGAATTTGGTGTACTAACAGAAGCCTTTCTACATCTAATACTGTGTATGTAATGATGGGAGCTATACTCAATAATGACTACAGAAAGAAAGAGTCTATATTCAAAAGAAAATAGTCCAAAGAGCTTCTCAGAATGGAAAATCTCCCTCTCTCACTCCCTCTCTCTCTCTCAAAACTTAAGTCTCAAAAGATGAGTATACTGTTTCTTATTTGGAGAACTATATGGATGCCTTCTCATAAAATATTTGTTGTATTAATAAAGGCATATTCTTAAGTAATGACTGAAGTATAATCAGCTTCCACATAAAATACACAGCAAAGTATCAGTAACTTTGTAGAGCCTGCTAAGTTAGAAATAAAAAGTGGAAAGAAAATGAAAAGGCAGATGGTGTGGTTATCACTTAAAAAAAATAAATAAATAAAATAAAAATAAAAATCTGCAATACTGCTCTAGTAAAAGCATCCAATTTAAAAAGAAAATCCTACCAGAGCCAGTAGACAGTAAACTAAGGCAGAGAATTGTAGGAGTTACGGCAGTTGGCATCTCAAAAATAAGTGTCCTACATATGGCAGAGTCTGCAGATCTGCAACACAGACAGACAAGCTGCAAAATTTTGCAAAGTAAATAAAGTGCGTATACTCACAGATTTAAATTGAAGTTGCAATTACAGCAACAAAGGAGTCACCTATGGAAACTACGTCCAGAGCAATACTCAAGATTAAAAAACAAAATCAAAATCAAAACAGCAACAACAACAAAAAAACTCTCTTACAGGTAAAATTCAAATAGAAATCCAATGCTCATATCAGAATAATTCTGCCATAATAAATAGGCCTAAACCCAAGAACGGAGGGAAGACTAACTAGAACAACTAACAACAAAAATCCAGGAATTTGACCACCAACATTCAACTTAATTTATCTTTAGAATAGATGGCCTAAGGATGGTGAAAACCTAATTATTTGGAACTGGACAAAGTACTAGACAGTATAATATAGAGAAAAATTATTGTGCTGACATAAGAGAGAAATGGATGATCTAATACACATTTCCATCTTAATTTTCCATTTCTAACCCCTGTGATTTTATGCTTCCCAGATTGTGGAAACTATTTTTCCTTTGTAGTTCTCCTAGCTGGAGTGAAAGCTCTGTAAAACTCTGTTATTTCTATTAGAAGAGAACAAGAAATAATTTCAATTTTTTCTATTTCCATCTGTAGTGGCATTCACTGTGGTTATTATTTTACAGGGACAGGACACAGACACTGTCTGAAAGACAAAGGCAGCTGAGAACATGTTGACTTCTACTTTTCCCTTTGCATACACGGAAGACTGGTGTAAAAAGACCCCCAAAATCCATCTGTGGCACATGGGGAAGATGTGAAAATCAGGAGCTAAGACCAGAGTTATTCTGGAGCTTGGGGGTTAGAGAGGGAACAGGTTGAGACAGAGCTAAAATGCCTGCAGACATTTTAAAAGGTCTTGCCAACCTGTGAGGCCTATTATGGGTTCCTTTTATTTTTATTTTTAATCTCCTATGTTTATGTTACTGCCAAGAAGTGAATTTTGTTATGTAGATATCTTATGTCGAGCACAACAGTGTCCAGATTCTGAGCCAAGATCATAGGAAGTTTTTATTATTGAGGAAATTATAATCTTAACTTCATTATGTAAATGAAAACCAGTTATTTATATGAAAACTCTCTAAGCCAGAGTATTATTATTTACAAAATACTAAGCAGAAGTTGGAAATCAAAGTATTTTTTTCCGCTGAATTTCACTATAAAATAGAGAATTTCCTGTGAGAATTAAAAGGTTTATATGTTACCTATTTTCTGCATGACAGACTTGATAACTTTTTTTTATATTATATGGTATTCCCTACCCCAGTGCTAATCAAGAGTAGAACAGGAGCATTGTTATTGTTTAGTAACACCATTTAAAATACAAATACAAGGAAGCATCAGTAATAAATGCTTTCACTAACTTATTTGTTTTTAATCTTCACTGCAAGAAGGAAAAATTTGGAAGGAGATTTTAGAAGGAGATTTTATTCCTTCTTCACAGGTGTTTAAAAATATACTTAGTGGAAATTTCTGTAGTCTATTATGAACACAAGTCTTTAAAAAGAAAAAAAAAAGATATTTTTAGCCCATGATATGCTTTTATACAGCCCGAAGTACACAATTAATTCAGTTAGAAAATCATGAGAATGTATGCATTTGTTCTTATTCTAATTATTGAAATGTGATTTGCTGTTCTTCATTGACTCTACTTTTATTTGCTTTTATACACCAGTGATGCAAACTTGGACACTTAAAGACAGAATATTGTTTCTTAATAATCTCTTTCTCTCAGAATCCATCATTTTCTCTCATTTCACAATGAGTCTGGATTGTCTTTCATGTATTTGCCTCACAGATAAATTGTCTTTATCCTTTCACATTAAACCATCCCTCTCAAGCATGTTCAGCAGTACAACTGATGCTCTAAACAGCTAATATTTCTGTGCAGTTTATCTTTGTTTATTCTACAAAGGTCTAGCAGTCTACAGAGCTGTTATCAAATCTCCTCAGAGATTAGACATATTCTAAAGGACTGAATTAAAACCTCCCAAAACTACAGAGAGCTCTTACAAGAAAGCAAAACTGATGTCAGCTTTGTGTGGAGTGGAAGAAACTAAACACACTGCTATGTCAGGGTCAGTGGGGAGAAATGCACAGGTGGAAAAAGCTGACAACCCATGGGCTTGAGTGATACTGAAATGCAATGTGGGGTGACAGTGACTGCCTGCCCAGAAGCGTTATCACAATATACAGACTCAGTGCATTACCCACCGTGTGGCATCCTGTATGAGGAACAACTGCTTATTCATTCCACATTAAAGCAATCAGTAAACAACATATAGAAAGATGTCTTGGAAATAGCACTTTAATCATTCTTGATTTTCCTGGTCCCATGAGTCTTGCATTATTGTCTGCAGTGACATAGCTGTAGTGAGAAGGAAATGATAAACACCTCTGCAAAATTGTTAAGATGAGAGGTGAAAATATATGGACTCAAACCCTTTCAGGTATACAAAAGAATTGAATCTGAGTTTCTCACCTTGTGAGTGATTGCTTTTGCATGAAAAGGACCACTGATATCACAGTTTTCTTCTGTAATCTTACATAAGAGTAACAGTAAAAGTGTAAGATATGTAGCCTCCATAGCTGTCAAGTGTGTGTATTCAGAGAACATCTATTACATTGAGTGCCTTTAGGCTTTACCTAATTATGAAATCCAAATTAGATTCTGATGGCACACAAGTAGTTAGCGTATCTATGGACAAAAGCAAAAACCTGGATAACCAGTAAACTTTAAATTAAGATACCTGCATGTCGAGTTCTGACAGCAGCTGAGCAGAGAATTTCATATTTGTCATTTGTTTTTAGGCCTCTCACTACCGTCTGTCACCATCCCTCATTGGTCCCAGTCCTAATTTCAAGGTTTCAGCAGGGGCCTTTTCTGGAATAACATTTTTTTTTTAAAAAAAAAAAGGGAAAAAAGAAAAAAGAAAAAAAAAACAACAATAAGAGCAACAACAAAAAACAGCAATGCCATGTGCCAGACTGAGAAATAACATGACAATTTTCAATACATTGAATTAACTGAAGAAGAAAAAAAAAAAAAAAAAAGAAAAAAAAAAAAGAAATGGAAAAGGATATATGTATGTGATATAAGTAGAGGTATAAATAGGATATATATAAAATATATGTGTAGCCTAGAGGGTACAATTATGTTCTATCTCACTTATCTTTACATAATTAAAATTTTATGACTAAATCTGAACTCATCCTGGTTTCCTTCATAGTCAATGGAGAACAGTGAATACATCCAGAAGGCCCATCTTGGCTCATCTTAGATAAGTATTAGGATAAGATGAATTACTCTCTACAAGTACCTTTGTCTTGCCTTGTAAGTGTGTTACTTACTCAGACTTAAATGATTCAACATTAAACATCTCAATTTGGGCAGAATAATTCAACCCTACATGTCAACCTGCTGAATGGAAAGAAGCAAAATCCTCCCAAAAGACATCTACTAATCCATAAAAAACTCCTAGATGCTCTCAGTCCAGTTCAGAAAAAAATATATATTCTTAGCTAGCAGAACTTATTTTCAAATAGTTCACACATCTGTAGATTCAATTACATGCATATTGTTCTTTGTGGGTTGCAATTTTGTTTTGCTGCCAACAGTAACAGAAAAGCTATTTCTGTCAGCGTGGAACAGCAGTGTCATGTGAAATTCAGTGACCTATTAAATACAGGTATTTGCAAAGAGTGTATGTTTGTGCATTGTGTCTGTCCATCCTCCACCCCCCCCTTCCCCCCAACACTCTCCCCCCAGCTTAAACACACACTTTTTCTCCCCTGAAAAAGCTTTCCTGAATCTGAAGCTTATGTGAAACATTAAATGCAGCAGTATTTTCTGTTGTTTTTCATTTTTAACTATGTCTTGTATCACTAACAAATGTTCTGATTTTCTAATTCATAGTCTTTTCTTGGATGTCTGATACATTCCACAGCAGAAATGTCTGGGATATTCACTGTATCCAGAAAATGGCAACAAAAGAGGTAATGGAGAACATTAATGGTTATTGTTTCCAAGGAAACAAAGCATCAGAGAATATAAGAAAACCAAGAAGGATGCAGTTTCTTTTCCCTGAGGAAACAAGGGAATAATCAGAATGGACAAGGTAATGAATAAATTACTTAGATAAATGACCAGCCATTTAATATATATATATATTAATTCTATAAGTTTTGTTAAATAAATTACGTTGCCTCATTTTCAACCACTGCCTTACCTTTATGTTTTTCTTTTTCTTCCATAGTACTTCATATTGTGAAAGGAGAAATGCCATTTGTAAGGCATGCTTATGATGTCATAATAATCAATAAATATTTTTGTACAAGATATTATCAGTGGATACATTCTTTAATTTTTGAAATTAAATCCTTACTGAATATATATCATCTTATAATTAACTGGAAAAAAAAGAAAAAGAAAAAAAGTCTATTACAACTTTCAAACATCCCTGTTTCAAATATCAGTTTTGAATCTAGATAAACACACTTATACCTTAAGATCCTTGGAGACTTCGATGTTTTATTATTAAATAATATATACATAAATAGCAACATTACCCACAAGTTCAGAGCTTAATAATTTCAGCATTCAAGTTTCTAAGTTTTGGATGAAGAATCAGCTAAGAGATCCCGGGTGGTTTAAGAAACACAGTTAGGGCAACAATTAACTCATAGTCCTGAAGAAGGGATTAAAATGAACAGAAAACTCAAGTGCCAGTGGGAGAAATGGGAAAATGGCCAGACAAGGAAGTAACTCAAGTCGAAGATATGTAAGAAACTCCTGAGTGAAGAAGAGGAGTAACAGTGGGAAACATTCTCAGTTTTAATGCAACAGAATAGGTTTGAACTTTACAACTATATTTGAATTTTTGTCAGAATGAAAAAAAAAAAAAAAAAAAACTTTTTTTTTTTTTTTTTTTTCCTCCAGCTATCCTAAGGTTGGCTAAACAGCAGTTTACAAAGTTTTTCTATTACTAAACAAATAGAAAGTAACTGGACTGCATTATTTGGTGAAGTTTAAGTCAGAAACATGCTAACTTGGCATTGACCCAGCACAGATTACTGCACACACTCAGCTTGGGAGTAGAGAACATCCCTAAAGAGATTTGTTTATTGCATTCATTTGTCAGATGGCAAAAGGAATTAGTGTGTGGTAGAGTGTTGCTGGCAAATTTTGAGCTGTGGGGAAGATGGCAGAATAAAGGTTTCAAGGCTTCATGATGATACTGGAATGACAGATGGGAGCTCTTGGAGCTTTTTTTGTGTGAGAAAATAATTGAGGAAGAGAAAATGGTGATGGAGACTCTGAGATTGTGAACTTTTTGAGGTACCACTTCAAAAAGTGAAGAATATGGCCATGGTGAGACAAAAAACTGTGAATGAGTCCAAGATGCCTCCTCACTAAGCTGTTTAAAGGTGCTCTTTTGAAGTAAGTACCCCAACTGCCCACATCTCCTTAATTTCCATTCCTGTATGCAACAGATAATCTGAATAGCAGCTGCAGAATGCAGTTCCTCCTGTTCCAGCCATACATAGAAAGAATATATGCTAACCACCCAGCTAACTGCGCAATTATATGGTGCATACAAGTTACTAGATAAGAAGTTAATATTTATTCATGAAGATTATGTAATAAAATCTGTGAACTGCTTTCCTTTATTTGCCTGAATAATAGAATTACATTAACTATTTCACTTTGCCAGTCCTGAAATCATGGAAATAGTAAGATACTTTTCCAAAAATCCCTGGGTTTTACACCGTCAAAGACTGTAACCACTTCAATTGCAAATACCAGGTTAATTTCATAATTTCGGTTATCATTCTCCAGTCACATTTTAAAAGAAAATCTTTAAGTTAATAAAAGCAGGAAAGAAGAGGGGATCTACACCTTGGAACAATGTAGAAAAACAAATATATATATATTTTTCATACTCTACTAGAAGACTCTTTTAAGTCTAGGAAATAGAACTGGCATATGTTCTTATATATTAAAAGAAAAATAATGTGTATATAATGAATATTTTTGTAATGTAACATAGCTAAAAACACACCATGACAAAGCAGAAAAATGTGAAGTAAACATTTAATGTTTTCCTCTGTGTATGAATTTAACAATGTCTCTTAAATATTTTTCTTAGCTTTGATTTAAATGGATAAAGTTATCTTAACTCAATACAAGACTTTATTTGAGAAAGTATGTTGAGTTTATGGAAAATCATTTGGAAACCATTATCAAAGGGTTGAATACTGAATGGTTGAAACCCAATGAAAAGATGAATGCAGATTATTTCATGGAAAATATTGGATATTGAGAGATTGAATACAGTGAGTATGCATGGTCCAGAAGTTTTATATTAGGAAATGGTCTAATGTTCTACCTTGAAATGGGAGCTTTTTCAGTTTCTCAGAGTATGTGGGATTTATTATGTCTATTTATACCATAAGTGCAAAGGTGGAAATAATATTTTCCTTACAAAAGTAAACTGATGCACACTATGAAGACTTGGAAAGAAGATGATTATGTTAAAAGTGACTTTCAAATTAAAATTTAATTACACTTTCTGCAAAGATTTTTGTGAGTTTCTTTCCATATAACAAAGACTTTGGAACTTATTAAAGCTGAGAATGAACATCATTTAAATTAATACACTAAAAGGCTAAGGACATTAGAAAAGACATTTTATTAATATAATATTATATATATTTTATTAATACTATTATATATCTATATTATATATTTAAACCAAAGGGTGTTTCTCTAAAATGTCCTGTGAATTGTTGTTCTTCTCCTCCATTTTTTTTTGTCCTCATACAAATACTCAAATTATATGCATTTCAGTGGTGCTTTGGTATTTTCTCTCATAATATCAAAAGATTGTCTCAGCTATCAGGTAAGTTAGAACCTGTTATTTGACTAAAATATCCACCTCATCTTTTTCTCATCATCACTCAGTCTGCTCAGGGATACTGATTTTTATTACATTTTAAAGTTCTTAAATAGAAGTCTGTGGGTATCTTGTTTTAAAAAATATCAGTACATACTCAAAATAGTTACGAGTTATTTAAGGGTGATACTAGAGGAGATACTTAAGTGTTTGTTTGTTTTATATCTGAACAAGAACACAAAATCTGACTCAGTATGCTTTAGAGACTTAATGATACACTTTGATATTACTCCTGAAATGGAGGATTTTATTTAGTTCTCTAGTTATAAGAAATTATATTTTTATGCCATTCTTAATTTCAAGTATGCCTTGCTGGACTGGAAACCATGTAGATTCCCTTTCCTAGAGGGCTTGTTAACATTCAAAGATGCAAGAGCTGGATTTATAAAGACAGTGGTGGATGCTCACCATTAGAGGAGCAACCCCAGCTTGCATTTTAGAATGCATGTGAGAGCACAGTAAGTGCTGTTGTTGGGTCTTCTGTGAAAACATATATGTGCTGTGCAGTATTTGTCTTTTTAACCTTTTTTTTTTTTTTTCCGTTGAAAGCATTTATTGTTGTGTGGGGAAATATGAGAGAAAAGGAACACAGATGGAGCAGAAGGCAATGCTAGTTCTTGCTGCCAGTGGGAATCCATTCTGCAGTTTTGATCTGGCATATCTGAACTGGATGGATTTTGTAATACCACTGGAGCAGAGAGTGTAGTCTTACACAAATAAAATCTTATTTAGTGTTAACTTGCTTAAATTTACACAACCAATTAAATGCTTTTGGGAACAGAAGGGATTTCTTAATTTCAATTAAGTTTAAAATATGTACTTAAATGTCATAATAACTAGTAAATTAACAACCTTTGATAGGCGTATATAGATGTAGTGTTTTAATTTTTAAACCAGGTGCTAAAAGAAAGCAAATAAGTAAATAGTTTGGGGGTTGTTGGGCTTTTTGCTGTATTATGTTGTCCTTATCAATGGATTAATAGAACAATTTAAATTGAAATAACTTCAGACTAAGTCTTTGTGAAACCCAGAAAAACATTTGATACATTTTGATAATTGGACTTCATCTTTGCTTTCAAAGGTTTTCTGGCCAGCTTTAGCAAATAGATTTCATGAGGTACTTATAGAAAGTGGGATTCAGTTTTCTGGAGAATTTAAATAAAAAACTAGTATTTCACTTTTAATACCTTGATTTACTCAATTTTGATGAGAAGACTGAATTTAAAAATATCTGGTGGTGAATTTCTAGAAAAACTTTTTCCGGAAAAATTCTGTGCCATACATAAATGAACATTTACTGAAAGCCAATGGAGCTCATTCAAGCAGGACTGAAATTTACTGGAGCCACAAAACTTTACTGGAATTTCTGATACAAACTACTGTGAATACTACAGTAAGTTTCCAAACTATATGCAGAACTTTAACCAATTCCATGTGCAATAACATATTCAAATGTTCTATTCTAAACAGATAGAAAGAAATGCAATATATACATTGTCTATTTTTATAAATAGTATTTTTTTCTGACTTGTAAAACAATTCAAATTCATTTTACAATATTCTATTAAATTATTACTATGATTATTTTCTATGATGAGATACCATAAATACACATTGTAATCCTCACAAACACTTACATGACAAATGTTTTGTTTAGATGGTTCAGATATGGAAACATTATTTTCACTACTAATTCTTCTTTACAAAAAATAGAGATTGATCAAAATGATGACTTATGAATCCTATATTTATTATAGTTATATATTTTGCTCACTCTTATTTGGGATGTTCATTTTGATCTGTTTATAATATTTATTTTCCCTGTACTGTGATAGACACTTGATCATTAAGAAAGTGTTGTTTCACACTGTCATTGAATGGTGAACACAGGTAAAAATATAATAACTAGGAACTGTGAAAATCCTCTCTCTTTCCAATGTATAATTTTTCGGTTGATTTGAGGTTAGGGCCTCTCACTGACTTCAGCATGACTAGAAATGCACCATGATTTGGTAAGCTTAACCTATCAACGTAAGATTATCTTATGCTTCTCTGAATTTATTCTATGTTCCCTGCAATTTATATTATACCATCTCTCTCCATTTTAACATCTTTACTGAATAGTAAACATTATGGTAAGACATTAAAAGCAATGAATCTACTCAATTACAGGCAAAGATGTCTTATTAGCCTTCTTTTTCAAAATAAAACAATTTTTTTTGTCTACTTGTCTTGGCCAATTTATATTGCCAATTGATGCAATATTGACACTTGTTTGATTGTCACAGTATCTAATTAACTGCTGTTCTGTGATAACTGCCTACGATGTTTTTTTTGTTTGGTTGTGTTTTTTTTGTTTTGTTTTTGTTTTTGTTTTTGTTTTTATATACATACAGTACTTTTGTCACTGTTTTTCAGACCTCTGATGGGATGACTGCTATGCTTGAAGTAACTAGAGCAGAAATTTAGTAAAAGTTCAATACAGAGCTGTGCAATTTAAAGCCAGATTGCACCGTAAGCTAAAAGAGTGTAAGTTCTCTTTGTTTGCAACTCAGACTTCCTGCTTGGAAGTGGAATCCTATCAAGAAAAGCCCTCGAGGCCTTGTCAACAGAGGAGATCAACTGTGGCGTGGGAGCTTAGTTAAAGATCATTATTTTGGAAGGATTTTTCAACAGAATTCACACTGCCTTTTTGAGATCTATATAAATAAAAAATACTATTACATGTTTTAAAATAAATCAGTATTTAAATCTTGTGGGTTTTTTTGTTGTTTATTTTCTTTTTTGTTTGTTTGTTTGTTTAATTTGAATTGTTAGTTATGTGGCTATACACAAATTGGGATGAAGAGGAATTTGGATACAACTGTTCAGGATGCCATAAACCACAATGGGGAGAACATGTCATGTCTGCAGGACAGCTGGAACTTACTGACCAACTGACTGCAGGTTTTGAAAAAAAAAAAAAAAAAATCTGCTCCACTCAACACTCATCTTCAAAAAAATAAAAACAAAAATAACAGAAGTCTGGCAATTCTGCAGCATTAGTGGGAATATGAAATTAGAAATGGTAAAAATAAAGCAGTATAACATAATCATAATACGGTAACGTAGGGTTGTTGTCCATTTTTGGGACTGGGCAATGAGTGTGTTTACTGTTGAAAGAGAAATTAGTGGCATTTGACATTTTTCTCCATAGCTTTTGTTCCTCAATGTAAACAGGCTTATTTATTTTTTTAACCTTGACAAAAGGTGGAACAAAACCCAACCAAACTGTCCACAGAAAATTCTACAGTGTATGGTATTCACCAAAGAACCCAGGAACACAGACAGTGAAGACCTTTTTGGTCACCTTTTCCTCAGCATCTATAAGTTCCTCAGGCAAGTTTGAGAAAACTTGCACCCTAGAATTTTAAAGAGATCCCCATTCTCAAAATTTCCTAGTCTCTCCAAACAGTAGAAGGAAATTTTATTCAAATGTTCTGCAACATAATCAAATTCTTCTGACAACTACTGCTATAACCTTGGACTACATTGTCAGCATCTTTGGCATTCTCCATCCAGAAAATATGGAGTAATTAACGGAAACAATATTTTTAATAACCATCTGTTAAAAGCCATCTGTAACCAACCCTTTGGTATCCTCTGGGCAAGATACCATGGTTAACTCTTTTCAGGAAGATTTCATGATAAGTTCTTATGTGAGAAATGTACAAAATAGTTTTATTGCCCTCTCAAAAAAAATGTTTTTGGAATGCTGCAATAACGTTAAGGTATAATAGTTTCTGTAAAGTAATTGTTGTTCATGAATCAGTCTCAACTATATTGCTTTCTCTAAAATAAGTTTTCAAAGGTCAAGTCTTGAAGTCTTATTATAACACATTATTTTAATATGATACAATATGAGTTTGGAAGGCAAACATTGAATCAAAATGGATGTAACTACTAAGAATACTTCTGACTCTTAAAATAAGCTGGTTTCAATGGTAGTTTCCATAACATCCTTCCAAACTGTCTCTTTTATTATGTAAGGTGCCACAAATGATTTTCAAATATGCAACATTTGAATTTAAAATGTATATGTTTATATATTTACTGTCAATGTGAGCTGTGTACGTCTGAATTTAAGAACAGTGCAATACGTATATTTGTGGTTCAGTTATACAAAAGTCTCTTGAGATATGGTGCTGATTTGCCTCTAGAGATTAAACTTTTTCTGAATGAGATACCTACTTCAAAACAGTCCAAATATTAACAAGTCAATTATTACTAAAAAATTCTCAGAGGGATATAGGTAAATTAAGCAAATGCAATCATAAAGAAACCTGTGGGAAAATCTGTTCTACCTTGAAAACAAAAGATTGAATAGTGCTACTCTCAGTTTAAAATAAATGAAGTACAGATTTCTTGTTTTCTAGCCATTATGCAACTTTGATATTTTTAAAGCAAATAAACTGCCTTATTTTATATAGTCCAACTTTCATTTTAAGACTGATAATTCTTCTAGGACATAATGGGATCATCATCTTATAATAATCAATTTTTGGAAGGGAAATGTACTGAAAATAATATAACATTTTTAATTTTTTTTTTTAATACTGAAATGAAAATACTTGATGAGTAGTCACAGCAGTTTGAAATGTTAGCATAAAGGCTACCCCAATGAAAAGGGACATGAAATTTCTAAGTTATCAAGTAAAATAAGTGTATTTTCATGAACCATTTGAATAAGTATTGCAGTGAAAATCACTGCTTGTGGCTAATTGGATATAAATGGAAAGTTGGTAGAAAGCTGGATGCATTGTTTTGAAGTTGTTAACATTTTTAATACTACTGAAAAAAATATAATTATGCTAATGCAGTAAACTCTAAAACAGCTTTGAATGTTTTCTTTGTCATGCATTCAAATGTGAATTATTTTTCTCAAATCCTATTTTACATGAGGAGAATGTAAAAATAACATGGTCTTGTTTGTAAACAGATCATTGTTCCACTTAAAATTCAATGTCTGAGGCTTTGAAATACCTTTCATAGTCAACTAGGCTTTATCAATTTATTTTATTTGTTTATTTATTTACTATAGTGATTATTACAGATTTGTCTTTAGGTGAAGTAAAGCTCCATGGCTGAACAGCCTGCCCTTCGAAACCTGCTTTTGTCTTCTCCAGGAAAGAAAAATAAAATAAAATAAAATAAAAGGAATTTGCAGTGCCAGGTGATCTCTCAGAGTATTTGGTCCACAACTTTAAACAGTTCATAATGTGAGCACAGTATAGAAGGGAAGAATTGTTTGGCAAAACAAGTAAAAACATATCCATTCCTGAGCCTCAAGCATCTGGCTGAGGCTTGAAATGTTGATACAGTTTTTTTAAACTTTATGCTGTTTAGCGTAATTCTGATTTTCTCTTTTCCTAAGCCAGGCATATCTCTAGGAGGTGTTATGAGGAGGATTTCACCTTTGAAGTCTTCCCAGATTTGTAATGTATTGTCTCCTTGACCAGAATTGCCTGAAAACAAACAAACAAACAAACAAACAAAAACAAACCAAACCAACCAACCAAACCAAAGATTACTGCTAATTCTCACTACTTTTGGGTAGGTAGAGAAAGGAAGCATGTCTAGCAGAAGGTTTTGATTCTCTGAGTTAAGGAAAGACAAACTTTCTGTTGTCCCCCTTTCCTTTTCTGCTTATTTCCTGTTCTGAAATCAGTTGCTAACTCTTTCCAAAACCATAATAATGCAAATGTTGTCTCCCTTCTCCTGGAGACAACAACTTTCAGCTTGGGGATAAAATAAATAAATAAATAAATAGATAGATAGATAGATAGATAAATAATGAGGCAAAGAAAAATCATAAGAAACAAGGTTTTTTATGCTAACCAGAAAGCAAAAAGCTTACATACTTTTAAAATATATATACATAATGGTATACATGTGTAATACACATAATATATGAACTTTCCACATATATATATATAATTGTCCACATGCTCCAGAGAAACTCAGTTTTTCTTGGAAGATGAGAACAGTAAGGTTTTTCCTGAATTAGGAGTACAGTCCTAGTTCTGGCCTACTTTGCTGATCCTATCTTACATTGATAAACAATATATTAGAATCATAGAATCATATTATTGTGGTGGTGCCTGAAAATGTTGTGTTAATGTGGTTTGTTTGTTTGTTTGTTTGTTTTAAGTATACTTATGTAGACTTGAGTCCTTTTTGTAAATGGAAAAGTCTAAATAAAAAGAAATATTAAAATATCTGTAATTGAATGGCTTGGATCTAATCAATTGATAGAGCATTTTCCCTTCCACCAGAGAAGCTCCAGAGAAAGGCAATAAAACATGACAAAAGATATCAAATACTCCAACATATAGCAGAGTAGCATCCTGAGAGTGTACATTAATAAGAGATTACATAATGCATCTAGAAGTGATATGTTAAGGTATGACTGACAAGAAATACATGTGAATACATGGGAATACATGGGAATAAACTGGTTTATTCCCATAGATACTGAAAAAAATGCTAATGTTTAACTGCTTTCTTTAGATAGATATGTTACATGATATATCTGTAATCTTCACATGATCTGAAGTCAACTGCAACCAAAATTTTCTATTTTTATATTAATAATGTTAATAAATGCATGTTTTTTTTTTTTTTTTTTTTTTTTTTTTCCTGGTAGTTTATTCAAGTGCGCACTTGTCAGAGTGGGTATAAAATGTAATAGAAAGACAAGTAGAGCTGATTAGATAATTGGTAAAAGAAAACTGTTGCCATTTTATCCATGGTCGTGTAGAAAACAAAAGTAAAAAAAAAAAAAACTCAACAGACTAAATAAAGTGGAAGTTCATAGGCTATGCAAGTTAAGCAAAGGCCATAATAATATTATATTCATTTTATTTGGAGTTTTATCCTTCTTTAATTTATCAGACCCTGCTTGTGTTGCAAATACCTTATAATAGTTTTGCCTCAGTGTCTTTTCTTGGTGTAGATTTTAAAGGCCAGAATAATTTTACCTAGTAGGTTCAGCATGAAAACACCTATTACTAGTCTAATGACATCTGTTTGCAAAACCAAATCAAATAAAGTTTTTGGAGCATTTTAAAATATGACAACAGAGCTGAAACATGTACACTTCGTATAGGTAGTGATATTTCCCGTTAGATAAAAAGCATTACAAATCCAATTAAGTCATCTTTATCTACAATTAGATAAGGTTTCAAGTGCTATTGGAGTAAAATGAATATTAAAAACATTTATTTTTATGCAGTCAAAGCTCTCAAGGTCTCCTTAGATATTAGAACTACTGTTTGATCTGTACAACATACCTGAGCTAGTTGTGGTTGTGTCCCATCTTGACTTGCCTTTTGACTTCACATAAATTTATTTCCTTCTCATATGTTACCTTCTGTGAGATATATGTTACCTACATGTGGGTGTGAAACTCTCTGGAAATGATGCATATTAAGATATGACATCAATGAAATCACTTTTATTGTCACAGCATATGGTCTCCTGCTGCTAAATAAATAGCAAGATATCAGATATAAAAGTTGAGGCAAAGCCTTGGTGTTGATTCTGTGAAAAGACTTAATTACAATTATTTTATGTTGGATTGTGTGATCAACATTGGTGGGATTTTCAGATTTAATGGATGATCTTACAAGGAAATAACAGTCCTGGCAGCATAGCTGCCTTTCTTTTCTCTTTTGGCTTAGGGAACAGATTAATGAGATGCTTTGAGATACCAGAAAGCAACTTTATCAACAGAGATGTTTTGGCAGCTGAAAAGCTAACAATAAGATAATGGAATATTAATGAGGTTTCTAATATGCAACAGGGGATTAACCTGCTAATGGGAACAGTGGGGTTGGAAAATCTTTGTTTTATAACCCAATGAGAGAAATATAGATGGACAAATAAAAGAGAAACTTTGCAGCTATGCAGGGTAATACAGCATATACTGTGTTTTCAATATACAGTACATGTAAACTAGTTACTAATAAATTGTTAATGTGACATAAACTCTGATCTAAATTCTTAAGTATTTAAAGACTGTGAGCTTGCAAGCTGTGTAATTCCTACAGATCTGAAAAAAAAAAAAAAAAGTTAAGAAGGCAAGACCTTTTACATTTTTACTGAGTTTATAATCAATTACGACAACTAATAATGTATTTCACAAATAATTGTTTTGAAGTTTTTCCAAATTACAGATACTAATGCTCTGAAATGCAACATTATTATTTCTCCTTGTGTCCTCCATTTGTATATCTTTCTTCCTGGCTTTGACATCCTTTTTTTTTTAAAAAAAAAAAAAAAAAAAAAAAAAAACAGAAATTTTCATAGAGAGATAACTATAAGACTGAGGAATGTCCCTATATGAGGCATAAACTGAATGTAAATACCAAGTCTGCAGCCTAATATCAGTCAGCATACATACATATGACACTGACTTATACCTGCTGAGCAGCCATATTTACTTAGACAGAAATCCCAGAGATGGGAGTGCACATTTCAAGAAGGCTGCTGCAGAATTTATGATAACCAACACAGGATGGATGAGTACAGATATACTTTTTGACTGTTGTCTCCGATTAGCTATTCACCTTTTTTGTATTCCCATTGCCTAGGAACTCATTACAGTACATATAGATTGAGTAATTTTTAGGCATACCTTGGCAGTCATAAATCACTATAGACTTGCAATTTGTGATGCAAATAGAAGATATTTGCAGTTTAATTGGTGAAATTCAATGACTTTCAAGCAAACAATGCACAGGATTGCTAGGATTATACGAAGAATGACAAGGAAAAGAAGCAACAAAGCACCAGTTCCAAGTATAATCCTAGAATTCAATAAAGACAAACATTCCTAGCTAAAACCCTTCGTGATAGTTTCAGGAACAATTATTCTGAGTGCATTTTGTGTATTATTGAAAAAGCATCCTACAGAAGATGACAAACAATGAAACAGACGATGCAAAGAAAAGAGATACTGGTTGAATCCTGCTAGAGTGTAGGTAGCAATTAATGTTTTTGAACTGTAGCTTTGAATTTCACGTTCTTTTTATTGGTCTTACTAGCTTGCCACTTTTCTCATCAGATTGTAATCTTCCATGAAAGGAAAGAGCTAAAATGGATGAATTGTTAGCTGTGACAATATTTTATTGGTTACTGGCCTCTCTCTTACTTTAGCACACACACAAATAAATAAATAAATAAATAAAAATAAAAATAAAAAAAGGACTGTAGGACAGTAAAAATTTTGGAAGTGCTATTATGATGGAATTAGTTAAAGGTTCTGGTTGCCAATTTTGAGTTCTTCATAGAATCATCGATTCATAGAATCATTAGGGTTGGAAAAGACCTTCAAGATCATCTAGTCCAACCATTCCCCTACCACTAATATCTCCCACTAAACCATGTCCCTAAGCACCACGTCCAGCCTTTCCTTGAACACCCCCAGTGACAGTGACTCCACCAGCTCCACGGACAACCCGTCCCAATGCCTGAGTGTTCTTTCTGAGAAGAAATGTTTCCCAGTTTCTAATCTAAACCTCCCCTTGCGCAACTTGAGGCCATCCCCTCTAGTCCTATCACTAGTTACTTGCGAAAAGAGGCTGATCTCCAGCTCTCCACACCTTCCTTTCAGGTAGCTGTAGAGAGCAGGAAGGTCTTCCCTGAGCCTCCTCTTCTCCATAATAAATAACCCCAGTTCCCTCAGCTGCTCCTCATAGGACTTGTGTTCCAGGCCCTTCACCAGTTTCATAGTCCTTCTCTGGACATACTCCAGGGTCTTGATGTCCTTCTTGTAAAGAGGGGCCCAAAGCTGAACACAGTACTTGAGGTGTGGCCTCACCAGTGCTGAGTACAAGGGGACGATCACCTCCCTGGTCCTGCTGGCTACACTATTCCTGATACAAGCCAGGATGCCATTGGCCTTCTTGGCCACCTGGGCACACTGCCAGTACAGATGAGCATCGATTAACACCCCCAGATCCTTTTCCCCTGAACAGCTCTCAAGCCACTCTACCCCAAGCCTGTAGTGTTGCATAGGGTTCTTGTGACCAAAGTGCAGGACCCAGCACCTAGCCACGTTGAACCTCCCATTGTCCTCTGCTCATTGACCCATCCTGTCCAGGTGTCTCTGCAGGGCCTTCCTACCCTCCAGCATATTGACACTACTGCCCAACTTGATGTCATCTGCAACATTGTGTCATAAGACCTTGGGCTACCTTTAGCAAAAATGTTTGTATTATTTGCTTTTTAATTATGTCATTGTTTGCATTTCACTGACTTTTATATGCAATGAGACTACTCCTCATACACAATAAATACTTTTTCTTTTTTTAAGTAGCTGTGCATAGTAGACATACAGCCCACTATGTCCCCAAATTCTTAGAATCAGTATTTACTCTTTAATTTCTTATATTTAAAGCCAATTCTATACAGTTTATATCTCACAATGTAAGACATAAAATCTCTTTGATTTATGTTGCTGACCTTCTGATTGGAAGAAAGTAAGTTCCACCTGTAACCTATAAACAAGGCTTATAAAAGATGATTGTATATTTTATTGAGGATGAAGCATCAGAGTCCCCAAAGGCTTATTAGGTTTTTATCATACCCATATGACATTACTCATAAAACAACTGGGCAGATTGCTTTTGGGTGACATTTGGAGGTTAGGACGGTATGAAAAATAAAAGAAAGATATTTTTTCCTCATGAAACCACACATCTTGTGATTAACTAGTCTGTAGGCAGACATCCGTGCATCTAATTATTGTGCATACTTTCTATTCCTATCCTTTTCGTCCTGATGATTTTCCTCTTGGCAAATTCAGTTCAGCCTTAGTTTCAGAACCTGTGTTCTGAAGGTTTAAAAAAGTACCTGTTAGAGGAAGAAACACACACACACACACAAAAAAACAAACAAACAAAAAACAAACAAACAAACAAACAAACAAAAAAAAAAAACAAAAAAAAAACTCTATGCATTTTCTCTGTCAAAAGTTCAGAAAATGTCCACATACATCTTTACTGCATAATAATGCCTTCCATATACTTTTAACTGCTGAAAAAAGAAGCACTGAAGTGTTAGTGGAACATGGTGAAGACACATTATCAGTAAAAGGAACATACTGATCAGTGTCACAAGATTTCTTTTCTTGTGAATGAATTAAGTATACTGTTACTCGTCCTCAATGTTCCCATAGGGCTGTAAGAAGTGTTTAAACAAATTGTTCAATATCTGCATTTGAATGAAGAGAAGTAAAAAGTCAGTAAAGGATGTATTTCATTCTAATTTCCCACAGCTTTCCAGCATATTCTAAGGAATACATCACAGCAGGTATGCAGTTGGTTCAAGCTACATTTCAACGTGGTGAGAAACCTGACACTGAACCATCAGACAAGGCCCTATGCTCTGCAGAGTCCCAGAAGAGTCCAGAAGAAATAGTAGTGGAAGGAAAGAGATCTTAGGCAGCTAAACCAGACTGCAAGTCAAAACTGAACAAAAACATTAACTTGTGTCATCATTTTTCTTCTCTTAGTGAACAAGAATAAAGATAAAGAACTCCAGCTAGAGATTACAGTGAGATCAATGGACAGACAGTAGTATACACATTTCAGGCACAGACGTGTATCATAACTATTTAATTTGGTGTACTTAACAAGTGTGCCAGATGCCCAGTTCATACAGCTAAGATATTCTCACTGGGAGAAAGAAAAATAATTCCTGAATGTCTTAGGTCCTATCAAAATTGCCTGTCACAACACTGCCTTTTCTATTCCTTTCTGCCCATCAAGGATTCGCTTTGTGGTTTCTATTTACTGTAACTTCTCTCTTTAACTTTTTTATGAAGTTAAATAGCTTTGTAGTCTTGGACACTCTTGTTGCACTCTCAGTGTTCCTTGTTGCTGGCCTGACCTTTCCTCAGTAGCTTTGGCTACCAGCTATTTCTCCTTGGGCATCAGCATGTCTATGACATCTCCCCTCAATTAGGTTCCATATGTATAAGGGAAACTTAATTCTATGTACTTAAGTCTATATGGAATTAAATTAATGTAACTCTCCTAATTTCAGCATAACTATTTAGATATACACTAAAAGTCAAAAGGCAATCAGATGAAAACTTTCAAAAAGTTTTTCTGTTTTGTTTTCTTCTTCTGTACATAAACCCTACCTTTTCCTGTGATTTAAGCACATAAGGAATAATAAAGAGATCATTGATATCTAATACTTACTTGGAGTGCACACCCGAATCTTGTCATCTTTCAAAAAATCAGAGTTTCTTTCTTTACTAAACTTCCACCAGGACGTTTGTCTTTTTAATTGTTTTAATCATTTCAATTACTGTCAGTTACTTATGGCTGACTGTCTTGATAAACATAATCTCCAAAATATCTTAGAACACAGGAATGAGAGATATTGAAATTATGTTTTTGAAAGATCCAAATGATATACACCCCATCCTAAAGCCTCTATTTCCCCAACATACTTATTCAACCTATTAATTTGCCTTTACTTTTCAAGTCCTTTGTTCATATATGCTTAGTCTACTGTTATATCCCTTTCCTGCTTTTTTAACAGCTCATGCTTCTGAATCCCTTTTGTTCACAGATTAAACCTATTTGCCTACTTATTCCCATGTAATGTTTTTTTTTTTTTTTATGCTTCTAAAGCAAAAAAAAAAATGTGTGCCTATACATTAATATTCCAGTAGTGAAAATGAAGTGGTAATTCATTTTTAATACATCCCATGGACTTTTGTTTTCAAAATTAATAGGACCCCCTACCCACAGAAATGCTGGTTCAAAATCTCTTTAAGTCATTTCAGCATGTTTGTTTGTTATAAAGCAATAATTCACTCAGGTAAATTACACTCCAGCTTTTGCTTGTCATGAATATTAAAAGGGTAAAGCAGCACCACACTGCAGAAAACAGTCCCCATACTGATATCACATTGGAGTAAATCAAAGGAATGACTCCAGTGTAAAACTAGAATGAAAACCAGCCCACTAAAACTAAAGCCTTATTTTGAATTTAATTTGTGTTTTGCTTGAGTCGATGCATTTAGTTTAATAACAGCTTTATTTTATTAGTAGTATTATTTTTTTAAATCTATAACATAAGAAATTTGCCAGTTCAGGGATCCAATTTGCAAACAGACAGTGCTTAGATCAATATTTTAAATATAAATATATTGAGAGATTCTTACACAAATTATGGGCTCAGATATCATAAAGTGAACTAGTAGGGAGATACTAGTTTACTTTTCAAAGAATCACAGAATAGTCTAGGTTGGAAGAGACCTCCAAGATCACCGAGTCCAACCGCTAACAAGTCCTCCACTAAACCATATCACTAAGCTCTACATCTAAAAGTCTTTTAAAGACCTCCAGGGATGGTGACTCAACCACTTCCCTGGGCAGCCTATTCCAGTGACTAACAACCCTTTCAGTAAATAAGTTTTTCCTAATATCCAACCTAAACCTCCCCTGCTGCAATTTTAGCCGATTCCCCCTCGTCCTGTCACCAGGCACGTGGGAGAATAGACCAACCACCACCTCACTACAGCCTCCTTTAAGGTACCTGTAGAGTGCGATAAGGTCGCCCCTGAGCCTCCTCTTCTCCAGGCTAAATAGTCCCCTAAATATCCCTGCAGCGCCTCACAACATCCTTATAGTCCCCCTGAGTGGCCCGCCCTCTTTTCCAAAGATTATAAACCCTCTTTTTTCTCCTAAGCTCGAGCCGCAGCTCTCTGTTCAGCCAGGCCGGACTTCTTCCGCGCTGACTCATCTTTGGGCACGTGGGGACAGACAAGTCCTGAGCCATTAAGATTTCTTTCTTGAAGAGCTCCCAGCCTTCCTGGGCTCCTCTGTCCTTCAGAACCACCGCCCAAGGGACTCTGCCAACCAGTGTCCTGAACAGCTCAAAGTCAGCCCTTCGGAAGTCCAAGACAGCAGTTTTACTGGTCCCCTTCCTTACTTCGCCAAGTATCGAGAACTCTACCATTTGGTGGTCACTCTACCCGAAATAGCCCCCGACCATCACATCTCCCACAAGTCCTTCTCTGTTAGTGAAGGACTGGTCTAGCGGGGCACCTCCCCTCGTAGGCTCGCCAACCAGCTGTGTCAGGAAGCTATCTTCCACGCTCTCCAGAAAACTCCTAGACTGCTTTCTCTGGGCTGTGTTGTGCTTCCAGGATATGTCTGGGAAGTTAAAGTCCCCCACAAGAACAAGCGCTGATGATTTTGCAACTTCTGCCAGCTGTCTATAGAACTCCTAATCCACCTCCTCATCCTGGTTTGGCGGTCTATAACAGACCCCCATCAGGATGCTTGCCTTGTTGGCCTTTCCGCTGATCCTAACCCATAGTGACTCAACCTTATCATTCACAGCCTCAAGTTCGATGACATCAAAACACTCTCTAATATAGAGAAACACTCCACCACCCCTTCTGTGCTGCCTGTCCCTTCTGAAGAGCCTATAGCCAGACATTGCAGCACTCCAGTCATGAGAGTGGTCCCACCACGTTTCCGTGATGGCAACCAAGTCATAGCCTGCCTGCTGCACAATGGCTTCCAGCTCCTCCTGCTTGTTGCCCATACTGTGCTCATTACTGTAGAGGCACTTCAGTTGAGCCTTTGCCTTCTCCCCCAGCCTTGCCATTGTTCCCCCTGGCACACCTCCAACAAGCTTTGTTTCATCCCCATCCCTCTTGTTACCTAGTTTAAAGCCCTCTCAATGAGCCCTGCCAGCTCCTGGGCAAGGATCTGTTTTCCCCTTGGAGACAGTTGGGACCCGTCTGTGGCCATCAGGCCGGGTGCTGAGTAAAGCGCCCCATGGTTGAAGAACTTAAAATTCCTGTGTTGGCACCAGCCTCTGAGCCACGTGTTTATCAGGTGGGCTTTCCGTGTCCTCTCTGAAACCCTCCCTGCCACTGGAGGGATGGACAAAAACACCACCTGTATTCCCACTCCGTCCACTAACCGTCCCAGCCCTCTGAAGTCACGTTTTATAGCTTTCAGGCTTCTCTCATCAATGTTATCACTGCCAGCTTGGACTATCAGTAGTGGGTAGTAATTGGAGGGGTGAACCAGGCTGGGAAGCTTTCTTATCCACTATTGGAGCAAGTATTAAAAAACTCAGCTAAAGCATTTACTTTGAATACTAATCTGCTTAATGTCTAAATTGATCAAGGTACACTAGGTATTATTTATAGATCTGTCACACCCAGGTGTCAGCTTCCTGTGAAAAGAGCCTATATGTTTTAGGGTGATTTTTAATCTTTTTTTTTTTTTTTTTTTTTTTTTTTTCCCTGTAACTGAAGCTGGTGAGCTTCATATCTTTTTTTAGCTTTAGCTATTGAATTGAGTAGAATGAAAGAAGGCTTTGTATTTACCTTGTGCAATTTTTGATTTTGCAAAAGTGACTACCACTTCTGCATGAACACCTGAATGCATTATATTTATTATGTTTGCACATTCTAGAAAACATTGAAAAATATATGAATTCCCAGATGACTTGATTTCAAACTAATAGCACATGAGCCACATTCTTTTTACCTGGGACTGAGTTTATGCTATGTGTTCATAATGGGAACAGTATATAGTTTCTGTAGACTGGAATATGAACAGTTGAGGGTTTATTATTTTTATTATTATTTTGGTTAAATAATCTCTGAATTGATGCTTTCATCTGAACCTCTTCTGTTATAGCAAAAAAGTGCTCTTAATTTAGACAGAATTTCCTGCAAATTTTTCCTTAGTAAGCTATAAAGGCAGGACTGGACAAATATGAGAGAGGAGAACAGTGCAGTCAGTGGACTAATCAGTCCACTGCAAGAATTATATTCCAGAAAAGAGTGTGACTCAGTTATTATCCAAAGGCTGAATTATCATAGCTGGAGGCTCCTGAGTTCATAAAAATAATCCCAGCATTTCAGCCTGTGCAAAGAGATACTTTCAGGATTTGGCTCCACAGGAGCTTAATTCATGCTAAGTCAAGATTGCTGTATATCAGTTCTCTCCCTCATGCTGGTAATGGTACTCACATGGATCAGTGAACAGATGCGGCGCCAAACTAATATGTATGTATATATATACATATATCTGTATGTATTTTTTGCTGTTAGTTTCCAGTTGAATCAACTTCCTGAATCAGCTTCATTGAACAAACTCTGCTGGTCTCCCCCAGACTCATTAACTGCACTCTCTACAATAAAAGATTTTGATTTCTTTGAAACAACATAACCTTCAAGCTGGTAACAGATGCAGTTCACAGACTTCTTGTAATTCTCATCCTCATCTTTCTTCCCTCACCTAATGGTAGAGTCAGTGGCTGAGTCATAAAGTACAATTTCATGGGGCTGAGAAAGGCAATTTCTGGCCATTTCATGTTCAGAATCTTCTCAGGTTGGTTTATTTCAGAGCATGAATCTTCCTCCTATCTTAGAATTAAGTTTCTTACTCCATGATTTGACTGACTCAAATAAATGCTGTGAGCTGGTATATATCATGTGCCACTGTATGTGTTTAGTATGCATTGGAAGTCTACATCAACAGTGGCATATGTTTGACAAGTACTAAGAAAGATACCCAAATTCAGGCTTGCAACTTGATGCTGTCTAACTGAAGCTTCATAATGCTCTGGACTGCCATATTTACTGCAAAGGCTTTAGGGAATATTACAATATATCATGCAGGGAATCTCCATAAAAATATCCTTATGTCATAACATATAATGTCAAAAATCCCAGTGCAGCATTTTCAGGAGATACTAATGGCACATCACAGTGCATCAAGGTTTTATTATCTTTTGTCCTGTCTGATATGAAAGAGTCTCCCTACTGACTCAAAAAAATGCTACTGGGAAGTACTTTGAAATATTTTAGGGAAATCAATTGCTTTATTATTGCTTTAATAATTGCTTAATTATTAAAAGGAAATAATTTTGGAGTAAAGGCTATCACAGCAGTTAATGCAGCCTGCACAGGAAAGCACTGCGTATAGTCTAGGATTCTGTAGAATACCCTATCTAATCCCCTTTACATTGTAATATTCAGAAGCCACACTTCTTCCACTCATTTTTAAATAAGATCAGACATATTTGTACTTTTAGCTTTTGGAACAGGATATCTATGGGATTCTCAATCCTCTGATGTTGAGAAGAATAAAATATATTAATAAGGACAACAGACAAAACCATATGGCCTGCAAATAAGACACAACTCGAGGAGAAATCCAGTAAGACCTTGAAGTCTTTGCACTGGATGTTGCATATAAGATTGTTCATTCCAGGGTAGGTAGCCCAAAGGTAGCCAAATGCAGGTAGCTTGTGAACTTTCATTGCATGCAGCTACAACAATTGCTTACTAAAACCACCACCAACAACAAAACTTTATTGTAGCTTAATCTTTGTTTTATTATATTGTATTACATGAATGAGATATGAATGACATATTAGAATTCTTCAGTTTTGCAGTTTTTCCTCACAGCTTTGGTGTACTCAGGTTCTTATGCTAATACAAGAAAATTATTTATTAAGTGACCGAATGACATCAGACCCAGAAATGTCTAAAAATAAAAATACACCAAACAACAACAACAACAAAACCCACCACCCTTAACTTTAAGGGCTAATATGTCATTGAAGTGTGATGAGAGAACTCAAAAACAGGTGAGTAGCATGGGAAAAATAAAAGATTTGTCATTGCCATAGCAGAACCTTTCTATTTGTTTGTTTGTTTGTTTTGTTTTGTTTTGTTCAGAGGAGAAATATGACGCTTTGTCTCAATCTGGATTATAGAGAAGAGTGACTTTAAATCAATCCAATAAAATTGATAGTAATATTAATAAAAAATACATTAGGTAATAATATATGGTCACTACCTAAAATTGTCAAAGTATTATTTTGTCATATATTCATCAAGTCTCTCATACTATAACCCTGTTAAACCTCTCATAGTATGATCCTGCCCATACTGGGTAAATTGATTCAAACTGTAACAAAAAGTAATAATATTAGTAAAAACATGGACAGATATGATAAAGAAGAATCATTACTGTACATACTTCAGAAGAAAAAAAAATAATGCCCACAAAGCTATGAATGTTATTTAGAGGAATTAATGAACATGTGACTAAGTATGCTCTGGTTAACAAAATATACTTGGATTTTCAAAAATGCTGATAGTCAACTGGCCCTGGATTTTTCTTGATTAAGATCAGTTTTAGTAGCTGACTATCAAAACACAGAACAGTAGACCCATTCATTTTGGAAGCACAAAATTACAGGAAATCATCAAAGGAAAACATTCATGCTCTATATAGTATCTTTACTATCACTTGCTCCAATGATGAGTGCCTTCAAAATGCATGTGTAGCATTATACATCCAAACTCTAAATAAATGTATATATATTTTTAGAGAACAATCTAACAGCATAATTTTGTGAAGGGATGGTTATTTTTAGTAAAGAAATTCTACCCATTACATTATGTATCTTTTCTTTCTGAAGTACTTGAAATCATGAGCACAGCATTTCATTTAAATTGCTTTTATCTAATTCAAATAGCAAGATAGATGCATAATCAGTTATTTATGTATTACTGAATGCCTGTATACTTTCAATGCCATTTCACGTTAGGCAGCAGCAGATCTGGTCAGGTTCAGAGTATCTGATAGAATTGATAAACATACAATTGTACAAACTAGGATGCTCTTGGCTTAGTCATGTTGTTTTCTGTTTTGCATTCATTCTGGCTATTTACAATATTTCATATGCTTTTCAGTTACATACCAGTGCTACACATTAGAATACAATAACTATACTATCGAATACATTTTTTTCCTGTCTTCTAAGCACAGAATTCCTCAAGGAAATCATATTGGCCCATCAGTTAAACTATGTAATATTCTGTACTGATCTGCCCCCAGTTTAAGTTCTGGGTACCGAGAATAAATAAATGCACATATGTGATATTAGAATGTAGTTTGCTGTGTATATTTTAAAAGGCATTATTGAAATGACATGAAAACAAGAAATGTTTTAGAAGTCTCTGATTTCTGCCTCTCTTTCTGACAATGTAGTGACATTTCAGATAACTTATAGAGTTTACTGGGAGGAAAATGATAAATGGTTCTCGCAGAGAGTAGAAGTAGTTTGGAACATGGAGTTGCAGGCATACCTACCCTCTCATGCAATTATATAGGCAGAGAGCGGAGAAAAGCTGAGCAACGTGTTGAGATTGTACTGTAATTGCCCATTAAGAGTTTAGCGTATTTTTGAATATGGACAAGTTGGTGCAAGGAAAAAAATCTTTGTTAGTACTGATTAGATCACCAATAGACAGTGCATGGAGCATTTATGAAAGCAACAGAAAAATAACCTGAAAATATGCAGAAGGAATTGAATGGTCAATTAACTACAGACAAAAGATAACAAAAAATGTTAGAAAGTAGTTTAACTTAAAGAATAATCTTAAATATTAAAACTATATAGCATTTAGGATTTGCATTCTCTGAAAGCTTTTGTATCTTTCAGCATATTTCAGCTCATTTGGCAGCTGCTGTTCAAAAAATTAGCCAGAAATGAAGTAGCAGAAAGTGTTTCAAAGCAGATTTGAGGTTCACTGGATCAATTGTTTGGTCAAAAAGCACTTAGTGGCTGTGCCTGCAGAGACAGTCCAAGACAACTGAGTTTAGATGCACCAGTGTAAAACTGTCACTCATTTCATCTCACGAGCAATGTGAAATGTGATGTACCTGACAGTTACTGGCAATATATATAAATGGAACACTATATAACACAATCACTGCTTCTTTGTGTCTAACAAACTATAACCATAAATTTCTGCATTAATTGTGTATTTAATCTTTATCCCAAAATGCCATTTATTTCTGGGATCAGACAGTTTCAGTGCTCTCATTCAGTGAGAAATGAGGATGAAGCCTTAATAATTGACTAAGAGTTTACATATTTTATCATCATTAAGAAACAGTTGCTACAGCAAGGAACCCTAATGGTTCTAACAAGCTCTCATGGGGAGGAGCATCATGGCTGCTAGTAGAATACAACTAGTTTTATTTCAGGTAAGAAGGAAACCTAGCTAAAACTATCTGTACATCTGGTGGGCCTATGGGGCCTATACCAATCATTTCCTATGTCATGTGAAAGACATATAGTCACAGTCAAGATACTGTTGGGCTAAAGGCAAAAACTTTTTCAGAGACAAGATATGTTATCTCAGGGTTGGTATCACACTAATATGGCCCCATGGACATGTCTCAGAAAAATCATCAGGGGCAGAACAAGCTTACATTTGCCATCTATACAGAACTAAGAAAGGTCCCACATTTGCTGGTAGTGAAATACAGTTTATATGCAGTTAAATATGCACATATGGTTAGTTTTAAAAATCCTTCCCACATCCCTCACCACAAATTGCAATGCCTCATTCAAACTGCTAAATGAAAGTACTGATGGCCAATCTCTTGGGTCCCTGAAGCAAAGCACAGGTGCACAGAAAGCCATGGACCTGTACATGGTTCGTATACATAGAGAAGCATGCTTCGGTCTGCTCTGGGAACTGAGGAATGACAGGATTGTCCCCTGAGGTGTCTAGTGTTGAGATGGCTCTCCCTGAAGACTACTGTCTCAGAGACTGTTAAGGATACAGCAGTGCAGCTGTCACAGAGCTGGAGCTGGAGCAATGGCTTTCTGGGCAGGAGGCATCCCTTGGAACACAGCTCCTGAAATTTATTTTTGTCAGCCAAATTACGCTAGAGTTTTGAGCTGCTGGAGTCCATCCCAGGCTGTGCAAATATGAATGAAAGGTATGAGCAGTGAAGCCACAAAAGATTTTAAAATAATGCGATACAGCATTGCAGTTTCTTGTGCCCTGCTGTTTCAAGGGAGGCATTCCAATAAGTCAAGCTAAACTGCTCTGTGTATGCACAAAGTTAAATTTTAAGGCAGGGATCCATAAAAGCCAGCTTGTTAATGGATGAGATGCTTAAACCAGTTAGTACAAAATACCAGAGAAAAACATGAAGTTTAATTCTCCTCCTCACTAAAAGAGAAACAGCTTACCATGAGCTGGAAGGGGATGCTTGCCTCTGCTTGTGGTTGTCTGTGAAAAACCTTCTCCTGGATTTCAGAGAAGGTATTATGACGGCTAATATCTGCTTCTCTGGGAATTTCTACTGGCCTGCTAGGTCTTAGGAAGATACTGAGGACTTAACCACTCGGCTATTACTTCACAGTCAGTGCTCTATCTGATATTAAGATAGTTTCACACAGTGTTTTCCTACTTACCATTATTAAACCATTTCCCTTCACAGAAAACAGTAAATATTCATTAAGCCAGAATGAAGAATTGTAAAACAGAAGAGACATGTATATAGAAGGGTGAAGCCTATGCTCCAGTCCTCAATTCAGTATTTCAACATTTCATGCCAAGTGAAATAGACTCTAGTAGAAATGGAAAGAGATAGCTTATAAATGCCCTGTACTCCTGCAGAAGGTAAGTGAAAATTTAAGTTCTTTTAGGCTGAGTTAAAAACTAAAACTGGACTTAATATGCTCAAGCTGACTGCTTTAACCAAGAAGTGTTTGCTTAGATGTGGTGATTTGTCTTACTTATCCTTCCAGAATTTTGTGTCAGACCTTGGAATCTATATGGAATTTTAAAAGTACCTTAAGGGGGAACAGAAAATTGGAAACCAGAAACAGTGAAAGTTTGAACAAGAAAACCAGTTAAATTTAATCTGCAGTGGTACTATTCTCATGATGATGCGGAACGTTTCAGCATAAGTAGTGCATTGCTTCAGAAACAATTAGTATGAAAAGTACTTGTGTTTTAACTCTGAGTACCAAGTATAAACCAGAGAGGGGCTTCCTTTTTTTGTTGTTTTTGTTTTTGTTTTTGTTTTTGTTTTCCTAGAACTATAACTTGGGGGGAAAAAGAAAAAAAAAAAAAGAAAAAAAAAAGATTAAAAAAAAGATTTTGGTCAAAGATTATCACACGCAAAACTTTGTACACACAAAGGTTAGCTGGATGTTTTTTTGTTTATAAGGTCCAGATGTTTGGTATTTTAAATAATTGAGAGGTTGTTCTAAAGAGACAACAAAGAAAACCTAGGTTAGTAGCATTTCCAGTTGCAGGAAATTGTAAAATAAGACACTGAACAAATACTTTGTATGTATAATGTCAGAACACATTAAGGGAACGAATGCTTATATCTACTGGAATGCCTTATGTAACTAAAAGGTCATTTCCACACAGTTAAAAATATCCTAGACTCCGTCTTGTGCTTCTGTTTTCTATACTCGCTTATTAATATCTTGTAGTGTAAAAGCATTATTATTTTTTTTTTATATGGGAGAGCTCTACCTATCAGTCCTGACTCAATAGAGTGGATTATTTAAGGCTTAAACTTTTTGTCTGGCATCTCTTCTCCACAATAATTCACACCCCTAAATATTTCTGCTTCATCAGATATTTGCATGTAGAAACATCCATGTGGACTTAAATGTATTCTATGTATGTCTCCTGTTACTAATTTTGTCACAGAAAATATTCAACTTAGAGGGCTGTCTTGAAATTTTCAGAAAGAGCTACAAGCAAGAATTACAAGTGACCAGTAAAATACGCGACAGCAAAAGATTCATATGTCTTAGTTTAGGTAATGTTTAAAAGTTTTAGCTATGCAAGTAAACCAGTAATAACAACCTAGGAATTACAGAGTTTACACAGGCAAAGTTAGTCCAATAACACAAATAACCTTTTTAAAACTTTTTATTTATTTATTTATTTATTTATTTTTATATCTGTAATATAGCACAAAGATTGCCATTATTCTCTGTGCACGAAGCAAACATTAACTGACTCTCCTCAGCACTTCTCAAACGAAACATAAGACATTGCTATCGAATTTTAGCCTGGAGACACTCAAAGCACAATTCTTCCCCCAGCTCTCCTTTGCTCCCCAGACAGGAAACCAATTTGCTGCGGATAAAACCTAACAGCTCTGCTCCTTTCTCTGAGGATCCTGCTGGTAAAAGTCTCAGATCGGGTCTCAGTGAGTCGGTAGGGGGATAGTTATTCCTTCTCATGAGTTAAGCTCCTAAACTTTGCCATCCAACTTAAGCAGTAGTGAGGGGATAAAAGCTTTTCCAGAGAACAATTCAAAACTTAAATGGAAACTCTGAGTTACCACTCTTCTACCCAAAACCTCTTTGTGTTCGTGACAGAGGAAGGTGAAGGCAAGTATGTACTCAAAGCCAGTAGGTGTGAATTCTTTGTCTTATTAAAGAGAAGGCTAACCCAATGAAAGAAAGGAGTCATAATCCCATCAAGTTCTCCAGCAGATGAGTAAAACAAGGCAGGGTCTTAGTGTTAAGGGACCATTTTCCCTTCATGGAGTGCATACTTACTTGAAGACCTTTACCCCATGAGCACTCTGATGTTTAGTGCACATTTATTAAGCAACTAGCCTTATTGAACTCATTGAGGCTACTTAACACACTTAAAATTCAGCATGTGTGCTGCATGGATTACTGACTAATAACATATTTAAGGCAGAGCTGCCCTGGAGAGAGACTTGTGTTCTGAGGAAATACAAGTGTCATGTGAAGCTGAAAAGCACTTGAGGCAGAGCACTGTTTTTGTGTTGCTGTGCAGTTTGAACATTCTCTTGTTGACATTAAGTAAGACCAAACCACGGAGTGTTTACAGATCTGACAATGGGGCAAGATTTTTTTCCAGCTTGAGAGATGAAAGAACAAAACTAAAACTTACTGTCAAGGCCTGGAAGGCCCTGCCACTCTGGCCTGTCTCTGCCAAACCCTGGGACTCCTCCATTCCCCCATCCTGCCTGGACCCAGGACCCCATGCCAGCCTTAGAGTGGTCAGACCCTAACCAGTGAGTAACCAGTGAGGCTACAGATGGGCTGGTCTCCAGCTCCCCACAGCTCTGCTCTGCCCAGCCAAGGGCCTCACAGAGAAAGGCCCATCTGAGGGGCCTAGCCTGGCTTCAGCCTGTCCCTGACCACAGGGAGGTGCCTGATGCCAAGAGATGGGGCTATGCCTGTGCCCCAAGCTACCCAGCTCCTGGCTGGGGTGGTGGGACAGGATGGGCTGCCAGACCCTGACCTGATGCCCCCATGGGGAGCCCCCAACGCTCTTGGTCCCCAGGGAGAAATGGGCCCACATGTTGTCCAGACACCACTACCAGGTTGAGGAGCTATTTTCAGTTCCCGCAGGTCTCCATGCGAGAATGAAGAAGTTTCCACAGATGACAGCCTTTGACTCATCCCTACAAGCAAGCACTTTTACAAAAGGGTAGAAGTCCAGGACTCTAACACAGTCCAGGACTGAGGAATTTATTGCAGAGGATCACATTTCAACATTGGCATCATCTGTCTCAGGAAGGTTTCATTCTGCTAAATTTGATCAAGATATAGGTCCATATATTAAAACCAAATAAGGAAATCCATCTGCTCTCCTGCATATTACCTGGCGGCACCCTGGAGTGCCAAGACATTCCCAGAGCCCCAAAGCTTCAGTCTTCCCCTCTCCCACCCACCTTACAGCTGCTGTAGGTTGAGCCACGGCCCTTATCTGAGGTTTGCAGATGGCCCCTTTAGGTGTCAGTCTGACCCTGTGAAGAGTAATTGGAAGAGCTGGAGGAATATAGCAGAATAATTACAGCAATATATGAAGGAGCAAGATTTTAATAATTCATGAGATATATTTAAATTGCAAGATTTTAATTATATCTTTATCACTTCTTTATTTAAACTTCCCATGTAGGGAGGAGAGCAGGAGAGCAAGTTAACATTTCCTGCTGTGGTGCACAATGGGCAAAATTTGGGAACACATCTTTTCTGCATTGATTGTCAAAATGACTTTGAGTTCTTGATTAATACTTCACAAATATAGGTGTATGTGTACTCAAACAGTTAAAACACAGATTTCTGAGATTTAGAAAGTATATTTCTTGTTATTAATTACTTTTTTTTTTTTTAAATCTGAAGTTGTAAATATAATGGTGAAAGGAACAATGTACTAAAGGTTATTCTTCTAAACAGATTAATAAATTTTGTATAAATTCTTCAATCATTAATTCCATACTATTGTTCTCCATGAAATTAACCATTTCTATATATTTTGAGTCAAGGTTCTTATACATCAATACTATTAATAACTGCTGGATCCTACAGTCAGTATTCAACTCCTGCAGTGACTTGTAACATCAACCCAGACTGCTCACCTCAAAGATGATATGCTGAATCTGTCCCACACCCTGTATTTACATTTTCCAAACAATACAAACCATTCTAATCATATACAGATTATGAAAATTAATTATGAATTATTTTAAAACTTTTTAATGAAGAATTGCATTTATGTAAAAAATTGCCCCACTGTTCAGTGGTCCAGCATCCCATTTTCTTCCAAATCACCTGTATTAAGATTGCCTTAAGTGTATTGATATGATCATATTATTTATATAACTCAAAGTCTTAAACTGAGATGCTAAAGAAAGCAACATGTTATAGGTAGGACTAAGACCTTGTAAAAGTAAGGACAGATTTCCTGGGGAGCTACTGAGCTTCACTGGACTCCTTTTTTAAGATGTTATTCAAACTTATGTCAAGAAAGACATAGATATTCTTGATCCTCCCTCAAGGCAGGAGATTGGACCAGAAAATATCCTGATGTCCCTTTCAGCCATATTTTCTTCTGTGATTCTATGTTATTGTGCTTTTGACTGATAATTTATTGTTTGAAATTCCTTTGTTCCAGTTTTGCCAGCTTATTCAGATTTGAGACCAGCGGATGAAATTTTCCTCTCCAACTCAGTCCAACTTGCTCGAGGCTGGTTCAATAATTTGAATTTATTTATTTATTTTTAACATATTTCCCTGCCAACAGTCTTAGCAGAAACAGATTTCTTACAGGGGACACACAAATCTGGGGGAATTACGTTTATTAAGTAATTTCTAGATGCCTATTTAATCAGCTCTTCCTGGTCCTTTCACCTGTATCTTATTTTGCCCTTCCCCTCTTCTGAGTTCTAGGAAACACATAACTAGTCACCTCCAGGGATAACATCAGTCTGCTATATACATTTATCTTTTTATATAGGTAAAACTTATTTCACTGCTTCTGAGACTAGCTTGTGGTCTTGGTTCCTCTGTGCTTATTGCTTCCAGCTCTAGATCCTTACTGAATCCCTTAGTGATAGCATGACTTGGACAGTGAGGAAACACAATCTAAGAATTATTTTTTATGAAGAGTTAACAGGTGTAAATTTAAAGTACAGGAATACAAAAACAACGGGAATTATGTATTTCAAACATGGAACAAATTAACCAACTGTCACCAGACACAAAAACCTAAGCTGAGCTAGGCAAAGCTGGAATATAACATCCTTGATGGGAACCTAACACATTTTTCACTTGGCAAGGTCAAGACTATGAAGGTTCAAGGCCTACCTGTTTTTGTTTGTTTGTTTGTTTGTTGTTTTTGGTTTTTTTTCCTAGTTGTCACAGCAATTGGAGCCAGCATTCAGTCCCTCTATTTAGGAGATAAAATAGATAGCACTAACTAAAGCAGCAATTTTTTTCCATGTACATTATTCTGCTTTGCTCTCCATAATTCCCTTAATATTCTCTAATTATAGAGGGTCTGGCTAGTCTTTATAGAGGTGTTTTGATTGAATTGCCTTTGCTGTTGCTTTTTTAAATATATATATATATATTTATGCTCATGATCTAGTATTGAAAGGCTGTCCAAACAGCAGTTCCAGTCTCCATTTTTAAAGGTAAAGAAGAGCCACACATAAATTCAGCATTACTTAGAACTTTCACCTGGTTACAAGTGTGTTCATGAATACAGGCCTACATTTATTTTACAGGTTTATTCACTTGAACAAAATAGTCATGTCAGATCATTTTTCTCAGAACCAGTATTTACTGAGCCAGCTGCAGCTGGATGGCTAGACATGTTAAGGAGCTAAGAGGTTGATGAGCAGTGACTTATGAAAAAAAAAATAAATAAATAAAGCAACATTCATACACATGAAAACATGAAAAAGAAATTCCAACAGAGAGTTTGTTCGCTTTTTAGGGACTATTTTTTGATTTCTGAACAGAGGTCACAATGCTCTTAAATGTACTCAGATTGAGAACAGCATGGTTCAGGTCTCCTGAATATTGTTGTGTCATGTGGCAGAATCATAGCTGTGCTGATTGCTCCTTATCCCCATGTAGCTAGAGGCTGTGCCCACCCCTGTATTTAAGATGGGGTGGCATTTTTCCCAGGCTTTATACTTGCTGACAGCCTAACTGGCTATTGTTCCTGACTCTTTAAAAAATAAAAAAATAAAAGAGGTTTTGGGTTGCTCCCCTGCCTTTTTGTCCTCTTGCAGATGTCTGTTCCCTGTTTCTGTCAGCTAAGCAGTCCAGCTGTAAGCTTTTGCAATAGTAATCACTACCCACACATTGCCCAAAGAACAACATCCCTGTTCCCACCCCTTCCCTGAAATAACAGGCTAAGGAAAAACATTGCAGACAACCAATGTTTTTTTTTTTTTTTTTTTTTTTTTTTTCAAGAATAGGCTTTCTTGTGAGGTTTCCATCATTATGTGGTTTTGGCTGGCTCAGTGAGACCATGCAAACAGAAATGCCTCTCTTGCGATTTTAAGGCCAATGTAAGAGATAGCTAGAATAAAAGAAGAAAACAAGAAAGTATAACTTTTTTTTTTTTTTTTTTTCCAAGGCTCAAGTACAAGTTTAAAACGTTAAACTATGTCTCAGCTTTATTAGAATCACTGTGAATTCATTGAATCATAAACTATAGACAGGACAATTAAAAGAAGGTGACAGGGGATTGCTAATACATAGTTTGAAATAGTTACAAATATTTGTGTCAAATACTTTATTCCAGCTGAGGATATTTATTGTGTTACTCACATCCTGTACATATATTATTATAATATATTATTATTATTATAATTTGTGGTTTACCATTAAAACAAACAGCAAGACTTACCTAATTAATCCAGACTTAACCCTTCATCTCAGTCTCTTGCAGATCTGTGCCCCAGCCTCTGTCCTAATGGGCGATATCACAGAATCATAGAATGGCCTGGGTTGGAAGGGACCTCAAGGATCACCTAATTCCAACCCCACTGCCATAGGCAAGGACGCCACCCACTAGACCAGGTTGCTCAGGGCCTCTTCTAACCTGAACACTTCCAGGGACAGGGCATCCACAACCTCTCTGGGTAACCTGTGCCAGTGCCTCACCACTCTCTGAGTGAAAAATTTCCTTCTAACCTCTAATCTTAATCTCCCCTCTTTTAGTTTAAAACCATTCCCCTTTGTCCTATCATTATCTACCCAAGTAAAGAGTCCTTCTTCATCCTTTTTATTTTTGAAAGGCTGCGACAAGGTCACCCTGGAGCCTTCTCTTCTGCAGGCTGAACAGCCCCAGCTCTCTCAGCCTATCTTTGTAGGAGAGGTTCTCCAGCCCCTTGATCTTTGTGGCCCTCCTCTGACCCACTCTAAGAGCTCTGAACAGAGGTTGCTCTGCTCTTAAATGTACTCAGACTGAGAACAGAACAGTTTAGGTGTCCTGAATATTGTTGTGCCATGTGGCAGAGTCATATCTGTGCTGTCTGCTCCTAATCCCTATGTAGCTAGAGTCTGTGCTCATTCTTCTTGTGCTGGGGGCCCCAGGCCTGCACACAGCACTCCAGGTGGGGCCTCACCAGGGCTGGGTCGAGGGGGACAATCACCTCCCTCGACCTGTTGGTCTCTCGTCTTTTAAGTGCACACTGCCAACTCGTGGATATCTGGTAACCCTGATCAAGGACCTCATCCCCGCCGCCCCCCCCAGCCCAGAGACAGACCTGAATCCAGCCCTTTGCACATCCTGAAAGTGGACGTATACCTACCAGTATACACTGTCTGGCCATGGGAAATACCAGAAGCTGAAAGGTGCCTTTTAATGACTTACAGGCAGATCATACCCTTTATGAAGTGAGTTAATTTTAAAGCTGACTTTGGTATCCAGGTAATTTGCCAAGATAACAAGATCTTTAGATCTCCAGGACTTTTCTGATTAAGGTATAATGTTAGAGTTGGCTGCTGAGGTATGTGACATAGGAAACTTACTTTACCTGTTATACTGATGTGGCATGACAGTGATAAGGACCAATTTCATGTTCTAATTTACCATAATTCAAGAACATTATAATTGCTATGACCTTGCACTGGGACCCAGTGTTCTGAGTATTTTTGGTAGTATGTAAGCAAGAGACAGGAAAAATTCTTCCCACTCAAACGTTACAAACAATTTGGTGTTTTACAGTATTTAGAGAGCACTGAACAACAAAACCTACAGAAAACGTAGCCTCATTTTTTACAGGAAACTATTTTTGGTTTTGAGTAATTACTTGGAAAACAAGTTCTTGCATACATGTTCCTGTGAAACTTTTCCACAATAGTAAGCAGGTAAGTGAATATATAATGTCTATGTTCTAATTATTACTGATTAAAGAATTAAAAAGTATGTTTTTTCATTTGTCAAGAAAATACTACATTAGGTGTAATGATAAAAAAAGCATCTTTTAATTAATAATGTTCACCATTTACTTTGTTCAGTAACTGATTTTTAGAGACCTAATTAAACCTACTTTAATTAATAAAACTTTTGCATCTTAATATACACTGTATGGATAACTGCTTGTATTGTATTTAAAGAGCAAGATATATATATATTTAAAAAAAATAGTGCTCTGACTACAACATTTACAGTTGCCAAATCATAAAAAATATTACTTTTAAATGAAAAATTACTCCCAGAGTATATGAAAAAAATTGAGTTCATATGAGGTCAAGTACCATGCTGTTTCAATCAAAACAGAATTAAATGTTAGTTTATAACTAAAATAGTTATCTTTTTTTCAACATTCAGGCTAGTGCTGCCAGTTCTCATAATTTTAACTCCAATCTTTTAAGAAAATTTTTATTTTTAAGGTCATGACTCCTGTAATCATTTGATGAAACTTACTTCTATGTATTACTTCTTGCTTTTCTGGTTCACACAGACCTGGAGAAGACTGTGAAAAAGTAATACAAGCATGGCAAGGACTGAAGTCAGGAGGCAGAGAAAGAAAACCTGAATAGATCTACCTTAAAATAGATCTACCTTAAAAGCTGTTACAGGTTAGATTGTAATTTCCACAATGATGTTATATGTCTAAAAATGGTATAATTTCATTTATTTGAGTAACATGGGAGTTTAACTTTGCTGATTATGTTCAGATGTGGTTAAACAATTCAAAACCTTTCTGAGAAAATAAATCTAAATAATAGGAGAAGAGCATGTGGAAATATAATAATAATCAAGTAAGTCTCTTACAAATGTAATAATGTAATATATTTAATATATTCTCACTTCCCACTTTACCCTTACTTTACAGAACATGCACTATTTCCAGTTAAGTGGTTCAGTCTCGGCCAAAATACTGTAGATTGCACTGCAGAGCATATGAATATATATATATATATTCTAATTTATATATATATATATATTCTAATTTAAATCATTTCTTTATTGTTCCTTTATTGTTATTATTACTGCCCAGTAGGTATAGGCATAAATAGAAAACGCTTCCTGCAATTTCAGAATCTTTTCAAGGATCATTTCAGAATTTAGCTATTTAGTTGAAATCATGTGACATGTAGTACAAAGCACAACTGATTAAAAGGTATAGTCAAAAATCTTTTATCTCATCTGTGGATCACCATGCCTCTCACAGCTGTACAACCATACCTAGTCATCCTTTACATGCTTCTTATGATTAATTAGCACTAATGCTTGTTATAACAAATATATTTTTTACAGAATTATGCCAGCTTTTGGACTTCAGAACCAAAAAGGATTGTTATGAGCCTGTCTATGTCCAGTTTAAAGGGTGGAAGACTCAGTTTACACAGTCATCTCTCAATAACATCCCAAGCAATTACACTGATCTGGATACTTTCTAAACATACCGGGTTCTGAATGTACAATACACAGAAAAATGCAACCCAGGACTAGCTATGAATGTTTTTAATTCTTTCAAGTGTTAGATGTGCATCGTGTACCAGGTTTATCTGAAAAGCTCGGTGGATGTCCAAGGAGAAGCACTAAGCCCATCAAGTCAACAAACCCAGGGCCGGGAACAGGATTTCATCAGTGGTGATTTAAAGTAATCTACTTTTACTTTACACTGAAGTGGCCAAGGACCACATACATATACTCCTTGTAGACAAGGCAGCAACTTGTCCCTTAAAAATCTCTGTATTGCTGGGCATCTTACCAATCACAGCTGTGAAATAGTTGGCTAGATACAGGCTCCTTTCCTAAATTCATTTGCCTTTCTCCCAACAAGCTTCAAGTGCTAACAACATAGACAGAGGAAGCACGAGTCTCAGGCCTGAGATGACATGCTAATATTTCCATTTTATAATGGAATAGACAAAACAAAGAGGCAGTGTTTTAGACACTTTGAAGACTACTGCGAAGTAATGAATGGTTTAAAACCCAGAAACAGAGTGCTTCGCTGTCTTGAAAGTCAGCCTTACATTGATTAAATAGGCATAATTTATTTATCTTATCAAAGAGAAATTACAAGGTATACTTGATCACATTTTGTAAGTACTCACAAGGGAAAAAGATTTTTGATGGTAGGTTTTTTAATCTGAAAGACAAAAGGATAATGAACTCCAACAGCAAGTGAAGGAAAAACTACACAAATTAAAACCAGTCAGCAGATGATAATTATAGCAAATATAGCAAATTATATGACATGGCTAGGATAACTAACCTGAAATATATTTCTGGGGAGGAGGGATGGGGAGCTGATACTCTATAACCTTAAGTCTTTGAGATTAGATGTGGTTGGTTGGTTTGTTTGTTTGTTTGTTTTTGGTTTGGTTTGGTTTGTTTTTTTTTTAAGAGATATGTTACCACCCAACCACAAAGTTCCAAATTTGATGCACAAATTTCCAAGTAAAATACCATATCTTGTGTTATGAAGACAGGCTAGATAATAATAAAGGTTCTCTGCTATCGTAAAAAAAAAAAAAAAAAAAAAAAAAAAAAACTTTGAATTTGCTACTGCTGATAATAAACCTGTACTTTTATCATTATCATTTTAAACAACAACAACAACAAATATAGATTCTGTATCAACCTATGACAGAAAACTAATTTAAATTTATGGTTGAACATGAATTTTTCTTTTCCACTTCCTTGAATAAAACATTTCACAGGTTTTGCTGGAAAGAAGATTCCAGATATAGCCAATGAGGGAGAAAAAAACCAAACAAACCTCAAATGCATATTTTTAAGAAATCAGACAGTTCAAAACATTTTTTCACAACTGTTTCATGCAGAGCCAAGAGCTAAGAGGAGAAAATCTAACTCCAAAATGTTAAGTTCCTCCTGCCTCCTATGATGTCCTGTTTAGTTCATTTTTTGTATTCGGCTGTAGTAAGGCATTATTCCTTATAGTCCTAAGTATTATTTCTTATAGTCCTAGGCATTAATACTTATAGAAAGACTATTCAAGATTTTGGACAGGTAAAGATTTCTAGCCAACATGGTGCATCATGCTTACTTCTATATCATGAAATAATGGTGGCCAATCAGCCTGCATTTTGAGGAAAATATAAAGCAGTTTGTGGACATTAAGACATTCCTATTTTTATACAGATGGCATGACCAGAGCATCCTCATTATATCAGACTTTCCTGCAATTATAGTACACTTACCTCAACACTGTTGTCTAGAGAACCAGTATTTTGTAATTAAGTCCAAGGATGTGAAAGGAGCAACAGTTTTATACCATTTTCATATTCTTCCCTGCACCAGATGTAAAATCACAGGCTATTCTGTCACCAAGAAGTTTTAATTCCATAAGTCAGCTGATTTCCAGTCTCATACGTCTATTTGAATTTATGTATTTAAAAAAGATGTTACCAAATAATTTTTGAACAGCTGGGAGAACATGAGAAAATTACTCTCCTGCAGCATAATACAAAACAATATTAAATGTTGCACTATATTTTACAACTTTTTAGTGCATTCCTTATTTAATTCCTCTTAATCAAATCCTAAAGGTCTTTTCCACAAAGACCCAGGGAAACAAATACCCATTTCCAAACTGGGAGATAAATAGTCATAGAAGCTGCTCATCTTCAGTGAGCCTGCTAAAGTACATTCAAAGGAAATGAAAAGCAACTGAAAATACACCATTTGATGAACATTACTAGGATAGTTCTACTGAATTATCTTTCTCTGTTAATTTAGTATCAAAAAGAACACAATCATATGAAGGGTACTATGATGGTAGCAGCATCTGTGCCACATGTTTCAACGGTATGATTAGGGAGAGACAAAAGAAATATCATTTTTTAATTTCAATTAATTTTCAAATTTTAATTCAGGACTATTTCCTATTTTACTGTGTCAGGCCATGAAAAATACAGTGTGGATACAATTTTATTTTTTTCTAAAGTGGCATCTATTTATTACTTTTTGTAATTTTTGTAGTACTACAAGTTAGCTACACCAAACTACATGAAAAATGCAAAACGCCTTTTGCAGCTTATGCATACTTAAATTTGGGGAAGATAAACTACTTTTTTTTGTTATACAAAGTTTTTTTGATATTTACCAAGTATTTTTTTCATTACAAAGATGTTGTGAAAGAAGTTGTACTTTGACCCTCTGTACAAATAGCATTTACTGTCAAGACCCTGCTAAGGTGATAGGCCAAGTATTATCAGCTCTTGCAAGGCAAAGCCTTGGTAAACACAGATACTGAACACATGAATAGATAATGACATTTATCTAGTAGCAGATCACTGGAAAAAAAAAAAAAAAAAAAAAAAAAACAGATCATTGCTATATGAGTTAGGCTCTCCTCCCTCCTCTCTGTTCTGTGTATCAGTTTGCATTGACTGACCTTCTTTTACTGTTTTACTGGACATCCTATGGGCAAAGTTCCCGGATCCTGCTACGGTCCTGCTATACAGGCAAAGAAAACCTCTTATTTTAATTTTTTTTACTTCAATCTCCAATTCATATGTTGAAAATGAAGGAAAGGAACACAGAAAGTCATGGGATAAAAGGATAAGGGAAAAAAAAAAAAAAAAAAAGAATTCATTGAAATAGTATTTAGTGTTTGGTAAAATACTGGTAAAGGAAGCAACTTGAAGCAGCAGATGAGAGAAGGAGGTGAAGAAAGAATCAAGATGATTGTAACAGAATCATTTGTGTGATGTTAAAAGCAGAAAAAGTAAGCTGCAGTGGATGAGGTGTGAAATGACAGAGGACCTGAAGATCCTTGGATTCTGGAAGACTGAAAGTTTATGTAGCTGGAAATGGTAAATGTAGAAAAAATCTGCATGTACAGGTCAATAAGGAAAGTGAAGATTAAGTCAAATATCTCCAGACTGCATGCCTTTGATGACGTAATCCAAGGTGACAGAGACAAGGAGAAAGAGAGATCAGAAATTTAGGTTTAGCCCTGTTGATCCTAAACCAAATTGAAAATATTCCTTCCAGAACTTTGACAAGTTACATACTGGCACATGAGAAGAAATAAATGGAAAATCCAAGGTATCTAACATATGAGTTAGCACAGAATCCCTCAGAGAAGGCTTTTCTGGCTCTTTGCTGACCCCTTCAATCAGAAATGATATGAATAATGCCAATGTTTTACCCATCACAGCACTACTTTGTTAAGATATGTGAAAATAGTTTTATTTTGTCTGGAGTACAAAATACTATTCTTAAATGCAAAAGCAACAGGCAGCATGCGGCAGACATTATAGAAAACAATGGTGCAGAACATTTCCCAAAATAAAACCACATGTAATAGCTGTGTGCGAGTTAAGTCAGAATTACAGGTTTACATAAATTGAAGTTTCCCCCTTTTTCGTATTGTTTTGTATTACAGCACTTTGCAAAACATTGCAATGAATTTTTACAGAGTAATTTTGGCATTACAATTACTCTGACCTTTATTAAATGTTACAAAAGAAATGTCAAAAAAAGATGTCATGATCAGTTCATATAAATATTGGTTTAGTTAGGAAATTGCACAGAATCAAAGGACAGGCAATAGGATAAAGAGGCAAAGAGACAAAAGGTCCTGAAACATTGATGTGGGCATATTTAAATAATAATAATAAAAAAAGAATAACACAATCCTCTAAAAGACCTCCAACAGATTTATACATAATTCTACACAATCAGTTATAAAATAAAGGTATTTCAATTCTCTTTGATCTTTCATCTAAGAAACTAGGTACTATGTCAATGTGTCGAGGCAAAATAGCCTTTCCTTCTCTACTAATAGTCTTATACATCCATCTCACCATGGAAATTAGGTGTGCCTTTTTTTTCCTTTTTTTTTTTTTTTTTTTTTTTTTAACAAAACAGAAATATTGCAGGTAGAGGAGTTCCTTTTATCTAAGTAGGTGACACAGAGTTCCAGGAAATTATGAATGGTTGCATTTGTTCATACATGGAAAGACATTATGTGTTTTATAGGTGACTTCCTCTAAAGTAAAAGGGGAGAAAATAAATAAAAATTTATCTGTAATTCATTCAACCTGTAATTAGCTGAACTTCCTCTCTCTGTAAATACCTCCACCTCCAATTGCCTCACAGCAAGACCACTTCTCACTGATAGGCAGAAAGATTCATTGCACTTAGAAGGGTGGTGGTTTATTTTCAAAGACAAGTAAAGCAGACAGGCACCAAACATCTCCATGTAGTTACATGCTCTACACAAGCACACCCATCTAATGAAAGGAAGTCATTTCCACTATTTACATGGAAACAACAGTGCTAGAAAAGTGTAAGCAGTAGGCATAGATACACCAGAAACAATAGTGTAGTAACACAGAGTGGATTTCAGCCCAAAGCAGTTCAGCACAGTTACCAAAAGCTCAGCCAAAGAACACAATAGTCCTGGAACTCATGTGATGGGATTGCTGCCTACAGACCACAAGTATTTTGGTTCAATCTCTAGTTGTGGTCATGCACAGAGTGCTCCAGCAGAGTTCAAGGAATCATTTATGAACTGGAAGTTAAGCATATGTTCATCTGCCTTCACAGAGTAGACCAGAGGGTTTGGTGCTTCTCATGCTTGAGCTCAGCATGAAATCAGGCACTGAACAGATGCCTGCACTGTGTGCCTTCATTCCCATGCATTTATTGAATGAAAGAATGTTCCTCAAAGCAGACACCGGAATGCCTCTACTGTATAACTAAAACACCCTGGGAAAGTCCTTACTAAACATGTTTTCTAAAATACCAGCACTATGGCAAATGGTTACCTGTTCAGTTTATGCAAGTTATTCTGTCACTACAGTCTAAAGATGTTTACTTGGGAAACCATTTTCTCAGTTTCAATAACCCTGCTTAGAAGATCTCTGTGCAAAACACATTTAAATCTGCAAAGGTAACCAAGAACATTTTGAAAAAGGAGCACTGTGAAAAGCAGCTTATAGTACAGCAAAACAATTATTTTGTCTATTTTTGCCTCTTCCAGTTTAACAGATATTTGTACATTATTTGAATTTTCATCCCTGAACTCATCCTCTCTCTATAAAGTCTTATGTTGATGTCACAGTCTCATACATGTGACAGTTCTTTTGAGGCTGATGATTGCTGTCTCATTACAAAATTTTCTCCATTCAAAACAAATGATTAGCAGTCTGTTACAAAAGTGTTTCAAGTGATTTAGCATAGCTTTTTCAAAGCAAGGCAGCTGAAATACCAGGTAATGATTTGAAGCCTGCATCATACTTCCACAGTGTGTCTTTGACTGGCATTTTTAGCTTCACTAAAAGAAACCAAAATAGCTGTGTTATGCAAGTCCTGTCTCTTCAGCTGGTAAGGTAGCATTAATTGAACTCTTTGTATTTGTGGAGTCCCAAAGAACAAGGATACAAATGGAGGAAACATACCAGAGAAACAGTGGGTCACTCTCAGTGATATTGGATACATACATATGATACAATTGTTACATATTTTTTCTTCCCCATTACACACTATTTATATCCTATAACTTGACCTATGGAAAGACCTAGAAAATATATGTTCATAGCTTTACTTTTAGCTTGTGGTGTGACTTTCGGCAGATTTTCTTCTATTCCTGTTTCTGTGTTAAGCATGTTTTGATTTTGGTCTTTATTAAGAATCTAAATCTAAATCTAAACAGGAGCTGTTGCTCATTATGTGTTCAGGCTTTCTCATGACAGTAGAAACATCTTGCTGTTGCTGTCTCCACAGTCAGAAAAATAATTCTTTAAATAATTCTGTAATGCAATCCATTAGAGTGGTTTAAGTGCATTGTTTCATCTATTTTCTACAACTATAGTAACATAAAAGCTCAACAGTTGAAGTTTAGTCACTTATTAGTCAAATATAAACATGACTGAACCCCTGTAAGCCAGAGAGACAGGCCACCAGTAGCCTTCCTTCAGTATCAGATTTAAAGAGTGAACACAGCTTCATTTCTAGTGACTTTTAGGGCTGGAAATATGAACCAGGACCCTAAAACAGAGAAACATAGAGAAACATAGTCCTGCAGTTAATACCTACTTTCTTAATTGTAGGTGAAAGATAGTACGTAAAGAATTGCTTTTGGTCAGGAGGCCAGTGGGCAGCAGAGCTGCCTTCTCTGGCTACACCATGTACAGATGTTCCATTGCAACATGATTGGAGCATGGCAGTTTCCTGGATTTATTTTGTGGGAAAAAAAAAAAGAAAAAAAAAAAAGAAAAAAAAAAAAGTGTTAACACTTACAGGTGTGAAAGTCCTCACATTAAAAATGCTTTGGATTGAAGACAGCCTACCTTTGCTTCATATGTCTACTTGCAGTTTGTAATATACATATTTTATGTTGTCTTTGTAAGCCTGACTATTCTGGTTGCTGCTCTCTGTGCATCAGGGGAAATCCCTGGCAGCAACAGAGCACACGTGCATCCAGGAGATAGTTCTGAAGCACAGTTTGGGAGACAAAGCAAAAAGTCTGCAGGGACCAGCAGCCCAGCCTCTGAGATGATGGAAATGCAGAAAAACCTACAGAGTTAGAAGAGATTACTTGGTTTGCAGAAGGGTGCTGGACTGGACTGCTAGCCTGAAGGAAGTTGGCAATCCAAATGTTCAAAGGAGATTTAAGTTTCATGGTCTAAAGACCTCAACTTTCTCTTATTCAGAAGGGTTTTTTTTTGCTAGTAAAGCCCAGAAATACTGACTGCAAAACCTTTTAATCTTCTCATATTAAGGAAAAAGCTATGGACAAATTCACCTCAAGGTTCTGACTTTCACTGAAGTAAACTATAACTGCAAAAAATGTTGATGATTGTAGGTCTTTAGTTCTTGTGCTTGCTTCTAGGAAGAAATCAAAGGAACGTTTATCTAGAGTTGAGTATAATTCATATGACACAGCAGTTCATCTGTTCGTTTCTTACCTTTTTTTTCCATTTGGATTGGTACATTGTTTCTTAACATCTCTTGGTTTCTTGAAGAGAGCATGCATATGACCATTGCCTACCTCTTCAGCAGATTAGATCAAAGTTTTAAAATTATATACAGTATTTAAATCAAATCTTGACCCACATAATCTCTTTGCTTTCTCTTCTGAATAAACAAAATCAATATTATTATTATAAACAACATATCACTACTGTTGCAGTGAAATTGTTCTACCATGCAGAAATACGGTCTGTATTTCTATTTCTCTCAATACATTGGTCTCTACAGAAAAAAGCCTGGCAAAATCATTGTACATTATCTACTCTACTAATAAAAAACACTATTTTAGTTCATATGATGAAGACTTGACACTAGCAGCCTTTTTTTTTTTTTTTTTTTTTTTCTTTTACACTGACCTTACCAAGGATATTTTTAGTTTCTTTTAATCTAAGTGAACCATAATACTACGATTCTGCAAAGCCTATATACTTCACAAAAATCTGCTGCATCTTGTCTTCTGTGGTAAGTATATAACGAAGACATATTTCTAAATAACAGTTGTTTGTTGACAGGCAGAAAAAATACTTTCAGTATAGTATTTTATTATAATAAAGTATTACAAATTATTATAAAGTATAATACTATACTTTCAGTATAGTATTCTGCTGTTAAGGAGTTTTGTTGAATGTTTTTAACTATACAGAATATTTAAAGACATTTAAGTAGTGTATCTTCTAAAGTTTTGAGGTATTTTCCTGACCTGTCCAAAATATCACATCATTTCCAGCCTTCAAACATTGGCTAGTAACATTTCTGAGTAGGGGCTAATAGACACAGTTAAGTATCAAGCCATTGTTATTATGGAATTACCATTCTCCTTTACAAAAATGATCTTCAAATCCAGGAACAAATTTCTGACCTAATATGAACTTCCTTCATTGATCTGAATACTCTGGTCAAATATTGACATCAATGCAGAGAGAAGAGGACAGTCAATGAGAAATGCAAAGTTTCTCAATTGAACTTCCTGCATCTGTTTAAAAAGGTCAATGAGTAAGCTTGCGGGTAATCAGCGACAAGCAGTTCAGTTGTGATGTCAATACTGTACCACAGATCTGTTGGAAGAGCTCTGCTCTTTTGGTAGGCAGACCAAATCCTCAGCTACAGCAGACTGAGATAGCAGCAAATCCTTCTGGAGTCCAGATGCATGCCCACACCATTCCAGAACCCGTGATTTTTTATTTTTTTATTTTTTATTTTTTGTCTCTAACATAGACGTAAAAATGACTTAAGATCGCCATTCATTAACTCTCCAAGCTATTTCACAGATGCTTTTTAAGTGTTTTCATGCATGTTTAGGGTCAGAAAAATGACTATTGAGGTAGAAGAGAATATATTTTGTCCAGGAGAAATTTGAATTTTCCCTAAGAATTGAGATCTCAAATGTAGTAAGGTATTATCATTGCAACAGATAAGCTCAATTGAAAAATATATTATAAATAAATAAATAAATAAACTTGATATGAAGATGTGCTAAGGTTCCAAGCAAGAGACGCCTGAAACTGATCTATGAGCAGATGAATTTCCTCAGCATGGGGTGTATGTATAGACCTTTCCACTATTACAAACTCCATAATTTATATTTTTCCAATAAAAGTTAGCAAAAAAGAGTATAAGCAGCTTTACATTTTAAACAGTGTTTTTTGTACACTAGAGAAGAATGATTTATCAATAAATAAATGTATTACTTTTTCTTCAGGTGAGTCACAGTCATATATTAAGACATGCCATTTGGACTGAAAAAGTTTATTTAAATACTTCAATTCTGCTAGAAACAGAATTCTCGAGAGAAATGTTTTTCTTGTGATAAAGGCTACACACTTGTTATGCTGATGTGTTAATAAATCCAGATCTGGCATACTCTAAATTTTTTAATTATATTTTTGATCAGAATATGTCACAGAATTTTGAGCTGAACACCTCTATTATTCTGGGTTTAATATGTGTCCTGCTAATATGGTAAGTTAAGTATACGTGGAAGCAAAAAGTCTGGTGTTTTAAATCTAAGTAGTCCAACTCAATATTCAAGTTTCTGCCCAACAATAGACATAAAATGTTTAAAATCAGTGAATGAAAGAATAGATTATAGGATGCGATGAATTATCTGAGAAGATTTTTTTTTTTAGAATTGTTTTGTATAACAGAGAGAACTGGGTGAATCTGACCTCAAGCTGTCTCAATTTTCTGTGAAAGTGCTGGCAACTCACAATGCACTGTTCATCTGCCCCACAGGCTTTGCACCAGAAGGTGATGCAAAGGGCACTAGTTTTACTAATCCACATATCAGCATGCATTTTGTCAGTACAGACATCACTAGATGGCTGAAAGCATCCCATGAAGTTATCTGAGCATACATGTGCTCAGAAAGAAAACAAGAATGTGGCAGCTGGATACTAATACAAATGCTAGAACTAGTGATTTCAGAATAAATGTGGACTTGAATTTTCAGTGCAAATGTATTTTCCATTGCCAAATGGAGAAACAAAAACTGATTGTAAATACTTACATGATTTCTGCAACAACTAAGGAGAAATAAAAATGTCATTTCCATGCAATTGAGAAAGGGTATGCTTACCAAGCAGTCAGTATAAAAGTATAGTAAATTAGAAATACAGCACAGTCACACCTGGATGAACTTGGGTTAGCAGAGCAGACTCTTACCAAACTCTCTTTTTGAAGTTAGGGAAGATTTTATTTTTGTGTATTAACACTGAGTCAGTTTTCCCCACATGCTTTCTTCCTCTGTAAAATGCACTGAAGCGAAAACATAGTCATAAGCTAGAAAGTCTTCCACATCAAGTCTACGAGAAATTGCGAGAAAATTTGTGACCATAACTAATCTTCCCAAGTCTTAATGTCCTCTTCTAATATCCATGTCATATTGCAAACCCGGTTAAGTCTAACTTATTGAGCATGAGACTCATATGAGTGATGCTCGCATCTTATGGGACTACAGTTCCCCTCTGAAACCTGACATAACTCTGTCTCTTGTGCAAGAAGATGGTAATATTGGAGTGAGAGCAAAATGCTCAGCACTTCTCTCCATTATAGCAAAAAAAAAAAAAAAAAAAAAAAAAAAAAAAAAAAAGTAAGGGGATTAAAATATAAGCGGAAAAAAAAAAAAAAGGGTATTTTAATTTACACCCTGTTTGTTCACA
>CM021698.1:129084107-129101814 GCA_011074415.1 Stictonetta naevosa | reverse complement strand
AAAGAAAGAAAGAAAGAAAGAAAGAAAGAAAGAAAGAAAGAAAGAAAAGAGAAAGAAAGGAAAGAAGAAAGAAAGGAAGAAAGAAAGCAAAAAGGAAGAAAGGAAGATATGAAGAAAGGAAGGAGGAAAGAAAGAAAAAAGGAAAAAAGGAAGATAGGAAGAAAGGAGGGAGGAAAGGAACTAAGGAAGAAAGGAAGAAAGAAAGGAGACAAACTGTTTCTATTCATAGTGTTAACCACAGTGGGCAGTAGCTTGACATGAAGAAAATGTGTGGGTGGGAAGTAGAAATATAAGGAGAGGGGTTTCAGCACAGATGAAATCTGCCAAGAGTCCTGAAAGTTACCTTTTTAGCTCCACTGCAGGGAAAATTAAAGCTTATGTTTGAAATTTTGGATTTGTGAACTTATCAAAGGCAACAAGGGAAGTCAGAGTAATATAGGAATCAAGAATCTAGAAACTGCAGGCTTCGATTCCATTCTCTTGCTCTAAATGTCAGCTTCTTGCAGTATATGTCTGTTTGTGGAAGCAATTTCTATTGGTTATTCTGCTGAGATTTTACCCTTGAGAGGAATGGCTGAACAGTTCAGAAAACACAACAGAACCTTGGCAAACAGCTCAATAATTGTGCCCTGTCTGAGTCACTGAAGGTTTGATAAGAACTCACTGAACACTAAAGATGGCTTTGTGCCATGCTATAAATACACTTCAGAAACATTTAAAACCATTCAGAATCAACCACTAAGTTTTACAAGGATGGATAGCAAAACAGCCCTTATAATATCATTATTTTCTCCTTGTCATAAAGTGCATAAGACAGAATATTCATATTCTTGCCTCTCAAAGCATTATAATGGTACACTCCAAATGTGGTTGAAATTACTTTTCCCACATCCGTTGCTACCTAAACTAAAATGTCTTTGATTAATCACTACTACCTTTCTTCTGGCATTAATTAAAAGCATGATGAGAGGAAACAGCAGAGAAAGGAATATTAATTTCAAGTGAAAAAACAAACAAAAAACAAACAAAACAAAACAAAACAAAAAAAAACAACATTAATTTCAGGTAGAGATGATGTTAAGTAGAAAAAGTGGAAGAGTTCTTGGATCCATTAAGTATTTGACATGTTAATCACCAAAATTCTACATGTAACTGCCAGATACAATTAAAGTGTTATCAGCAGTCACTTTGAGCATTTTTTACAGCAAAAGAAGATGAAGTGTCAGCAGCTAGAAAAGATGTAAGTTACTGTGTCAATCACTGGAAAGGATGAAAGAGTTCATAAAATGAGGAATGTAATTTAGATGGATTCTGGATCGAACACTGAAATAAATAACGATGTTGATTTACAATTTTTAAACCAGAACAAAAATAATTTTCCATATGCAAAAGTGGTAGAAGTACTAAGTACTACTCAAAAAATCTGCACAATTGTTTTGAAAACTATCTTCGTGCCTTTGTGACATAATACTGATATTAACCATTAGGTGTTAAGGTGAAAAAGGTATTAAGACTTTTTGTAAGCTTACGCTAATCTCCCACTATTTCCTTTTTTTGTGATTTTGTTTTTGCTGTTATTTTTCTTTCCTAATTCATGCCTGAAGTCTTTTATATCTTGTCTCCTTAGCCTGTCCCCACCATGTTGTAACTCAGTTTCCACTGCTGTTATTTTAAATGAAAAGCCCAACTTTGCTTCTTAGGTCAGAATCAGGCAGATTGTATTTAGATATATCTAGACATTAAAACTAAGATGATCGACATTTTCCTAGAAAGCCTCTCAGCTCAACACGTCTTTCCAAGAAATATCTGAACTGCTACAAAATTTGTTCTATTTTCCTTAGCCTAACTGTGTCAGTTTGGAGCCTAAAATAAACATAACCCAATCATAAACCATACTATGACATCTACTCACACTGCACTCCTAATAATCAACTTGCAAATCTCTAGAGCAAAATGCGGAAAAAAAAAATTCAAATCATGTTACATTTCCTTAGCTAGAGAAATCCCTGCTTTGAACAGTATACAAAGAATTCACTGTTTCTGGTGAACCTAAGAGATCTGCAATCTTAGGTTCTTCAATGTGGAAGACAAATTTAGAGATATCCACAATCGTAGATGTAGAAGACAAATCAAGAGATATATGCATTCCATAGGAAAACTGAATTTCAAGAAACATGAAATGTGGGGAGGCAGCTGCCAACATTTAAATTTCTCAGCTTGAAATTTAGAAATACAGGATTAATCTCTGGGCAATTTAGTATTACATATGTTAATAGCTGACATTTTTCATTCTCATTTATATGATATCAAGGAAAGGGTATCTCTGCTGTCAACACTGTCAATAAAAATATTCCTTCTGAAGAATTATATAAACAGGTAACTATCACTAGCTGCTAAATCTGGCATTCCAGTGTAAATATAATAGTAATTGCACCCTAGAGTGCAGAAAGGTTACCTTTGTTCTCTTATCAGAACATACCGAACATTTTCAGAGTGTAACATACTGCTATTAAGGTTGAGCAACATCAGCTTGCCTTTTTCTTGTCTCCAATCTGAGCTTAATGTCTCCAGCCCAAACTGATATCATATAAAACTAAAAGATAACATCAGCAACACCTAAACATGACTTTACTCTTTCTAGTTAACTCAGTGGAACTATCTTCTCCACATTTGGTAGTTTGCCTATAAGAAACACTTTATTACCATTAACTGAAAACAATAATGCTCTGTTACTCCTTATAGTGTTTACAAGTGAAAAAATAGTGAGACTAACAATGGATCACATAGAAGAACAATAGCTGATATCCTGGTAAATGCCACAAAAATATAATAAAGAAATTACAAGTCTGTGTCACACAAATGAACCTTCAGTGTATAAAGATGTTCTTCCTTTACTCACAGTCCCTTGGAAGAGAAAAATTACCTGAAAGATGCTTTAATATGACAAACAAACTTCCTTTTCTGTATTTAATATGTCTGTGCTAAGAGACTTCTTTCCTTCAACCTTTCTGTTGGTTCTTAAAGCGTAACTTCAAAGGCCCTCTTTTCTACCTTTTTTTTTTTTTTTTTTTTTTTTTTTTAAAGCAGGGATTGACTGGAATGCAGGTACTTGTGTCAGATTACAGCATGAACATTTATTTATTTATTTGTTTATTTATTTATTTATTTATTTTCTGCTGCTCAGATGTGCCTTATATTTTTCTTGTACATTTCAAGATAGAATCTGCATACTTTCCCTGTATTTTCTGTCTGTAACTGAAACAATATGAAGGTTTACTCAGTGTTTGTGTAAGAAACTGTCTAACAAATGATTTCCAGGGTTTTTCTGCTGGGTCAGAAGTTTGCAAACAATCTTTCAAATTCTTAACATTAAAATGTTTTATTTCCCTAATAGTCTATGGATAATAAAAGGAAGAACAACTGTACTTAATCTTTTTTTCCCTTAGGAAAATACTTCAGAATACATGTGAAAAAAACACAAAACTCTGCTAATGACCAGTTATTCCAGATGTCCCTTACTGCTGAATGTTTTCAGTAGGAATCTGATTATTATACTCAATCAGAGACGTTAAAGTCATTTTGAGCATTCATAGAATGAATAGTAAATATGACAGTACAACAAACTATGCTGCTGTAGTGCTCCTACAACACTACAATTCTATGCTATTAAGAATCAAAACTAAATTATGTGTATCATTTTCTATTCCGATAAGCATATATTGGGCTAAAGCTATACTGAATATCTGTTCTATTTCTCATGTATAAGGGAAAGTGCATTTCAGAATACTTGATATTTGGGCCAGTTCTTGGTAATCATCAGAGATCTCTAACCCTTAATCTATCTCAGTTAAATCAATTATTAGGTTCCTGAACAATACAAACAAAACTGAGCTTAAAGTGCTTAAATAAAGAATCAATTAATTAGCCTATACATTACATCAATTAAACCAGACATTCACCAATGCAATTGTGTTCATTTCCAAAGATGTAATCCCCTCCCCTACTATGATGCAAGCAGGACGCGAGCAGGTGCTTAAAGACACAAGAGATATTTCCGATAATCATTGTGTAGCTGTCCTGCCATGAGGTGCCAGAAGGAACAATGCTAGGAACAATAGAACATGCTAGGAACAATGCTAGGAACAATGCTTTCTGTAGGTGCTGGGAGCAAAGCTGGGGGCTGCCTGCCTACTATAACAGTTCCTACAACCTGAGCAACAGATACCACAAAGCTTACTGAGACCTCCATGTCTGTATAAAACATGGTATTGAGATGCAAGTTCCAAAACATCTGCTAAAGACAAAAGCAAAGTCATCTAATTCTATGTTTCCTTAGAGCAGGTGTCCAGGAAAATAAACTATTGTTACTGGATGTCCTTAAGGAAAAATAAATAAATAAATGATAAACCAGAAGAGGTAGGTTCTTGAGGATCTTGAAGACACATGAGACCTCAAATATATGTGGTTGATGAGATAAAAAGGATCTAATTCAGACTGTGTTAGTTTATTGATCAGACAAATGGCAGTCTTGTAGCCAAAAGTCACAAAATTTATACTTCTAGTGTGTTCCTAGAAGTCCAGAGACAGAAACAGTGCCCATTTTTTCTCAACTCAGAAAGCTAAGGGCACACACAGATTGAATGTCTGAAGGTACTTCATCGCAGCAAGTCACAATGGAGAAAGATTTAAAAATCCTATTGTCTTGCCATGAAAGTGTGCAAAAAAAATGTAATCTAAATACTTTAACAAGAGACCAAGGGGAAAAAAAAAAAAAAAAAAAAAACGCTCCAAAATCAAGATGGAACTTCCATGATTTAGATTCCTAAAAACATATTACCAAATATCTCCTGTTTTCACTGTAATTAGGTAATCGAGCACAAGAGCTGCTTTTCACCTTCAGTGCAGAATATATAAGCTGTTCACAGAGAAACATGAAAGTAGGCATATTGGTCAAGACTGATTTAGGGAAATTAATTTGTTTCCTTGTTGTACTGCATAGTACCTTTGCTCCATTGGTCCAAAGAAAAAACATATGGCAAAACAGCTTATATTAAAAAGCTGAAGCAAACCGCAGTGACCTATATTCAAGACAATATTTCAAATTTTTGCAGAATACATTTATTCAATTTTTATCTGTTCGGTCATAATAGACTTTCCTAAACGAGACCTGTACTACCAAATACATTATGAAGAGGACTGGACATTCAGCATTGGTGCTCCTAAAGAGATTAGCTAGAATACAGTCATAGATCTAAGCTAGAATAAATTGGAATATGGTCTTCCATCTCCCATTGCCGTTTAACAATCAAGTGATTTTTTTTCACTAAAGGTAAATGAACTCCATTTACTTCTGCCTTCTCTGTCATTCTTTTCTAGCAATTTCACCTTGAATGAATTAAATGTTTAAGCATGTTCTATGCTCCCCAGAGCAATTATTTTAGCCTTTCACATACCCGGACTCAGAATGGTACAGAACAAGCACAGCTTTCTGTCAGTTACTTCTGATGTGGTATGCGATCATTTATGGATGCACAGCACGCTTGCTTTCTTGCTTTCTTGATGAACTGAGCTTGAATAATTAAACTGAATGTATCGCTTTACCCTCACATTGTAACTACATATTGGTTAGAAGATATTAAGCACAATGGTAATCAATGGTAATGTAATACCATAAGTATTTTGACTGAGCTCCACCACAACCACTCTCTTACTTCCCCTCCTCAAAGAGGTACAGGGAGCAAATACGATGAAAAGGGCTCAAGGGTTGAGATAAGGACAAGGAGATCACACAGTAATTATCATGACAGGCAAAGCAGACTCAGCAGAGGGAGACAGTAAGATTTATTGCCTATTACTAACAAGCTAGAGAAGTAAGAAACAAAGGAAAGAAACCAAAAGCACCTTCCCCCCCAGCCACCCTCTTCCACCTCCTGCCCCTGAGTGACACAGGGGAATGGGGTTATGGGGGTTATGGTCAGTCTATAGCGCTTCTTCTCTGCCACTCCTTCTTGGTCACTCTCGTCCCCTGTGCTGTGGGTCCCTCCCACGGGATGCAGTCCTTACCAAATTTATCCAGCATGGGCTTCCCACAGGCGGCTGCTCTTCAAGAACTGCTCCAGATAAGGGTCTGTACCATGGGGTCCATCCCTCAGGAACAAACTGCTCCAACCTGGATTCCCCATGGGCAGCAGCTCCTGCCAGGTCACCTGCTCCGGTCTTCTCTCCATGGCCTACAGGTCTGGCCCAGAATCTGCTCCGGCAAGGGTCTTCCACAGGCTGCAGCCTCCATCGGTGCAGGTCTACCTGCTCCACCGTGGTCTCCTCCATGGGCTGCAGCATGGAACCCTGCTCCACTGTGGTACTCCATGGGCTGCAGGGGGACAGCCTGCTTCACCATGGTCCTCACCACAGGCCGCAGGGGACTTCTGCTCCAGCACCTGGAGCACCTCTCCCCCTCCTTCTTTGCTAACCTTGGCACCTGCAAGGCTGTTCCTCACTCCTCTCACTCTTCCCAGCTGCTGTGTGGCGCAGCGGTTTTTTTCCCTGTCTTAAATATGCTCTCAAAGAGGCACAAAACAATGTCACTTATTGGGTCAGCTCTGGTCAGCAGTGGGGCCCTTACCAAACATGGGGCAGCTTCTAGATCCTTCCCACAGAAGCCACCCCTATGCCCCCCTGCTACCAAAACCTTGCCACATAAACCCACTACAGCAACATAACATCCAAGGCCTGCAATGCCTAATCTGCATGGGTCTTGTCACCTACATTAATATTCAGCCTTGTGCACAGGGAGACTTGGGCATTGGTGATGTTTTCAAAGACAAGGTGATGTCCAGTCACATATCCAAGAGTAAAGTAAGAAGATAGTGAAAGAATACAAAGGTAGGTAAGTACAAAGCCTGTCTTGGCATCTGGCTAGTCATTTTATAGATTCAGATGTCCACAGTTATAATCCCCAGCTTCTTGTCGTTACTTCTTATAGGTCCGTGGGTTTTTAGATTTATTCTTGTGTTGTGGTGATAAAAAAAAAGACGAGATCTCTGTAGCTAGTTACTCTCAAAATCAGGTTGATTGACCTAAATAGTTTAAAATACTATTTTTGTTGTTGTTGTTTTGTTGTTGTTTTTGTTTTGTTTTGTTTTGTTTTTTTAACACAGTTAATTTTCATTAGCTAGCAGCAAAGGTAGAAACACACACATGTGCATCTGGCAGATTGGTTGTGTCAAGCAGCTGGGGGAAACAAGCAGGTAAAGATCTATTTCTTGAGAACAGTTTTCTGTAGATACACTGAAGAATATACATCTGTGCCTGTCCTACAGTAGTATTGTTAAGTATGAGCTATCATTGCAGCTCATCTCCCACTTAAGGTGGGTGTGATATTCTACTGACCAGGAATGGATATCTACATCCAAGTTTGTTGTTCAGAGTCCCTGTGAACTGGAGCAAAGTGATCCTTGTGCAGCACAGTTCTCCATCATCTTACTGCAGATATCTAACATAGTTCAGATTAATCTCATTCTAAAAGTTCTTGTCTCTTTCTATTCCTACAGAGGAGTCCCAGAGTAATTAGCACAGACGCAGAAATCTACGCTGGAGATATCTAAAGATAGGGACATCTATTTTAATAATTAAATCCATCCAAGACAGCATTCAGACCCTATGATTTGATTTGATTTACTACTATATATGTAGCCTAGGAATCTTCTTCTTTCCAGACAAACACCCTAAACCCTGTTTAGGGTTTTCTGTTTAGTTTTAGTTTTAGTTTTCAGATTTCTCTCACTTCCCTTAGAATGAAACCTGTCTCGTATTCTATTATGTCATGCAAACTGTCTTCACGGAGAGATAGCAAACATGTTCTGATAAAGAACACCTTTTGCTTGATGACTAAGATACTTTCTGAAGACATAGATTGAAATGTCCTTTGACTGTAGTGGCTCTGTAAATCAAGAGCTGGACTATTTGCCCAGGAAGTGTGCTATCAGACAGATACCAGTATGTTTTACAAAGAAACACAAAAAGAATTTCTCTGAAGCTCTGAATCTCACTTTCACCATGGCACTTAACTGAAAAAGCACCTCAGGTCCAGAAGAAAAAAGGTCACTTTTTTCTTTCCAAGTTCTATCAGTGTATTCACATTTCCTAGTGCCCAGCATGCTAATACTCATTAATCCCTCAATATGAGATTAAGAGAAGCTCCATATAGTGAAGCCCACACAGCATAATTTGAGGACATTGCAATACTGAGTATCACCATATCCAAGATTCTTTTTGGACTTCCTTTCAAGGCCTAAAATGACATTTATATTTTTCTCTCTGGGAGATAAGAGACCAAGAAGCAAAGCAAATGCCATCTGCTGTGTCCAAGTGTATTTACATTGAATTCTCCTGGACAATGAGGATGAATCTATCATTTGAATCCTAGGTTCACTGATTTTTCACAAGCATATGTGAAATATCATACTTGTTTGAAGGACCCCATTTCAGGAATATTAGATGCTCAAAATGTTATCAGACATCTAACTATTTTTGAAACCAGTTGGCAAATTCTAACAGTGAAAGGACATAGAGAGATACTCTTGAATATCCTACTAAGTGTTCATTTAGGTGTCTGCATTCATCTATAAACTGGTTATTACCTCCCCTAAAATCACTTCTGAAGTTTGGATTCGGGTGTTTTGAGAATTTCATCCATGATATTGCTGTATCCTGTGTTATATTGTTTATCTTTATACAATCTTCAAAAGGCATAGATACTATAACACTAGCATTAGAAAATTTCCATAGATCAGATAGAGATCAGAATAATAGAATCATAGATCAGAATTTTTCTAACTCTGTAGTGACCATATTCTAACACTATCAGTCACATGAAAGTATCTTAAATTTCAAATAGCCATGTTGAACTAACTACACTATTCATGGTGTTAATTCCTATTTGGCTTAACAGTAATGACATGTAGACTTCTCTATCTAAAAAAAAGAATTAAAAAAAAAAAAAAAAAGAGAGATGAAGAAACTATGTCATGTACTCATGCAAAGCACTACTTTAATCTTACTTCAAAAATAGTTGTAGCATCAGTGGATACTAATATACGATACTAATACAGGTATTTCTTCCAAAATAAGATAATGTACAAGTCCACCAACCTGAAAAAAGACAGATACAATTTTAGATAATTGCGCATTTGCTGCTGCTGTGCAATTTTGAACATGAAAAGCTACTGTGAACAGTTACTATTGCAGTAAAAAATCTGTACTATAAGTTTTAAGTAGAGTTTTAATTGACACCTGGTAGTAAAAACGCGCAAAAACATGAAAATAAATATGACTGGGAAACAACTTCAAAAATCAGTTTTCACTTTGGGTTTGTTACTGCCAAATGCAGTATGAATGATCCGGATATTTTTTTCAGTTTCTTCCCAGCTGTTCAACACTTTTAGACTTCTAAATTAGACCCTTTTTGGCAAATCAATAACCATTCATATTTGGAAAACAGTAGTACTCATCAAAAGAGGCCAGGTTGTGGGAAAGTAATTTCTCTTAACGTGGAAGAGAACAAGAAACCAAATCATTGAAAGAAAGATGCATTAATGAATCTATTTTCCACAGCTTCACAGATGAGGGGAAAAATAACTTGGCTCAATATAAATTATAATAACCATTTGTATCATGACATAGACAGGAACTCAGTTCTTCTAACTTGAAGCTAGCACAGGGTTTGATATTATTCTTTATAAATAAGGATAAACAGTTTAGGCCTCTAGTCCCTAGAAACACTAAAGCATTTGGCTTCATTGCTGTATCTAGAGTCTGGAAAGATCCCTTTTGAATAACTGTCAAATGGGAACAGTAAATGGTGTTTTTTTTGTGTTAGGATTTTTTTTTTTTTTTTTTTGACTAAGGCTTCAAAACTATAAAATATGGTTTCAACACCTAGGAAAGTTAGTAAAATAACACTTAAGTATTTACTGTAATTTTCATAAACCACTGGAAGCATATCCTAATGGGATGTATTTTGTTGATTACCTACAGAAAGTAAGTTTTGAATCAGGAGCTGGTTTAGTCTCTAATGTCTAATTCTACATATATGATGTATATGATACCATCCAGAAAAAGAAAATCAACTTTTCATGTATGTTCTCACTAGGGACCATACAGTGCATCCTCCTATTGTTCTCCTACAAAGTGGCATTCAGTATGACTGTGAAAGTCTTGTCCATGTAAACTTGTCTGGATTCAGGATGCAAATATGGAGCAATGAAAAGAAAATCAGATTGATCTAATCTCATTATTCTCATGAGATACCCTCCAGCTACATTTTGAACATGAAAAATCATGCTAAAAGTACACGCTATGTATCTTCTGAAGAGACAGCAATTGAAAAATAAATTAAATAAATCTTTCCAACAGTTTAGATTTATGTTTCTTCTCTTAGACAATTTACAAAACAAAATTTGCAAGGAAACAGTGTTTATGCAAAGTAATTACAGAGCAATGTATGGGACTTCCATATTCCCTTCTCCATGAGATCAGTGTAGCAAACTTCCATGACATTTTACTAATATACGGTAGGAAACAAAAACACCTAAAAAGCTAGTCAGTTTCCATTGCTCAGACATTTTATCTACATTTAATAATCATAACATACCAAGTAATATGTTAAAATATTTAATTATTGCTAATTTTAAGTTGTGGTTTAAAATACAGTTGATTAGCTTTTTAACAATTTTTTGGAGTGAAGAAACAGACTCAAAAATACAAACTCCATGATTTCATAAGTTGTTCAAGGGACTTAAAAAGAACTAGAAGATATTTTCACATGGCTCTTTATGAGCCAACATATGTTGTCATTTCCAGCTGTAATTGTTTAATGTGAAAAACAATAGTTTTCAGTTAACGGAGACTTATACAAGATGGTGAAATTATTTCCACTCGTCACCTCTGTAATGCATGCATAGGAGTGGGAACGGTTATGAGCAACTTATCTTTCCTTTTTAAACTTATCTGATATATAAGGTAACTACTGATTGAGTTTTCAGTTCACAGAGGAACTGGATGCTCTTTGGAAAAAAAAAAAAAAAGAAAAAAGAAAAAAAAAAAAAAAAGCTTTTACAAAAGACAGAGCACCCAAATCCTGGCATTTCATCCCACTACTCTGAACTGTGCATAGAAAATACAAAAGTCAGTTTAAGTGACAACACACTTGTAAATCAAATTTTTCAAATGGAAAAACTCAAGACATGAAACTCGTAGGCCTTAAGAAGATCTTTCCCATTCCAATGCTCAGAAGAATCCTCTCAAAAGTTCTTCTCTGGTAGACTGAATGGTAATTCTCTAAAACTGAATTTCTCTCTTACAATAGTTTCCTGTCCTCTTGCTCATCCTAATATAGATAATACATTATCATGACTTTCCCTATTCCTACATTGACTTATTTAGATCAGTGGTGTTATCTGTAAACACTGGTCTGAGACAGGCAAATATAATGTCCTCTGGTATACTATATAGTTAATCTGTACCTATTTAATCTGTGATTCCCCTGAGTTATTGAATTTGCCCCAGACTGCAGTGTGTCATTCCAGCCACAGCTTTTTCTGTACCCTTTTCCCATATATAATTACTGTAGCAAGCTGAGACTGGGACTGGCAAAGAACTATCGTGCCTAGACCACCATTTAAAATATTTCAACCCCTGGCTTCAGTGTCCTCATGACTTATTTTTACTTCCATTGTACTGAAATAGCAAGTTTTGTTCTTCTCTAAATATATAGGTTAATTTTAATTTTTCACCAGAAATATCTGCACCCTTTGGCCTCTTTTTTTTTTTTTTTTTTTTTTTTTTGTGGTCATAGTGGTTTTTGTTTTTATATATATTTTTAACAGCATCTTATAAGTGGAATAGAAAAACAGCGATGGTCAAGTGAATTCACCCAACTGCAGAATTTATCTCTAAGCCTGTCAATCAATAATCTCTCATGAGCTCTGAATTCCATTCATACAAAATTTTCTGCTGACATAAAGCCTATGTCACAGTCTTTAGCAACTGAATAGCTATAGCTGTTAGTACTTGTTGGCATTATATAACTAGTGTTAAACAATCTACTTTTCAAAATGTAACTGGTGTTAACATTTGTAAAGGCTACACTCTTCCTTGTAGCATGCACTGTATTTTACAAGAAACATTGTGCAACACACACAAAAACAAAACAAAACAATACAAAACAAAAACAACAACAACAAAACACTATAAATAACTTAATACTGATGTCAAAAGGTGCTAACTCTGAGAGTTTTTGGATATCAAACAGGTATGGATTAATCTGTTTGTCCTCAGTAAACACTACTGTTCTTAAAAGGTATTGCTAGTATTAACATGCACCACTTAAAAAACTTATATGGATGCCAGTACTTTTAACTTTGGTATCTTTCACAGGTTTAGAATTTCAGAGAAGTAACTTTATATTAAGAATAGTTGAATGGAAAAGTTCTGAAATCTCATATCATAAGACGTGTTATGTGGAGTGCAAATCATCTATTTTGTATTGCACTTTGTATAAACACTAGCATATGCTGTTTTGCAGGCCATTCTTGGACCTTTTGTCTCAGTTGAGATAAAAAATACTTTTAAAGATATTTTTAAATAACGGAGGATCTTCAAACAGACAGGTGGAATCTGCTTATTTGGGGCACATTTGCTAAAACTTCTCAATTAACTGACCCAAATAATGAAGCATTATTTTCCTTACTTTCTGTTCCTTTGTTTTGTTTGTTTGTTTTTAAGAAAATATTAACTTAACCTTTTTCCTATTTTACTATTTTCCTATTTCCTTTTTACTATTTGTACAATAGTACAATTTAAAATTCAACAACTTACTTTGGATATAAAGAGCAGCAAATTAATGCATAGGAAGGAAGGAATTAACAGATTAATGGTATGAAACAAGAAAAAATAAAGTTGTTGGAGATTTTCAAGATTCTCTTCCACTGGGTACCTCAGACTGCCACACCTACTGTCCTGTTAACTAGAACCATGTCACTCAAGACACTTACAGTGAACATCATAAAAGCAGTTGCCAAAATCATTAAAGGAGTTACAGATCGATTATGACTTGGTATATGTAAGTACACTGTTGCCTCAGCCATAAAAAATTAATTTATCTAACTGAAACAATTAACAAATAACAATTATGCTCTTAACTCAAGATCAGGCATCATTGTGAAACAGTATAAAGTGGATATTCAAATTAAGCCTATTTCACTTTATTTGAATCTATTGTTTTTTCTGATAGTTCCTATTTCATTTCATCATCACATTTTGTGCTGAAAATTGATTGGATATGTTAACCGCTTCTTGGTGGCATAAATATATCCCTAATGCTCATTTTGTTGATGAATTTAGTAAGTTCCTGCTGTAGAAGCAGTACAATTTGCACATGGTTTTGCTTGATGCAAAACAGCTTTCTTTATTTATTTGCTTGGTTTAAACATCAACACAATAGTTTCCCCATCTTTAATTTTCTTCTGTAAACAGAAGAAAAATAAAATTTTACTCTCCATTATCTCTAAATACCTCTTTCAAACCAGAAAGAAAAAAAAAAAAGAATTACCTTTCTTGATTTCTCCATTGCTTTTGACACACTATGCTAGGTCTTTCTTCTGTAAATCATTGTTCCTTTTCTAAAATTAATTCCTTCTTCCATTTCTTCTTACTCTCTTATCATTCTTCATTTAGAGGACTTTGTCCATCTTTATCCAGATGTTTGGCTCTTGGTATTCCTCTTCTTTCCCCCAACAAATCTGTCACACATGCAGGTTTACTGCCAAACATAAATTCAGGTATCATTTTATATGCTGAAAATCCACAAATCTACTTCCCTACTTCAAGCCTATCTGTTCTGCCCAAATTAAATAAAGCTTAATCCATCCTTTCAACAGTTCTTTAGTTACTTTTGGCCATTGCTACAAGGCCAACATGAAGAAAACTTGCTAAATCTTTTCCACTAAACCATTTGTATTGTGTCTTTTCTTGATCTCTTTGAACACCTCCTCTGCCACCCCACCTTTTTCCAGCTTTCTTCTCAATTAGGACTCAGGGATTGTCTCTCTGTATGCTCAAATCCAGGTTATTCTAAATAGTGTAAACTGTTTAACTCTCAATAACAACCCTAAGATTATACTTGCTTAGCCATTTCTCAGACAAAACTTGTCCATCTTGTTGTTGACTTTTGACTTGTTGACTACAGTAACTTTATTTCTTGACTTCAACACCCATATGTTAGCAGAATATTCTAAATTAATTCCTAACGGTTTGTGCAATCATATCACTTCAATCACATTGTATCAAGTGGAAAGTCTGTTTTTCAGTGCTAGCTAAAACATATGCACACTGTTCTATTTATTGAGTTGCCACCTCACAATCCAATATAGGAGAGCATCATGGACTGAATCATTTTTATTCCAACATTAGATGTCATTTTCTCCTGGTATAGTGGAAGGCAATCCTCAAAAGTATTTGGGAAAATAGTGTACTCTCTGTCTTTAAAGACACCTTGCAATTCTTCTTTTCTGTGACACCTATGAACAACTTTATTACAATTACATCAGAAACATTCACAGAAGTCACAACAAATCCCACTGACCAATACTATCCTATTTTTCCCCATGTTCTTTCCCATCTGTCTGCATTTGTCTGTTCTTTGTGTTGTATTTAGTTTGTAAGGTTCTTGGGTCAGTGACCATATTTTGCTCTAACTCTCTGTAATAACTAGCTACCTCTAGTAATAAAATCCTGGAAGATTCAAAGGAAATGTAAAGATATTTTTTTTTTTCTTTATCTGCCTCATCAGTACAGTGAGTGCAGTGAGTTTTAAGAGCTATGAACTACAACTGGGTCCATTAGATTCAATTTATAGGTGAACTTAAAGCAAGTATTAGGGAAATATACTCTTATGCAGTGATTCAGAGGACTATATTTTTTAAGACTTTACTGTGGCTTTTTAAGCAAACCTGTTCTGATAACATTTACATGCCATAAAAATACAAAATTGAGTATTTTTGTTGTGACTAGTTTGTAAGAGCTATGAGAATTTATTATAAGTTCTTGTGCTGTCACAAAGCATAGCTGCAAGCAATCCTCACATACATACATTAGCAGGTGGATGAATTGACACAATAGCTCTTACTCACTTTCTGCTTCACTTCGCATTATTTTTCCCAGACAAATGCAAAAATATTGATTGCTACAGTCATTTTTAGAATATTATACTATGTGTTCTTAGTTAATGTGTTAGTATGCAGTGAGCCATGCAAGAAAAAGAATACTCTCATCATAACCTTGTTCAAGTCTAATTTCCTCTTGAACAGTTTGAGGAAAATCCTCAGCTGATACTATTGGAATTGCACTGAGCTCACGCTATGTCCTTTCATTTATAAACACATTGAATATGCAGATTCACTTACCTGTATGATATTGATGAGTATTGTCTTAGCTGTTTGAAGAAGCATTTGAGCTACTTGCTACAAACCTAAGGGGAAAAAAAAAAAAAAAAAAAAAAAAAAAAAAGGCACGGTCTACTATTTTCCATGAGTGGTATATCTTAATGCCTATTTTAATTATTCTGAAGTCTAAATGCTGAAATGTACTGTGTCTCATTGAATTGCTGTCCTATAAACAATGGTTTTGGTTTGTTTAATCTTTTCACTAAGATAGCATTTACTTTTAAAATAACTTTAAGTATAATGGAGACTAAACCATGTCCATGGAACACAGTTTAATGCAATGAGGGCATGATAAAGTTACGTCTTATGGTGCAGCCTAAAAGACTGTTTTTCAGTTTGGGAAATAGCAGCTGTTTGCTGTTAGCCTATTACAGCAACAAATTATGGTCCTACATAACTTGCTGAAACTAATTCTTCATCACACCCTACCTAGTTCCCTCAGGGGCCAGGGGATAACAATGTTGGAATGTTTGCAGTGCCAACATCATCACCTTCACCAATGTTGAAAGGTGTTTTGGTTTTCCCTTATGAAGGGGATATATCTACCCCTAAATCTGTTTGGAAATCCCATAAAAACAGCCTATTTTTCAACTCTTTGAAATACTTCTCATAAAACTGTTAATATAAGTTTTGACATATGCAAGAATGCAAGCAACTACAAGATAAGAAATAAATTGACAAAGCTAAGAAAAGTCTCTATTAATGTAGAGTTTCTACTATTTTAAAACAGTGTGACTTAAAATGGAATCTTGCCCAAGATATTTTTTCCTTGCAACACTTCACTCTACATCAAATTTATAGCTGTAGGTGCATTAAGTAGATAGCAAACAGCAAAGAAAATGTAGAGAACTGTCAGGTTGCTCAGAGTTTGATCCTGCAAACCTGAACAGGCACACAGATCTTTATGAGAGTTTGTTTTGCAATAGAGGTTGATAATATTACATGAACTTACTGTTCATTTACCATGTAATATTATACGTGGTAATACAACTCATGTCTGCAAGTTTAGATCTTTCATTTTATAACTTCTAAAGTCACATCACAATAAAACTAAAAACACTGAAATCAACTGTTTTGCCTTATAATACTACAGGAGAGAATAAGCTAAGAATAGTGATACCCACAGACAAAGTGAAATATAGGGTATAGGTCTGTTGAGCTGAGTAATCTGTTTCTGGCTTTCAGTCGTGCTGGCAGAGGTCATCCTCTTGGTGACAGAGAGATTAGTTGCTCCTGTACATGTTTATGTACAGGATGTTCTATGACTCTATTGCATAACTATAGGTTAGGAGTAGTCATGGTTTTTATCAAAGCTATGTAAGTTATTAGATAATCATTACTCTCCTCTAGCGACAAGAATGCACTGTCCAGTTTGAAATGCTGACAGGTAGTCATGTGATGGATGGAGCAGAGGTCGAGCAGGCTTGTAATATAAATGCTGAGATAAAGCCAGCACATTCTCAATGTCTTCCTTTATGATGTTGACCCAGAGCCCCCAGCGTGGCTGGATTGTCATCTAGGACACACATCATGAACCACTTCATTTCTCAGAGGAAAAGACTTCAAGAACATGTTTATCTCAAGGCAGATCAGGCCAAAGGACTTTCACCCTTTCTTTCTGCAAGTACCATCTTTTCTCTGTAACCCACTGCCTCATCTTACATGTGCCAGCCTAAGATCAAAAGGGCTGAATGTCTCTTCCGAGGCTGTAATGCTGCTCTAACCCAGTCATTAAGAAGCACTTGAGAGTGCACAGGAGACTGGCAATTTTATGATAAATTCTGTACCAGAAGAAGCAGTCTAAATGCTGAGCTCTGGATGACCTCGGAGTCTTTCTTTTTGTACCTTCTATATCATTTGCTTATTTGTGCTTCCACTTGTAGTGATGTCCAAGTGTACTTCTTCCTTTTACTTGTGACAAGATGGTTTGTTTTCCTCAATAAAAAATGACTGACAAGTAAGAACCCCATTGCCATTTCCCATCACTAACAGACTGAACAACATTTAATGGATCAAAATTCTACCTTACTGGATAAAGTAAATGTCATTAAAACAAATAAAAAAAAGCATTTTCCTTTCCTTTCCTTTCCTTTCTTTTCCTTTCCTTTCCTTTCCTTTCCTTTCCTTTCCTTTCCTTTCCTTTCCTTTCCTTTCCTTTCCTTTCCTTTCCTTTCCTTTCCTTTCCTTTCCTTTCCTTTCCTTCCCTT
>CM021698.1:129059767-129079107 GCA_011074415.1 Stictonetta naevosa | reverse complement strand
AAGGAAGGAAGGAAGGAAGGAAGGAAGGAAGGAAGGAAGGAAGGAAAAGAAAGAAAAAAGAAAGAAGGAAAGAAAGAAGGAAAGAAAGAAGGAAAGAAAGAAGGAAAGAAAAGAAAGAAAGAAAAGAAAGAAAGAAAGAAAGAAAGAAAGAAAGAAAGAAAGAAAGAAAGAAAGAAAGAAAGAAAGAAAGAAAAAGTTACACAACAGTACTTTTTTCTCAATGTTTAACTCAGCACTTATCTTAGCATTTTTTGTGTTTCAAGACCAGTAAGTGGACAACATAGAGCAACATATACAATGTTGAGAACATATGCAACATATGAAAAAAGAAAATGAAATGAGAAAAACAATAGAGTTTTTACATAAAGTTACTGATTATCAAATATCTTTAGTGGGCATACTGATAACCTTGTCCCTAAATGCTTTTAGGCCACTTCCTATTAACTCTTGGTAAGCATCTATTGGTCACAGTCTATTGCAGATAATTCCTGTTATTGATCTTCCCTGTAGAATTTTTAATCTTCTGCAAAGCACTAAATTGCTTTTATCTGTACTTGTACAAAATCCCTTTCAACTATTTTATTTACCTCATTTGCAATAGCATGTCTGATATCAATGTAAAATGTGCAGTACTCAAAGGAAGCATTGTCAATATAGAGAATATTTCAGTATGACTGAGTCTAATCCCATTTCCAATGATTTCAGCAGGAGAAGCCTTTATTTTATTTCTCACCATTGGCTACATTCAATCAACTATCATAACGTATACACTGTTATTGGCTGTCTAGAGTCTGGACTTTTCCTCTATTTTTCTTGTTTTTAGGAAGAAAACACTGATTTTGCAATATCATCTTAGACATATAAGGGGTTCAAAAGAGAAATTAATGCAGTTGTCAAGACAAGAACTCCTTTTAGTGTCTTATCTTTAAAGGTGACACAGGTAATAGTTAATGTTAGCAAGAAGAAAAAAGTCATTTCCATTCATGAAGTATCCTGAATAGCCATGAGTACGACCAGTGGGAGACGAAAAGCTTCAGCACAACACATGTGCTTATCAAAATCTTACAAAGTAAGCTTTCTGAATCTAGTTTAGTATTTTAACTATTCTTATTACTGTACCTTGATATGCAACTCCATTGTTTAAGAAGTGTATCATCACTCAAGGAAACAGAGTATATATATTTATACTACTTATACTATTTTCATTCCTAGATGAAAATACACCTAAGAGTATTTTCTGTGTGTTATATATTCATAGAGAATGCCTTTTTCATTCTTACAGAAGAAAATGAAGTTTAGTTTTAATAAGCAGGTAACTAGAATGAATATTGCAGTTTTTCAGTAGTTTCTTTTATTGTGCTTTAATCATTTCTTTAAAATAATGTGTCTATTCAAAATTGACCTTGAATAGCTATGTCTGTTTTTAAAGAATAATTCCTACTTCTAGAAACTTTTATTCAAACACTGGCTTATCAACCTTTAAATTACTTTCATTTGTGTTGAGAAGGCTCAGCCCTTTTTCCTACCTAGAACACCTAAAGACTGAATGTGTATCTCTGATATTTTCTAGCATATTTGGTGGAACTCCAAAATTCACATTACATCTGATACTTATCTAGTATTACTCTTTTTTTTAATTTATTTCTTTTCTTTTTCTTTTTCATAAATTTAGTTTACCAGACTCAGACTCGGGGAATTCCCGAAATATATAGCTGTTTTCTTTACACTATTATAGTTGTTCATGTCTACTCTTAACAGTTTTCCCCTGTGTTATCTCACGTATTGCAGCATCCCCTCAGTTGGTCTATTATTCTAATTATCCTTAGTGCCTGATGAAAAAAAAGAGCAAAGAAAAATGTTTTCTGGATCACCAGGAAGGTCTAGCTGCACTTTTCAATGCGCTAACACAAGCACGCTCAGCTGCACCCTGCCACAGACTATCAGCTAAGGAATATGCCATGATTTTAGGTTATAAGGTCCATGAATGCAAGAAAGAAGGAAAGATAACCTCATAAGGAAATTGTATCTTTGAAAAAAGTACTTTGCTGGGCTGGTGGGTGTGGGATACTGTGGAAGACATTTTAAGGAGGATACAATGCTTTCAAACTTAATCTGGGCTGAGTACAACCATAGGCCTTGATTATAGAGGCGTGTATGTTAGCATGAATGACCACTATATTACCCATAAGATGACAGTCTCACTAGTTCACTGAGCACAGCAAACATGCAGCAAATAGATACAGCAGTTTGCATGGCAGGGCGCAAGAGGGAGCCTTTGTTTCCAATCCTAGTAGTAGTGTACGTTTCCTCAGATGTGGTCATGACACAACGCAGACCATATTCCCCAGTAGCTGCTGGAGTCACTGCATTAGCTACATTGGAGGTCTCAACCCAGAGAGACCATCTGACTGCAGATACATCTCTTCAGGTCTCAGGCTGCAGGGAGTGTGTGGGTCCTCTCTCGGAGGCAACTGGGCTGAGAGACCCTGTGCTTAGCAGGAACACCCAGAAGAAACTGCAGGTGATTTTGTGAGTGACTCCCTGCTACAGGGTATGGAGGCACTTATTTGCTGACCTAACCTCTTGTCTAGAAAGGTTTACTGGCTGCCAGGGGCTCAGATAAGAGATTTTTCTAGAAAAATGCGGGCCCGCTGCTGAATGGGGTGGGTGACCTTGTGCTGAAGGATACAGAGAAGGTAGATTTACTGAATGCTGCCTTTGCTTCAGTCTGCACTGCTAAGACCAGCCCTCAGGAAACTCAGACGCTTGAGACAAGAGGGAAAGTCTGGAGAAAGGAATTTCCCTTGGTCAAGGAGGATCATGTTAGAGCTCATTTAGGCAAACCTGACACCCACAAATCCATGGGCCCTGATGGGCTGCACCCATGAGTGCTGAGGGAACTGGTGGATATTATTGCTAGGCCACTCACCATTATCTTTGAAAGGTCATAGAGAACAGGAGAGGTGTCTGAGGACTGGAAGAAAGCCAATGTCTCTCCAGTCCTCAAAAAGGGCAAGAAGGAGGACCCAGGAACCTACAAGACAGTCAGCCTCACCTCCATTCCTGGAAAGGTGATGGAACACCTCATCCTGGAGGTCATCTCCATGCATGTGGAGGATAAGCTAATCAGGAATAGTCAGCATGGATTCACCAAGAGGAAATTATTCTTAACAAAATCTGATAGCCTTCTATGATGGGGCAACTGGCTGGATAGATGAGGGGAGAGCAATGGATGTTGTCTACCTTGACTTCAGCAAGGCTTTTGACACTGTCTCCCATAACATCCTCACAGGCAAAGCTCAGGAGGTGTGGGATACATGAGTGGACAGTGAGGTGGATTGAGAATTGGCTGGATGATAGAGCTCAGGGGGTTGTGCTCAGTGACACAGAGTCTATTGGAGGCTTTTAGCTAGCAGTGTTCCCCAGGGGTAAGTTCAGTCTTGTTTCACTTCTTCATCAGTGACCTGTATGATGAAACAGAGTGCACCCTTTGCAAGTTTGCCGATGACACAAAGCTTGGAGGAGTGGCTGACACCCCAGAGGGCTGTGCTGCCATTCAGAGAGATCTGGACAGGCTGGAGAGTTGGGTTGAGAGGAACCTCATGAAGTTCAATAAAGGCAAGTGCAGGGTCTTTCACATAGGGATGAATAACCCCATGCACCGGTACAGGCTGAGGGCTGACCCGCTAAAAAGCAGCTCTGCGGAGAAGGACCTGGGAATCCTGGTGGACACCAAGTTAACCATGAGCTCTGTGCCCTGGTGGCCAAGATGGCCAACATTATCCTGGGGTGCATTCAAAAGAATGTTGTCAGCAGGTCGAGGGAGGTGATCCTCCCCCTCTACTCAGCCCTGGTGAGGCCACACCTGGAGTATTATGTCCAGTTCTGGGCTTCCCAGTACAAGAGGGACATGGAACTACTGGAGCAAGTCTACAAAGATGATTAAGGGACTGGAGCATCTGTAATACAGAGAGGCTGAGAGCTGGGCCTGTTTAGTTTGGAGAAAAGACTAAGAAGGCATATTACAAAGTACATAAATATCTGAAGGGAGGGTGTCATGAGGATGGAGCTGGTCTCTTTTCAGTTGAGCCCAGCAACAGGACAAGAGGCAATGGGCACAAACTGGAAAACAGGAAGTTCCAGCTGAATATGAGAAAATGCTTCTTTATGGTTCGGGTGACAGAGTTCTGGAACAGGCTGCCCAGAGAGGTTGTGGAGCCTCCTTCTCTGAAGATATTCAAAACCCACCTGGATGCCGTCCTGCACAATGTGCTCTAAATAATCCTGCTGACAGGGGGGTTGAACCAGATAATCTCCAGAAGTCCCTTCCAACCTCAATTATTTTGTGATTCTGTGTGATCCTGTGATTCCTACACAGATGTATACAAGTGTACCACTCTCAGTGAACCTTGCTGACCACTGGATGAACTTAAGTCATTACCTGCACCAAAAAAAGCATTTTTATGGTTCTCAGCCAGTACATGTGGATGACACCGTCTACCTTGTCTTATCCTGAGATTATGCAGTTTATCTGCATATTAAAGTCCCTTATCTGACAGCATAAATGATGAATAGAAAACCTGATAAATCTGTAAGGACCACAATGCCTCATCACAGATGGGATTTGCACAGTGTGCCGTGATCAACATGAAGGGGCTTGTGTGATATTAAAACAGGCAGTGTTCCCATGACCAGCAGGGACGTAAGATTGCTATGATCTTTCTGATGCTTCCGTTAACATCAGCAGTGACTGCTTTACTGCTATCACATTTTCTACTATACCTATGCTTTGAACAACAGTTAATTAACCTTGAGTGTCCATGCCTTTCTTCTTGAGATCCGAATTTATAAATATATAAATAGACTATATAAATTAACCTCAACATTGGTAGGACCTCCCTATGGAAAGGTCAGTATTAAATCACCCATTTTCTCTTAGTGAAACTAAAACCTTCTCCCCTTTAAACTTCATGCTTATTCTTTTCTGTGTAGACAAGCTGCCTTATACTAATTCTGTGACTTTGCTATACAAGATAATGAGCATTACTATGTGAAAAAAAAAAATCCATAAAGGAATAAAAGTCTGTATTTCCAGGCACTACTAAAAAGACTTTAGATGACATCCTTTGTGATGTTCATAGAATAAATCAGATTGATCATTAGTTAATTGCCAAGGCCTCCAGCAAGAACAGTATCAAAAAGACACTGTAACCATGATACGTTTCTATATGTAAATTAATAGGAAACAGAAATACATTTGAACAAGTTGTAGGTTATCCATAGATTTTTGCTGTTTTATTTTTCCTAAAGCTGTAGAGAGTTTTGTGGCAGTTTCTGACTTTTATTCACAATATTTTATTTCTACTTTGTTTTTGATTACGTAGTAATTGATTATAACTCTAGCATACAGAAAGAGGGGAATTAAAATATCATTTCCATCACAGGATAATTTGTGATGCCTATGCACTTGATCTCAAATTTTCACTTCTGTTCAAACTGCAAGACTTCAGGGCTTGGAAACTTGTGCCAACTAAAAATGTAGTTTTGCTTCATAAATCACTCTGCCCATTTCAGGAATCATTATAAATTATCTAAAAAAAAAAAAAATGGGGAGAGAATGTAGAGATTTGGATCACTGATCTTTAAAACACTTTAGTTGAGTATAGCTTTTTTCTTGGATCAATGACATTAAAGGCTGAACACAGTGGACAACATGGAAAATGAGAATGAAATCCAAAGCCTTACCTAGGAAACCAAATCAAATGAGTTAAAGTTTTGTTCTATATCAGGGGCTCAAATATATGGCTAAGTTATGAAATACCATCAGATCTGCAGTGCAGTTGCTGGCCATGGGTCTAAAAAGATCACTACAGATGTGATAAGTTAGAACCTCAGTTGTCACTGGAGGATGATTTAGTTTGAGTCACTTTCCATTTTCCCATGACTGCAAATACAGTTACCACAGATCAGGAGGCACGTGGAATAAGTGTCCCCAGGGCAACAGGTTCATTCCTAAGTGCCCAAAGAAGTCCTTACATAAAAAGGGCAGATCTGTTCTAACTGCATACACAGAGCAAAACCTTACAACTTCAGTGGTTAAAATAGGTGTTAGTGTTTTGTTCCCTAGCTAGACCTACTGAGCCATGCATCTTGGAGGGAATGAGAGGGATTTTAATCTTTAATAAATGTGAATCCATTACCACCTGTTCAATCCCATTATCTTCAAGTGGCATGTTAAGGCCTCTCTATGTGAGAATTTACTATGGAACAGCCATATTTAAGCTGCTTTTCCTGATTAACTCCTTGTGTGAAATTCTTGGTTTCTGGAATAAGAGATATAATTGGAAAAATACATTTTCTGGAATCAGAGAATTGGCAGATGGATTTAATCAAGAGGAATTAAGTCAGTTTAAATTTGCAGCCTACCTTATTCCAAATAAGTTTTTGTGCATATGGAATGATGAACCCTTAAGTCACGGTTGGAAGGCAAAGGATTTATAGTGAATTTGGGTGAAAAACATGTTTCCTCTCTCATGAGAACAGTCAAGATTAACAGAATATTTCTGTCATACTCTTTACTATAAACATCTTAATCTCACAATCCAGGGTCTGGCCAATTTGAACACTTTATTCTACAGAGTTGCATAGTTCATTTTGTATTAAAGAAAATAAATAAATAAATAAAAACTTTATTTTCATTATGCCTGTTAATATTTTTATCTATTGGATTATTCCTTTTATCCATAAAAATAAAAAATAAAAAACCTGAACATTTTCAACTAGAAAATATCAAAATATATTGCCGACACTGGAAATGTGTTAAATGGCATACTCTGTAAAAGAAAATAAAGGCAGCAAAGCAAAAGAATTCTTTAAGAAAAAGAAAGTATCCTTATATCAAAGAATAGGGAATTATAAAATTAGCATTAAGTCATTACTTATATTTGAGTCCACCTTCAAAATAAGTAACTAGAAGGATGTCAGTGAAAAGACACATTTTTTTGTTTTGTTTTGTTTTGTTTTTGACTGGTAATTTCCATAGTCATTTTCTTTGTTTAAAGCATAACAAACCCCTGATGACTCAGAGTACTAACATTTTTAATGATTTTATGGAATTAGAAGTATATATATTAGGCACAAGTCATGAGAGGATTAGATCCCAAATCTCTGATATTGATAGAACAAGGAAATTACAGGAAAACATCAACCAAAGTCATTGAAAAACTCTTGGAAGGAGTCTGATAAGTCTACAAGTGCTGTGATGAAAACAGAAATTTATGGAAATTATGTAGTATATGTAACTTCATCTCTACCAAAACAAGTGAAAACTCTGGACATCTGCTAATGCCTAGAAACTGAACCAAACCTTAGAGGAGCACAATGCCAATTTTCTCTTTCTTATACAAAATAACAGCCATTTGTACAATTGTCGATTTTACATTGAATACATATCTACATTGAAAGGAATTTTAGAATACATTTTCAGGTATTATATGCATGCTAAATTCCATGTATAAAAACAGGTTATATTCTAACTATTTGCACAGAGAAAGTTAAGCATAATCTACTAAAGGCAATTACTAAATATTTCATTCAAAACCACATTATGTCCTATCTGTCTGCTCCTCAAAACTCTAAGGGACCTGGGGGATTTGCTGCCGTTATCCAGCTTATCCAGGAATTTTAGCAAAGATGAAGAATCTTAGGAAAGTTTCTTATTTTTGCAGGCATTGCAGGACAGGTACATAATTTTCTATTACAAATAAAACTCCTCTATTTGTCATTGGATAAATCAGCTATATTTAACCAGAATATCTGGCTGAATATGAAAGAGCACTCCAGCTGAATATGAGAGGGCACTTCTTTACTGTGAGGGTGACAGAGCACTGAAACAGGTTGCCCAGAGCGGTTGTGGAGTCTTCCTCTTTGAGATATTCAAAACCTGCCTGGATGCCATCCTGCGCAATGTGCTCTAGGTGATTCTGTTCAGCAGTGGTATTGATCTTCAGTGGTCCCTCCCTTCCATCCTCGGCCATTCTGTGATTCTGTGAGAATTTGTTTTCCCAAAGAGCTCCTGAGAATCTCAGAAAGGAAAGCCTTTATTTGGGGAAATGTGCACAACAATGTCATAAGTACCTCTTTTGAAGATTGAATTCAAATAGCCTGAAATTTAGCACAGAAAAATCATTTGTTTGTTTGTTTTCTCTCCATCTCTGCATTTCATATTGTTATACAGAGTACCTGCACAGCTGGGGAGCAATAGAATCTCACAATGTTACAACATTTTGCAGTCAATATCATTATCCTGCTTAATAATGCTGGCAGCTGTCATGGCAATAGAAAAGAAAGCTCTGTATTTCTGTGCAGTAGAACCATTATGGCACCCATTGATTTGGGGGGATAACCATTCAGGACTTACACTGTTAAGGAACACTGCTTTGTTTTCTTTGTAACAGATCACTTCAGTTTCAAAGACTAAAACTCACATTGGGTTTTATGTAGGTGTACTAGCCCACAAAATTTCACACTCATCTCTGAGGTGGGGCTCCATCTCTTGCTGTTCCTAGATTGGAGTTGGTTCCATAGGGAGCAGAAGAGATCCTCATTGACCAAAAACTATCACATTTCCCTCAGTAAATATTCCACCAACACAGAATGTAACTCACCAACCTTTATGAAGGTGCAGAAATATCAGTCTTACATAAAACATTGCTTGTTGTACACTGTCTCCATTGAGCAATTTTAAACGTTGCATAAACATACACCCAATGGTATTAACTCTACAGTATAACCTTTGAAATAAATGAACAGGAAAGTAGTAGAAGAAAAAAATATCCAAAATTATGCTGCATATCTTTTCAAACAATTAAACTGCCATAGTAGAATGCAGCATAGTAATTAAAGGTTTTGTGGAAGACTAATTTGTCTCTTCCAAGGTTATACAAGGAAACAGTGAAAAACAATGTTGATTCAAGGCTTCCAATAAGACAATAAAAATAAGGCCAGTTATTAGGAAGGAGCCCGAGGCCATTACCAGCAGTTGGGTGCTATGCAGGTACTCTTCAATATTGTGCAATAACACAATTAAAAAGCATTATTTTTTCTTACATGTATGTGATTGCAGAGGTCTGATTATTCTCCTGAGAACAGAGGCAGAAAAGTGTTGGCTTTTGTTGTTGTTGTTGTTTTCTGTGCCATTAAAAGGTTATTTTATTTTATACTAGAGAAAAACAGATTACCTTATATTTAATAATTACTCATTCAGTTTATTATAAAGGAAATAATGATTTCATATGTAATGATTTCATATCCCACCATTTTACACACAAAGCCAATACAAAAATACAATGGGACATTAGTCTCTGAAGGGTAAATGCAACCATATCAATCAGAATCCTGAAGTGCACTTTATCTATTTTTCTAGTTATTAAGAAGTATTTACCTAATTCAACATGCTAAGTATTTCTATGAAAACCAAGAAGCTGGACAAAGAAATCACTTGTCTGTAGCTGTGTAAGAAGCATTGTTTTTTTTTTTCATTTAAGCAAACAACCCAAAATAAAAATATCACCCTTCACACTCAATAGGAAGTCAACTACATTTATTTAGAATTCTTTTGCCAAACTGAAACAAACCTTCACTTCACTGTCACTTCCCCTCATGATAAAACAAATCTAAACAAAATGAAAAAGCCCATATTTCTGTATCTACAACAGTATGTTTCATTTCTGGTTTTCTGAGAAATGTAGAAAAAAATAAAATAAAACCATATTCACAAAGCTGACAGAACTAGATGAGAACTTATTTTACACTTTTTTTTTTTTTTTAACAATTGTTTAAGAGTAAAATGTCTTTCTTTTCCTCAGAGTGTTTGAACCCCAGCTCTTACTTCCCAAGAGCCCCAACGGATTAAAATACATTGGGAAATACAGCAGAGAAAGTATCCTTAATCTCTCTTGTCTAGTCTGGTCTATCTTGTATAAATAATTTAATATTCATTATGATTAGGAATGCAGTCTGGGTACCTCATCTTTCCAAAGAGCATCAGATGACACTCATTCCCACTTTCTTATTCCATATTGCAGTGACTATTAAAGCACTTTATCTGAAAGGCAGAAGATTCAGAAGGGGAGGAATAGGAAAGTCTCCAGTTATAATACATTATATAAGAATATGATTGATTTAAGAGTTAAGAAAATATTGTTCTTGTCTTTATACTGACAGAAAAATAATTATAGCATATGTCACCCACAGGCCCCATAGAATTCTCCACCCTACACAAATCCATTCTTTATCTGAAGATAATGACTTCATAAATTGCAGGTTAAAACCAATTCATTTTAAATAATACATTTGTTTAAGGAAGTAACACAAGATCTATGGCAAGTGGAAATGGGATAAAATCCAAAGTAAGTTATCCAAGAGTCATTGAACCAGATTAGCATGATATCTGTAGCCTACAACATAACATATGTGGGGAAATAACAATATACCTAATGTACCAGCCATGTGGTAAAAAAACATCTGATAAAGTTCTTAAGGGAATTAACAAGTGGGAGAGCATAAGAGCTGGTGCAAAAATTGTGTGGTGGATAGTGGCTGAAAAACAACTGGCAACTGACAGAACTGAGAAGGGAATAATCAAGCTGGGATCAATTACAAATAGAGTTAGTCAAAAATTAGTCATGGTACAGATCTTGTTTAATATTTTCATTATGTTAAATTTCATGTAGATACAAAATATAAAGGCTACCTGAAAAAAAAAAAAAAATAAAAAAATTGTTAGTAACACAACATGAAGAAGACCAGAGTATGATACATTAGGAACTGAAGCAATATGGCCATGGAGAGCTCTAATGCAAGCTGATAAATTTGAGGAAACAAAAGTACTGCTCTAAGCTGTGAGCTCATCAGTTGAGAGAGAAAGAAGAGCGATGTGGCTGGGTTAATTGTTGCCAATAATGTGACATGCCCATCAAAAAGCAAATATAGTTCTCAGAAGTATGAGACGAGGTCCCCAGAGTACTGCAATCCGTATACAATAAGACAAAAAGATCTTGTTTTGTTTAATTTAATAAAATGAATTGAGATGTGGTAAGATTGTCCTACATAAATACGAGTGTTTGGAAAAAAAAAAAAAAAAAGGCAAAAAAAAAAAAAACCTACAACAACAAGGTTGAGCTAATAAAAATATTTCTATATGGGCCATAAATACATTTGGGTTGGAAATTAGAAGTTGTAATCTTCAGAGCCAGAAGATTCTGTAACAGCTTTCCAATAGGAATAGCAAGGGCAGTAAACCAAGCTAGTTTTAAGATGAAGCATGTTTCAGAAATAAAAAATGTTGTATATAAACATCTGTTTCAACTAATGCTTGCCAAAACACAGACAAGTATCCAATAAAACCTTGCCTAGTACTCTTGCCAAATTGCCCTGTGAATTCCAGGAGAGCAGAGATTACTAGGGTCTATGACTCCTCTATGACAATTACTTTGGAACTTCAGATTTTAGAAGCTTTAAGAGCTTCAGTTTTTGAGGATTTTCTGCTTTTCAAAATTCAAAAGCAACCTGGTATTTCAGGAATATCAATGTTACATTTCAGATTTCCTTTTGTAGTGAGGTTTACACTGAGCTTTGGAAAATTTCTGGGTGACAGAAAAAAATCTAACTATCATTTAGGCTGAGAATTAAAATTCATTTTAATAACTGAAACTTCAGGGGGAGGAGAGGGAGCAAATCTAAAATTTAGGTTTTAGGGAGCAACTTAGATTTGGCAAATAAGGAAAATCTTTACAGAGAGCAAGCAAAATATTTGGCCAAATTTTATGTGCAACACGGAAATTACATCAGTTGATAAGCCTACAAGAACTTTCAGGTAGTAAAAAATACAGACACCAAGCAAACCTTTATAGTCTTTTCAGCAAAATCCATTGCAGAACTGGCCACGCTACCACAAGATGTCAGAAATACAGTTCTTACAGAAGAATCAGGTTCAAATGCTTTGACAGTCTACAGATCTTCTCAAAGAAAACCAATAGAATTTAGTTTTACTGGAATTAGGTCTTCATTGACATAAGCACTTATGAGATTCAGGTTTTTTACTATCTGAGAAAGCCTAGTTGCCTAGTTTTCCAGAGAACAATGCAAGGTGTCTTTGTCAATCATAAAGCCAACATCCAAACAAGCATAAATCAACAACCTACACCATACCATTCAGACATAGTCCCTAGATGTGTTGGTGCAAAGTTGCCTCAGGAACAGCTTTAAGAGAGAGAAAGAAAGTATTTCCAAAATGTACATCCAGCTTAAGAGTATTCACTTAGAATAGCGTGCCTAGTCTTTTGAAATATTGTGTTGCATGCAGATGAGTGTTTCTAACATATTTCCAGACCCTGTGGGATATGTACAGCAACATGAAAAGAACATCATTTTTTTTTTTTTTTTCCTGCTCCAACCATAAGGAAAGCTTCCTTCTTTTGACTCTCAGTGGCAATGTCTTTTCTAGATACATCTTTGGCTCCTCATATTGTCATTTTAGAAGTCAATTCTAACCACTTTATTACCATAGGTGCAATATGGTCTTTTTTTCTGAAGAATATGGCACCAAACTACTCTGTCTGAAATTAAAAGCTAATGAAAAGTTCAAAGATAGTCTGTAGAGCCATAGCATACTATAGTCTTTATTTCCATAACATAGAAAGACATGGTTGTACTTGTTCATATTGAGAGAATTTATGATTTTCCAGTAACATATATTTACTCATTTACATTCATTAGATTAAATATGATCAATTTTAAATGTCTAATGAAATGAGGGCAAAGTACTTGCATGATTCATATGCAAAACATCAATATACTTTTTCATTACAGACAGGTTTCTGTGACGTTTATAATAACACATTAATGTAAAAGTGAATGTAAAAAACAAGTTGAATCAAGGGGATCATAGTCATTGAAATTTATTGATTAACATTTTCTTCCTTAAATATAAAGGTGAACTGTTGGTATGACTTGATTTTTTTGTGATCAATGAATTTCAGTACTTTACGTAAATCTGTTTTAACTCTCCTTATACACAAATAGGAGTGTTCATGTAGTCTGCTGCCATATTTCAGCTGTATGGTAGCTTTTTATTAAGTTGTGCCAAAACCATCATCGGCAAATTTTTGTCATCTCCTTATTGTTAAAAATATATATTTTCAGAGGGAAAATGGAGATGAAAAAAAGAGTATCTTTCTGCTGTTATGTATATATGTGTTTGTATATATATATATATATATATATACACAAAAAACAACCACATACTTAAGCTCTGATGCAAAATCACAACCCTAACTCATTTGCTTAGGAAAATAAATAAGTAAATAAATAAAGAAAGAAGTTATAATCACCCATTGCAAATGTCACTTAAAAATGATCACATACTTTGCTATGAATCTTTATTTTTAATTCAAACCAGGGAAATGAACAGTGCCTGTAAAAAGTCAGGTAAAAATAAGATTTACCATAGTAAAATTACATGACTAGGTTACATACAGAGTTTCTAATAAAGTCTAAACCAGATTATCCATGTTCGAAAGCAAGCTTTGATCCTAACACCTAAATTCTAAATGAAGCGGTGTGTAGACCCTGATAGCTCCTGACAGAATGTAAAGTATCACACTTTGCAAAAAGATACAGGTTACAAATAGGAAACAGGATAAGGAAGAGATGGTAAAACTTATTGTAAGATCAGCAGTCATAATACACCCACCTATACAATCCTAATGCAGTTCATGGAAAAAAAATGTCCTTACACAATAGAGTCTGATCAGTATTTTAGTGTGTAGTGGGGCTGACCTTGGCCAGGTGGCAGACACCCACCCAGACCCTCTCTCACCTTCCCTCCTCAGCAGGGCCGGGAAACAAAATAAGATGGAAGAGCTCATGGATAAAGACAGGGAGATTACTTACCAGTTTCCATCATGGGCCGAACACTCAACTTCGTTCCTGATTCCACTCCCTTCTCTGCCCCCATTCTGAGTAGCACAGGGGGCAGGGTAATGGGGGGCAGTGAGCAGCCTCTAGCAGTTCCTCTCTGCCCCTCCTTCCTCCTCACACTTTTCCCATTTCAGCTTAGTGCCTTCTCCAAAGTCTGCAGTCCCACAAGATAAACTTCTCTCCTCCAGTACGTGGAGCACCTCTTCCCCTCCTTCACAAACCTTGGTGTTCCCAAGACTACTTCTCACACTCCTCAATGCCTGAGCAGCATTTTCTTCCCTTTCCTAAAAATGTTTTCCCAGAGGCACCACCACCTTGGTTGCCTTACTTGGAGGTGCCCCTTGGTGGGGCCACTGAAGCTGGCTGGAACCATCTAGTACGAGCTGGAACTGGTCGTGTTCAGCATGGCGGAGGCCTGGCCTCTCCTCCAAGAGGCTGCCGTGCAGCCCCCACTGCCAGCATCTGGGCACTGACACCCATCTGCGGTGTAACAGCAAAGTGCTGAGGTGTCCATTTAAAAGCACCAGAGGAAATAATCATAAAACCCAGATAAAGAAATTGAAAGAAACTGTATTTATATAATGTTATGATAAAATGGTAAACAAGGTCCAAAGATTATTCCCTTTTCAGGATCTATTTTTTTAAGTGTGCAATCTATGACACCATCCTGATAGAAAATGGTGAGCCTAGTAGACTCACCACTTGGGAGTTATAAATTTGAAACCTGAACAGGTCAAAAATCATCATAGAGCCTATTCAGCAGGTGAATCTACCAGATGGCAGTCTTATATATGCTTATGTTATGTATATAACATATATATGTTATATATTATGTTGAAGACTAATATATGTTTAGAAAAAGCACTTTCATGTATGAAATGCTCTTTTTTTTTTTTTTTTTTTTTTTTTAAAAACAAACTTATTTAAAAATTTTTTTTTAATGTTTAAAATGCTTTTTTTTTTTTTTTTTTTTTTTTTTATAAAAGCAACCTGATGCATGCTTTTCTTGCATCAGTTAACCTAATTAGTATAGAGAAACAACTGTATGATAGAAGGAGCTACCAATGAAATGGTAAATAACAGATAATTATCTCAAAATTGCAGTCGCATTCAAATATTCTTCTCTTATTGTGAATCAACACCTATAAAAATTTATTAGATGATTTGTCATCTTTTCATAAAGAAGCTTCATCATTTTTGTCTGAGGATGAGAATATGATGTCAAGGGTATGAATACTTCATGAATCATAAAATAAATTAAGGTTGTTATTTACGCTGAACAGAAACACAGTATTATAAAAGACTAATCTTGTGTATTTTCTGTGACTGCAATTAACCATGTGCCAAGGGCTGTTACACGCTATTTATACTATATTAATATCAGAAGTAGATGAAAGCCTTAATGGAGTGGGAAATATCAGGGGACTGCACAAATTAACCCATTTCACATGAGATGATGCTTGTACCATGTCAGCCAATGAGGGGCAGAAGAGAGAAAGTTCTCCTTCCACCCTAAACTCCATCCTCCAGTAAATTTTCATCTGAAAACATTCAAAATGTTACACAGGCTTTGAGCTAACCTGCAACACAGTGACTGGGGAATGCCATGTAACAGGGAAAAAGTCCACATAAAATTAGTTGACATGGGAAAAGCTTGCAAGATGAAGTCCTAACCATCTGTTGAATTACTGGCCTATTTCTCATCCACTGCTGCATTGAGACCTCATTCCAGGGCTCCAAACAAATTTAGATTTTCTCATTCCTACATTGCCGTCAGAGAAAATATTGCAGTCTAAAGCTCAGAAAAATATGACTCCAGGATTGTGTATATCTGACAGGAAGAATATAAAAATATAATGTGACATGCAAAAGGAGACTTATCAAGGTTTTTCTCATAACCTTGAAAGGAGGAAGAACTAGGCTAAATTTTCTGATTAAAGTCAGCTATGTGGACTGAAAAACAGTCACATCTTTAAGCTTCTCCCATCTGTATGAATGGGCATGCCAAGAACAAAAGCTTTACTGCATACTCGGCATGTTATCAGCATTGAGAATCTGCATTTTGACAGCTGCTGTGGTGGCAATTTCTTCTTCCTTATTTCTCAAACCCAGCTGAGAAGCAAAGGTCTCTTTGTTTAGCTTAACATAATAGCTATGAGAAAGTCATGCACGCTAGAAGAAAAGAATAATATACGTATTCATATACACTCACACACATACATACATACTATGTATTCTAGGGGCTTAAGACATTTTACTTTAGATAATTGTACAAACCAAAATGTTCATGTTTTAAGAGAAAATGGGTCATGAATTTCTGGTTTTGTGCCTGAGAAAATTCAAATGGTATTTGTTTCCAAATTAAAATTCTAAGTCCAAGTAATCAATTTTCTTATAATTTTTCTTGGAAATTTAATCTGATATCTTCAAAAAAGGGCACCAACCATGCATTAAATGTTGATAGTTTTGCTTTTATTTCAGATTTTTATATATTTTCCCATTTGACATTAAGCATTATTTTTCTTGATGATAAATTCTATGAACATTATTGAAGTAATAGAGCTAATGACCTTGAGAAAGTATTGTGTAATTTGGCCATCTGAAAACTATAGGGTATTGCTACAGTCCTTTGGGGGGAATAAGCAAATCTAACTTCATTTACAGTGGCCAGCAATATCTAGATGCACCAGTTTGAATGTGGTTTCTGATGCAATGAACTCAGAAGACAGAAGGCAAGTTACTAAAAACATATCTTCTCCCTAAGTTAATACAAGAGATTAATGCAGTGCAATTAAAAAATAATAATAATAATAATACATTTTTTTCAAACATACAAGAGTCCTGTGTCTCCATCTCCATTCCCTGATAATTTCTTCCATGCTCTTATCTATGCTTAATTTGTAGAAATGGAACAGAAAAGTAAGAGAAGTTAAAAGAAAAATGGTACCTGTGATTGCACAGAAGACAGAGTGGCAGCTGAGAAAGTTTCTGTGCCATTACCTCCAAACACAGTACCATTCTTATTCTGCAACTAATGTTTTCAAATCTGACCTAGGCACCACCTAGAGCATCATAAAACTTACAGTTTACATTTAAATTGTGGAGCAGAAGTAGCCTATACACCTAGCTTAAAGGCAAATTTACCAACTGTTGCCATCATTTAGCAAGTAGTGCATCCTGAAATATGGCTCTGGGTAATCCATACCTATTGACCCAATAAGAAGGGAAAAAGGAAAAAAGTTCATGTATGGCCTATACTTCAGAATGCCCTCATGTATGTATCTATCCAGAACAGACAAGAAGCCCAGAACTCTGAGTGCACTGACACAAGGGCCCAATACCTCTAGAGCTCATATCTCTTGTTTGTAACAAGGCCACAGAGCTCACAATAAAGAAGCAAGAATCCCTTGGGACCATCCTAGAAAGTGAAGGACTTCAACAACAGTCTTAGGATTGTTTTAGTTAATTGTTTGCATTTTTTTTTTCAAAATATTTTATAAAAGGATTTTATTTTCCTACCATATTTTTTTTGTTTGTTTCTGGTTTTGGATTTTGTTTTGATCAGTTTTATTCCTTATTACTTTGTTCCAAAACAGAACAATTTTTTCATGGATATGTTGACATTGGATTTGCTGCAATGGCCCCTAAAATCATATCATCACTCTTCAGAAGCACCTTGTTCCTCCCACCCACCCTTATCACTCATGCTTGGGTGTTTCCAGATGAGCTGACACATTGGAAGAATTCAGCAGTCACAGATTGCCTCCAGCTCAGCTGAGCTCTTAAATTACCCTCTGGGTTTGTGTGGCAGATCTGATGTACATGGGGAGATCTAAGCTGGCCCAGTCACTGTGAAGTAAACAACATTCAGCTTCTTTACACGGCTCACCCTCCCACCTCCATGCGGCATCCAGCTACAGAACCATTACCCTCTTTTTGGAGAAATGTCTTTCTTTTCTGTTATGTAGGTGGAATTCCTTCTGTTACCATAGTCACTGCTGTCTTTTCTGGCCTTATTTGCTGTATGAGAAGTGCAGTGGGTGCCAAAACAGCACTCTGGCTATTCATATGGGCCATATTTCTCTTGTAAATAGATACCCTAAGAAATACCAGGTATAGAATTTCAAACATTGGAAACAAAAAGAACAGCAAATCTTGCATGTGAGAGGATAATTCACCTTAACATATCAAGTCTACAACTTCAGTTTTAACTATTACATATATGTTATAAAACTATAAAGTGCTGATATAAAGTTCTTATTTACGATGAAATTCATCAGACCTCTGAATAAATTGCTCCATAAATTGCCCTTGGCATTAAAAATCTGAGATTTGTTTTGTTTCTATGTTTTAGTTTCAACTTTCAGTCTTGAAATGTAGTCTTCTCTAAGAGATTTTATTTATTTATTTTTTTTTCCAACTGAGTAAGGAATTATGTTCAATCAGAAATCTCTTCTTCATGCAGATATTTAACTGATCAGATGACCTGATATTTGGATCAACCCAATAGTTCAAAATTCCTTACTCATAATATAATGTAATTGCTGGATTACAACTTTTTTTTTTTGTGTGTGTGTGTGTTTTTGGCAGGGGGAGATGTAGGGAGAATCCTTATTAGCTACTGACGACATTTTGAATTTGTTGATTACCAACATGGAAACAATGGGACTTATCAATGACTACTACAACTATAATGTATTTTAGCTATATCTATGACTATTCTTATGCCCATGCATTCAAAGACCACACTAGGCCACCTGCTAATCATGCTGAAATTAAATTTATTATCAGTGGTTCTCAAATCCTTTCCACAGTTGTTACTAACGAGAATATATTCTTCCATTTCATGTCCACAAAGCTTTAAAGCTTTTTTTACATGTCCTTTACAGCATACACATTGCCTTCCACTTGGGAGTTACAAAACTTATCTCAATACACAGTCCAAGCTGGTACATACTATTGATTTATCCCTTGCATTGCTTCAATATGTCATGTCTTTTTTTAAAATATATATATATATATATTTGGATATACAGTAAATAAAAGGGTAAACTCACCAGGAAAGTTCTAACAAGATGAGTGAAAGAAACAACAACATCAAATAACAAAAACAAAACAAAAATAAACAAGCAAATGAAACAAACAAACAAAAACAATTTTAAAAATTATCTTTGAAAAAAATTTTTTTTTTTTTTTTTTTTTTTTTTTTTCCCAGTGGTAGCTCTGCAAGTACTTTGACTTCTCTGTAAGTATCACAGAATCCAGAGCTAATAAATTCTATGAATGCACTTATTTCAGCTGGTTTTGCTAGCTCTGCAACAAGAAAGGCTGTATATATATATATACATACAGTATATATA
>CM021698.1:128972075-129059367 GCA_011074415.1 Stictonetta naevosa | reverse complement strand
GTAAGAAGTTCTCTTTGTGGTGGTTTTACTTGAGTGGGCAGCCGAGCTCCACCACAATCGTTCTCTGACTCCTCCCCTCCTCAAAGAGGAAGGGAGAGAAAAGACAACACAAAGAGTTCGAGGTTTGAGATGAGAATGATTTAATTAAAGGGAAAGGGAATGGGGAGAAAAAGAAACAAAAGAAACAAGGTTGCACAGAGAGAAAGGAAAATAAGTTATTCTCTACTTCCCATCAACAAGCAATGTTCGGCCACGTCCTGGGACGCAGGGCCTCAAAATGCGTACCGGTTTGCAGGAGGACCTCCCTCCCCCACAAGAGACCCCTTTTATTGCTGAGTGTGAAATCAGGTGTTATGGAATATCCCTTTGCTCGGTTTAGGTCAGCTGCCCTGGTGATGTCCCCTCCCCATCAATTGCCCACCCTCAGCCTACTGGCTCTTGGGGGCTTGGAGGGAGTCCTGATGCTGTGCCAGCACTATGCCGCAATAGACACAACACTGGAGTGATACCACTGCTGTTCTAGCTACAAGTGCAAAGCACAGCACTGTGTGGGCTGCTGCAGGGAAAGGTGACTCCATCTCAGACAGATCCAACACACTCTTATATCAAAAAGAACATTTTATATATACACTGAAGTTATATTATTAATTCTCTACTAACCCTCATTCAGCTATACTATCAACTGTTGGCATCTACAGGATATCTATGGGGAGCCATTAGGATGTCATTAATTTAGGATCAGTATCTTAACTTTACCAATAATTACAGTACAGACTTGCTACTGTAGCAAAGCTGTAATAATAATACACATACATAATAATTGTCATGTTAAATTACAATGTATTTAGGTATAAGCCATTTCTTAACAAAGCAAACTGATACTCCTAAAGAAATAGTAACACTTTCCATTTTGAGTATTTTTCTCTTGATGGTTAAGACCATTTTATTAACATAAAACACTTGAATTCCACAATATTCCAACTTCTTTCTTTGCTTCACACCACAACTGCTAACATCCACAACGACAAAAGAAAAATGCTAATGCTGTTCTAATCTCACAGACAACTTATTTTCTTAAAGTGGCGTTGTGTTAGTTATACCTTGGGCAGCTAAACTCCACCACAACCATTCTCTCACTCCTTCTCCTCAGAAGAAGAGGGGAAGAAGAAAGTATGCTGGAAAAAAAAAAAAAAAAAAAAAATAATATAAAATAAAGGCTCATGGGTTGAGATAAGGATAATTTAATTAAAGGGAAAGGGAAGAGGGGAAAAAAATAGCAAAGGCTATGTGGAAGCACAGAGTAAAGAAAATCTCTACTTCCTTGGAAGGACAGATGTCTTCATAACGAGAGCCCCACCCCCCTCCCTCCACCTTTCCCACCTTTTATTGCTGAGTGTGACATCATATGGCATGGAATATCCCTTTGGCTGGTTTAGGTCAGCTGCCCTGGTGATGTCCCCTCCCCACCTCTTGCCTACCCCCAGCCTGCTGGCTCTGGGGGTGGTTAGAGGGTGTCTTGATGCAGTTCCAGTATTGTGCAGCAATAGACACAACACTAGTATGATACCAGTGCTGTTGTAGCTACAAGTGCAGAGCACAGCACTGTATGGACCATTGCAGGGAAAGTTAACACCATTCCAGACAGACCCAGTACAAGTTAATCAACGTTAATTTAAAACCTGTGACAGAAAAAGACCTAGCCCAATCAACTCTCTTTTTATAAACATTGCTTATAAATATTTGCTTATTGATAGCATTCTGTCTTTGTCCATCCCACTTCTATGCCATTGGAAAAAATAATTATTTTATAATTCTGCTGGACAGACATCCTTGCAACTCTATTTGTTTACTTAGTTATTTTACTATTCAAGCAATATTACCACTACTACATTGGCTATTAGGCCATTGCCAATGAAACGGGTTGAAGAGCCATACAATGCCTAGAAATAAATTATGTTATTCCAGTCTCTCTAAATCAAAACCTGAAGTCATGAAATTGGGCAAGGCTCCAGTGAAGTTACACCACCATAAACCAGCTGTATCCTAAATTTCATGAAATAAGCGTATTTCCCCATAGCTGAAAAAAAAGAAAACTAATAAAATTAGGCATAGGACAGCAAAATGAATAGCTAGTATAGTTTTCCTATTCGGTGAGTTAAGCAGTTCTTAAGCAAGTTCAAATAGCCAGATGGCCCAGGGCTAACATGTTTTCTTGTAAGCCAAAATGGCTTCCCCTTTTTGTCTCTCTCAAAATAAAGAAATAAAAATAAAGAAGTAACTGTGGTCTAAATCCACAAGTTTCAGAGGATCGGAGATTTTTTGGATGGCATCTTTTCTAGAACACTTTGGGAAAGTAGAAAAAAAAAAAGTAGCAATTGTTTAAGCATTTCACAGAATGAATTTTTGAAAAACATTTACCTTTAATTCTGCTTCTCTAAAATCAGGGAGTGTTTATCGTTGTCATTAATGAGAGAAAAGATGAGACAGTCCTTAACAAGTCTGAAAGACTCACCTATAATCTCCTTTAAGGATCTGAAAGACGTCCTTGAAACAGATACTGAGAGAAACAACCAATGCTGAACTAAAAGTGTTGATATCAAGAAAAAGGAATCATTCTGAGAATCATGTAATCAGTAGAGAAAACCTTCCTAAGCATCAGGGGAACCATCAAGAGACTACATGAAGCTGGGAAAGATATAAAACTCATGAAAAGACACAGAAAAAGAAATATGAACTGTAAGGGGAAAAAAAAAAAAAAAATGGAAAAGAATGAAGCATGTGATGCATTTGTGAAATGATGCAAAACACAAATTAAAGTAAAGTTTGAAATGATAAACACATAAAGAAAATACATTAAACTTACATTTCATAAGCCATGAATGAAAAAGCTAACAAACTCACTGAAATGAGGTAGAAAACAACATTTGATAGATGAATTATAGAATTCCTTAGTTTAGGGGAAGACGATTATGTTTTGAGCTCTTGTTGAAGAAATGTCTAACCAAATAAAAAAGCTGGAATTTCTAAACAAGGGAAATAAGATTTATCTCAAATACTGTAAGATTGTGATAGGGTAGCTAGTTTACATTCACTGTTAAAGCTCCACCTCTAGTCTAGAGGTGAGCACTGCAAGGAGGTGATTCATTCACACCATCCATAACTAGGTAAATAAGATGAATTTCTTTGCTTGTTCTTGGAAGAAACCCTTCACTTTGTTCCCTTGTGAGTATAAAGATGATCTAGACAACTATGTCAGTATCAAAAATGAACTTTTACTTGGCTGAAGTTAGGTGAGACGTGTCTGATACTGTTCTGAGTTTCAAGAAATTCAGATCAGCTTTCCCAGGTTTTTCCCATTTGAGAAATCAGACAATTACACAACTGGAAATAGAGAATGGAACTTCATGGTCATAGCTACAACTCCCTCCCCCCCCCCAAAAAAAAAAAAAAATTAAATTAGATGAATTTGGGTGTTAAGTAGATACTGCTGTTGGTAAATCATCATGCTCCTAGCTCACTGTTTTATTTTAAAAGATACTTTAAAGAAGAATTCCAGTTTAATATATCTCTGATTTTGTCAAATTTAGAATGGGAAAGAGTTGAATAACAGTAAAGATTTCCAAAACAAAAAAGTAAGTACCTAGTTATCCTAAGTTATCCTACCTTTTTATTGTATTTACATATGCCTTTTATTTTATAGGTGACCAAAAATGCAAATATTATCATTTGCAGCCTTTCATGGTTAATAAGAAATGTAACCATTTGCCAGCTTATTAATTCATATTATAATCAAGGAACTTTCATTGACTTTTAAATGATTTTGTTTTAATCACAGACTATACATATTTAGTATTAAAGTTAACATTAAATCTGTAGTCTATAGCTATCTTTACTTCATCTATTGTAACGCTAGCCTCAGCTCATGAAGAAAAGACTTTATGTAATTTGAAAATGGTGCAAAGGGTCTTCTGCCTTCCCGTATCACACTTCTTCCCATGGTGCTGATTTTCATTCAAACTAGTATGTAGCTCTAGAGCTTTGAAAAGAATGAACAGCATGAAGAAATGTGACCAAGAGATTCACTATTCTTAAATGCAACATAAATAAATACAACAAACAAGATAATATAGGAACAGCAGTACTACTGTTTATTTCTTATATACCCTATATATTTTAACAGAACCCCAGCACACCTTTGAAAAAATCTCACTTCTAAATGTATGGCATGTACAGAATGTATAATGGGGTCATACAACAAATTATTTTATTGGAGTATCTCTGAGTACACATTGTGCAACAATGTCCTTTCAAATTTATGCAGATAAAAATCTTGATAATACAGCTTCATGAGTTGTGTATATGTATCTGTGCACATACATTCACATGCACAGCCACAAACATCATAAAAATCTTTATTATCTCCAAAATCTTTACATAAATCTTCAACTACTATATAAGCCAGTTTTATTTTGTCCATGTGGCTATGACTAAGCTTGACTCATGCCAATGGCAAATGTTTCCGTAACAAACATACTATGAAGTGTGGAAATGATAAACTATTAAAAAAAAAAAAAAAAAAGGAGGAAAAAAAAAAAATTACCCAATAAAGTAACTTGAAAAATAAGCAACAATCTGAAATAGGTTATGATTATTATAGATTATTAGAATAGAATACAAAATGCTCATTTGCTTTATATAATTTAACGTACAATAGTTACCTGACTTGGCAACTATTGTCCACCTAGCAGAGACAAAGATGATCAGAGAGCTGGAGCACCTCTCCACTGAAAACAGGCTGAGAGAGTTGGGGTTGTTCAGCCTGGAGAGGAGCAGGCTCCAGGGAGACCTTATAGCAGACTTTCAGTACCTAAAAGGGGCCTACAGGGGTCGGTGTGCTGGGTCCGGTCAATAGCGTCTGTCCTCAACAAGTATGCCAATGACACAAAGCTGGGAGTAGTGGCTGACACGCCAGAAGGCTGTGCTGCCATTCAGCGAGACCTGGACCGGCTGGAGAGATGGGCAGGAAGAAACCACATGAGGTTTAATAAGAGCAAGTGTAGAGTCCTGCACCTGGGAAGGAACAACTGGACCTACCAGTACAGGCTGGGGGACAACCTGCTGAAGAGGAGTTCTGAGGAGAAGGACCTGGGGGTCCTGGTGGATGACAGGTTGGTCATGAGCCAGCAGTGTGCTCTGGTGGCCAAGAGGGCCAATGGGATCCTGGTGTGCATTAAAAGGAGCATAGCCAGCAGGTCAAGGGAGGTGATCCTCCTCCTCTACTCTGCCCTGGTCAAGCCTCACCTGGAGTACTGTGTCCAGTTCTGGGCTCCCCAGTACAAGAAAGACGAAGATCTTCTGGAAAGAGTCCAGTGGAGGGCAACAAAGGTGATATGGAGCCTGGAGCATCTTCCCTATGAAGAAAGGCTGAGAGACCTGGATCTGTTCAGCCTGGAGAAAAGAAGGCTGACAGGGGATCTCATTAATGTGTATAAATACTTGAGGTGTGGGAGACAGTGGGATTTGGCCAACCTCTTTTCAGTGGTTTCTGGGGACAGGACAAGGGGTAATGGCCACAAGATGGAGCACAGAAAATTCCGCACCGACATGTGAAAGAAACTCTTCACAGTGAGGGTATGGAGCACTGGAACAGGCTGCCCAGGGAGGTTGTGGAGTCTCCTTCTCCGGAGATATTCAAAGCCCATCTGGATGCCTACCTGGGAAGCCTTCTCTAAGGAGCCCGCTTTGGCAGGGGGGTTAGACCTGATGATCTTTCGAGGTCCCTTCCAACCCCTACAATTCTGTGATTCTGTGATACAGGGAGTTTGGGGAGGGACTTTTTGTCAGGAAGTATAGTAACAAGGAGTAACAGCTTCAAAATAAAAGAGGGTAGATTTAGATTAGATATAAGAAGGAAATTCTTCACTGTGAGCATGGTAGGCACTGGCACAGGCTGCCCACAGAAGCAGTGGATGCCCCATCGCTGGAGGTGTTCAAGGTGTTGGATGGGGCTTTGAGTAACATAGTCAAGTGAGAGGTGTCTCTGACAAAGGCAAGGAGGTTAAATAATCTTTAAGGTTGCTTCCAACCCAAACCACTCCATGATTCTATGATTCTGAGGAAACTTTGTTGTCTCTCTATCTGAAGGAGAAGAAAAGTTAGTTATGGGACAATGTCTTCATTTCAGAAAAGGAGGCATCTTGGACATTGCATATTTCTCATCTTCAGATATTTAAGTGAAAATACTTCTGGAAAAGTAAAGGCTGCCTGACATTTCTTCCACTAACCCTTTCTTAGTCTTTCTCCATCTCTTGTCCAAATATCAAGAGCTGATACCTGTTCAAGGATTTTTATTTTATTTTATTTTATTTTATTTTATTTTATTTTATTTTATTTTTGTGGAAATGAGAAGGGGGAGTCAAAACAATTTAGAATGAATTAAAATTATTGAACAAAACACTTTCTTCATTATACATATAACTGTCACTTTTTGCATACAGATTTAGCACAGAAGTAACTGGCGCTAGGAAGCTGAAATCTGGTAGAGACATGCTGCTATGCCTTTCAACATGCCAGTGAAGAAGTTTTGATTTAACCAAAAAGAACTTTTTAGTAGCAAGTGGTATATGCAAAATACATTTTAAAACAGAATTCTTTATAGTAACTATTTCTGCTGGATATCAAAGTGAAGAATTGGCCAAATATGTCAGATATGTCAAGAGCTAACATGTTTGAAGTGTCAAACTGATTGTTGTATAACACCACACATAGAAAGGGGCTTTCTTAAATCTCCTACACTCTATTTCAAAATTTTCCTGTCTCCTGATGTGTAAATTACAGACGATGGCATTGATTAATATTTTAAAATCTTAATGTAGTAGAAGAATGAGCTATGGTAAAAATGAACTTTCCTCATGCTAAGGATGTTTACATGCAGGAAACTACAGTAAAATGTCCTCATATGAAGACATTAACAGTTTTCTAAAATACAGCAGATCTTCTTATAGTAATAAGTAAATAGTGATTCACCCAGGTTTCAATTAGCAGAAATACAAACCATTTTCAGATCCATTCTGTATTACCTGAAACAAGTATGTCCCCAAAATATTTAATCTCATGATCTACAGTTATGAATTCCTTTAGTTTGCACAGTAAGCAATACATATATTTGCCTGAGAAATTTTAGAGGGAATGGGAAGGTGATTGCAATAACAAAATGTAATTTTTAATGTAATGACAGAATGGCTGAGTTTGAAAGGGACCTCTGGAGGACATCTTTTCCAAAACACCTGCTGAAGTAGGGTTACTTAGAGTAAGGTACCCAGGAGCATGTCCAGAGAGCTCCTGAATATCTCCAAGGATGGACACTACACAGTCCCTCCAGAAAACATGTGCCAGTGCTTGGTGACCCTCACAGAATATATATCTATATATGTATATATATAAATCTTGCTTCTATTTTGAAAGCTGACAAGGCTCACTTCTTTATTTCTAAGTGTTTGCTTTGGAAAGGGTAAAGGATTGGTTGCCTTTGAAAAGAAATCAACAGCAATCTCTAGTTACAGAGAATGACTCAACTGATAACACTTTAAAATAGCGTTTCAACAATAATTTTCTGCATTTCTTTGGGATTTATTTTGGTGGTTTGGTGGACTTTATTATTTTTAATACATACATAATGAATACAGGATTTCCATTATAGTTCAGCTTGAATTTAATGCATCATTATTTTTCCTCCACCAATAATGATATACTAAATTGAATTAAAATACTCAGCGTATCATTGATATTAGAACACAGGGGAAGTCCCTGCAAAGAAACTATGAAGAAATGAGAATTTCCTGTTTTGTTCTGTCTGTATTCCACCATTCTTACAGGCATTCCCAGACAGTGGCTCACATTTGCTCAGAAACAGTTCTTACCCTGTACAATAATACACTGCCTAGTTGTGCATGAATGCTGTGCTAAACCATTTCAGGGATGGTGACCACTAAAACTCTTAAATTAGATGGAGACCATTGAAACGCATCAGATGGAAAGGTCTTTTATCCCCCATGTCTCGTGATTAAAACAAACAAACCAACCAACAAACAAAAAAACACAAAGCAGACATACCCTACTCTTGTTTTTTTGTGTTTATAATTACATTGCAAATAATGATTTTTGTGTGTGGTTTTGTTGTGTTTTTTGTTTTTTTTTTTTTGGTTGGTTGGTTTTTTTAGCCTTTATCATTTGTGCAGTGCAATCTTCGTAAAAGGACAGTATGCTGTCAGCTTTCTAATGATATTTGTATAATTTGGAAACATATCACTATTCACAGCATACATTAAAAGAAAGCCCATGGTGAAATTCCAGTGCATTTCATAGGAATTTTATCCACATTCTTAATGAATTACTGTATGGTGGATTTTAACAGATTTAGTTTGTATCCAATCTGGTTACCTGCCCACATTCTGTAATACAAAATACATGTTCAGAATAACACCTGGCAGATATTATGTCAACTCCTATTATTGAAAGGTCTTAATAATGTAATTTGTGATCTAGTCCACACTGAAATTATACTTTCAAATGTGGTTTCATTTATGTATGCAAATATACACAAGCAGCTCTTAGCATAAAATAGAAAAAAAAAAAAAAAGTCATGTTCTGTGTTATATGTATGAAACCATAAATGTTAGTTTTGAAACAAGTTGTCTTCAATTACTAACACACTCATCTTTCTAGTACCTATGTGATAGGACAGTTTTGTCCCTGCAGACATATAAAATGAGTCTCCATGGACTCATTAATAACATGGACTGCAGTGTATTTAATTCAGGCTGACACCAAGTATTATCATGGATGCTAATCATGCATCTTAGAATTGTAACATAACATGGAGCCCCAAAGTGCTAGGTTCTTTGCTTAGAGAAATACATGGGCTTCTGTCTGAAAGGGCTGTGAGCTAAAGCAATTCAAACACAGAAAGGCAGAAGTGGGAAAAAAAAGAAAAAAAAAAAAAAAAAAAGAATAAATTTTCTGATAGCTGGCTACAGTGTTTCAATTCACATTTTTAATTGGGGTGAAGCATACTTAGAGTTAGTTGAAGCTAGAATGAAAGGGAAGGAAAAGGAAGGAAAAGGAAATGAGGGGAAGTTACAGCAATGGAAAAGGATAAAGGCAAACGTGGAAAAGAAATTCTGAATGACACTGAAGACTGAAGTAAACAGTTAAATCAGGATGGATGAAAGTCTAGTCAAAACTATGTAGGGCTTTGAATGAGTGAAAGTCCAAGCTTTGTTTGCTTCTGCAGTTGACATTTATGTTTCTTACTGATCTTCTCAGCTGCCTCTCAAAGACTGTGGTAATATGCTATTTTTCTATCTTAGGGCCTGGACAATTTTCCAGCTTCATCTTTATTTATCAGTTTTTCTTCAAGCAATGATTAGATGTGTGTGCTTTCATTTACTTTAAAGATGCCATGAATACAGCAAGGTACAAAAATATTAAAGGAAGATGCCTATGCTACTTTGGACTACATGATACATTTTCATTAAAAGTAATGGTCTTTCACAGATGAATAATTTGGAATTTACCCAGTAAGCATACAAGAGATGTTGTCTTAATTACACATAACTTCTGAGAACAGCTACTAGCTGTTTTCCCCACGTAGCACACTTAGGACCTGATTCAGCTCATGCATGGCATGAGTAGCTTAAGCATGGAGTGTAGAAGGTCTTGGATTCTGGTACTAGTACTTTGGAGGATAACTGTATTCATTGCAGGACAGACTAACTCTTCCTCTAAAATCAGCCTCTCAGTTGAGAAAGATTAAAAGCATACTTCCTCTCCCCAAAACAGTGTGTTGTTTTTCTTGGGAGATGTTTTAAAAGACTATTTCCTTTAAATTTCCTAGCTGGTAATTTACTGGTAATATTAAAAGTATAACACTTTCTTATCAAAGTGCACAACTGTTTCAAGCCTCCCCAAGCCCCTCCTATTCAATTGTTGGTTTTAAATAGTTTGTTAATATTTTCCAGCTTATTCAGAAAATAATCTTAAAATATAAAGAATCTATACAGAGGCGAGAAAGAGGAGACATTTCCTCAGAATGATATACGGTTCTGAAAGTTTTCAAAATATTTATGTAAACTGTGTTATGCTGGGATTTAAAAAAAAAAAAATCCTATGTATTGCCATATACCGGTGACTTTCTAAAATACTGCTTCAACAGCACCCTCAGTGTATCTTCCAGATAAACACTCATCTCTTCAGCTCTGTATTCCCAGAGGTGCTAATGGAAGGGAACAGCATGAATGGAAGCTTTGCTGCAGGAGGCTGACTGAGTTCCACTGGGGATACAGGAGGTAGTCTGGGAGAGAAAAGTTCTGTCTATTATTTCTTTGTATAGGCCACTGAAACAAATTGAAACACTAATAAATATGTACGGTGAACAACTACCCAATAGGTAAGTATTTTGAAGCTAAAAATATGTTGTGTTTTGTTGTTTTGTTTTGTTTTTTAATGTGACTTTTCATGTGACTTATGTGGGCACTGCAGCCTTGTGGAATGTATTTTAATTTGATTCATGGGAAAATGAATCAGGGAATGGGACTATTTTGTTAAACCAGTCTGTGTCTCTACTGCATTTTGTGTTTTTATAAACTGGAAAACATATTACTAAGTTGATTGCAAAGAATGTTTTCCAGATTTATATGTATGATTTGGGGATTTGACCTAGTCAATTCACTATAGAATATATAGAATAAGCTTAGGCTTTCTGGTGTTTTTCAGTTCCTCATTTTCATATACTACCCCCAGAAATGTCATCTTTTCCAGTATATTTAACTTCTGTTCTCATTAGTGTTCTCTTTGGTCTTAAGTGAGAACTAGAGCACATGTTTGAAATGACACAGCCAAAAACTTACAAGGAAAAGTAAAACTAATATTTGAGTTTTGAACATGTGCAAATTGAAAAATTCAATTAACAAAATTCCAAGAGCACACTTAAAATTAGGTGTCCATACTGACAAATTTTGAGACTTAAAAAAGGCTGTCCTGTTATGGATCAAAATGAAAAGACAAAGAATGGAAAAGAACAAAACCAAAACAAACAGGTGGAATCATTGCAAATGTTTCATTTCCCTAGCTGTGATTGTTACATGAGCTTATTTTAAAAATATATAACTAGCTCTAACTCAAATGTACCATTTTGACATGAGAATCTTAGAATTTTAATTGAAAGAGAAAGTCTGAAAAAAAATGTAACCTAACCAGACCAGTTTGAAAAATCTTCTCTGCTTTTAGTTTGTGATCTCACTGTGGAGGTCAATGTCTCCATGAGCTTCCTCTGACTCTCTCCACCCATTTGTGTGACAAATGTTAGGAGGGCCCACACAATACCATGTGCCAGACACCTGTGAAGAGCAGCAGCTGCTGGTGCCTGTTGAAGGAGGGGAAGAGGTGCCTGGTCACATGGATGCTCTTCCTGTGAAACAGCTTGGGCTGAAATGAGGAAGGGGAAATTTATACTGGTACACAGTGAAGGAAAGATTTTCACACACTTAGGAACTGTCTCAACTACCCAGTGCCATTGAGCAGCTGAGAGGCAGCAAGATCCCTCTTAGCAGTAAGTGCTTGATTCAAAGCAAAGGCAAGCATGTTGTCTCAAACTACCCACAATGATGGTTTGAACTGATGTCTAATTTTGCCATGAAATGGACTGTAGGTGCTCACAGAGAGAAGCAGTTCAAAAAGCTGTTCAAGGCATTCATCCTCCATGCCCCTCAAAGACAGTTACTGTCTGTTGGTTCAGAGGTTGTGCGTGAGCATCATCCATATAAATGAACTTAATATGGGTAAACATGTCAGATGCAGACATACATCTGATATATCAGAAGAAACACTGCGACAAGTTTGGCAATAAGCTAGTTATATAAGCACTCAAGATCAAGCCAAATTTCATTCAACTGTCAACATATTCTGTGTGAAATAATTTGCATCCAAGAAATCTTCACAAAAATCCAGGTGAATGAAATCTGCTGCAGAGCACAGAGTAGTAAGATCTAGAGACATTCATATTTCAGGGAGGCTTTTAACAGCACAGAAAAAGTTGGCATATTGAGCTCCCCATATATATATATATATATATATATTTTACAAAACATTTATACCTGTCCTCTTCAGGCCAAAGCAAACTCCAAAAAGGAGAAAAAAAAAATCCAAAGGAAAAACAAAATGGATTGCCACCAAGGTTTCTAAGGACTAAACAACTTTGTATAAATGCTCTATTAGAGCAGGAAATAAAATCCTTTGATATAAATTTCATAACCATCTGTGGTGGGCTGACCTTGGCTGACTGCCAGATGTCCACCAAGGTGCTCCCTCACTCCTCCTTTTCAACAGCACACAGAAAAAATAAAATGGAAAAGCTTAAGGATTGAGATAAAGACAGGGAGATCAGCTATAAATTGTCATAATGGGAAAAACAGACTTGGGAGAAATTAATTTATTACCCCTTAAAAATAGACTGGGATGTTGAATAACACACAAAATCTAAAAAAAAAAAAAAAAAAAAAAAGAAAAAAAAATAAATCCTCTACCACCCCCCTTTTTTCCTGGTTCAATTTCACTTCATTCACTTTCTACTTCATTCCTGACTCCTCTACCCTGCCTTGGCAGTGGGGATGGGTAATGGGGGGGGGGGGGGGGGGGTGGGATTCTGGTCAGTCCATAATGGTTCTTCTCTGAGGCTGGGACTGCCCCATCTTTGACATGTTGTGCCAATAACTATCATGTTAAGAACATAAACAGAAGGGCACCTGCTACAGTGGCTGTGTTTTTATAAAGGCTCTTCTGTATATATCTGTATAATATAATCTGTGTGATTCAGCTGAAAGTTATGGTGCTGTGACAGTTAAATATTTTCCCTGAAAGTGATAAATCAGAGACCTGTTGCTTACACAATGACAAAAAAAAATAAAAAATAAAAAAAATAGTTTTTATAAGTTCGTTATATTAGGACCCCAGCATCTTACACAAAACTTGGTCTGTTGTGTGTGTTCTGAGAAAGCCTTTTGGCTAGCATAAATATGAAGATAAAGTCAAACACTGTTAGTAATGAATAAACCTTACATTGACCACTGTGAAATGCTTTAAGGGTAAGTATCAAAAAGGTATCAAACTATTTTACCTTGCACAAGACTAAGCAGCATGGCATTTACTGCACAGTATAATGGGAAAGTTGCTTCAAAGCAGGAAATGCACGTTAATAAAAATAATAATAATTAAAAAAAGAAAGACTCCTTTTAGTTCACTGTGAAGAAAAATAGTAAAAGCTGCCTTGTTGTATTTCTGTATGATACATGGCAAGGACAGGTAAATTATAAATGGCTGATTATTACATACTACTAAAATGTGTATGTATTACAAACTTTCCTCCCTCCTCCTCCCCCCAATATTATGACACAATTACAAGATCAAAACTATAAAATAATCCCCATTGGGAACTGAAGACTTTCCTGAATTAAACAGAAGTATATTTGCAAAAGGTGACGCAGCATATTAATCACAGAATTTTCAGTGCTCATTATTGAATTTAGCATTTCCTTAATCTACCAGCCTAGGTGTTCTTTTATATATATATATATATATATATATATATATAAAATAAGTCAGTAAGTTTTTAGCAATTGAATTGATGCTTAAAAAATGCTGGAATATATACATGATTCTATGATGTTAGAAGGAGGATGTTTTTACTTATATGTGCCTTTTGTAGACTGCCAATGAATTAACTTGTTTCTAAAGACAGCAGGACAAAAACTTTGATGTTTCACGGTCATTTACAGTAGTCTAGCAAAAAGAGATAATAAACAAAAAAACACAACAAGATATATAATAATTTGAACATCATCCTTTTCATATGAAAAAATGAAAGTTTACATATATGGTTTGAAAGATAACATATCTGTTTTCTTAAACAAAAAAGATACATTTAGTGCAACCACTTGTTCTTGGCCTTGATGATGGAACACTAGAAGAAAATTGTAAGACTGCTTTACATAGGAAGTCAAACTAAACACACTCAAAACACTTAAGTAGCTCTCGAACAGAAAATACTCATAGTTGCAGTTTCCATGGTTTGTATTTGTCTACAAGTATACCAACTTAGGGTACCTTAGGATTTCTGTCATTGTTCACAGGACAAACCCCTCTGGATTTTGATTCTATAAATGGGTCCACACATGCAGGCCATTGTGCTACATAGTCTCATGGAAACCAATAACGCTCCAGGTAAACTGATAAGATACAATTCACATAATGAATAAGCAGGATCAGGTCTCTAATGTTTTCTGCTATTCTTTTTTACCAATTAATCACACTGCAGTTGGATCGAGCACGTGAGATTCATCGTAACTGAAATTAATAGAGCTCTATGAGGAATTAAATGGATGCAGAACATTTAAAATTGTCTACGATATATTCTATGGCCCAGTTAGTACATTTTCTAGAGAATATTGATTAAAGGAACATCAGGTTTCACATATGTAACCTTTAAGAAGTTTGCTTATATATATTTTAAGGAAGACAAAGCATTCAAAAAGCACAATAAGGATTTGCAACCATTTGTAACACTAAGCAAATCTCAGTAGAATAGTCAGATTTATGCAGTTTCTGATGCATCACGACCATCAAGGTAAAAACAAAGTGATATAACTTGTCCCTAAGTGTGCATCAATATATGAGTACAGCTATCTTGATGACAATATTTCATCATTTACACAGGCCAGAATTTAAACTCTCTGGCTTCCACAGATTGTTTACTGTAAGTGAAATAAAATATGTTGTTAATAGATATAATCAAAGCAGACAACAATTTAATCCATTTGAAACTAATGAGTCTACAACTTTTTTCTCCAAAGATAAAAGATTTTCCTATCTGTTTTTATACCAATTCTTGTATGTTCCAAAGTGTTACTCACATGCATCTTACATAGGACCTTAGTAAGCAACAAAAAACAACATAAAAGAAAGTGTTGTTATGATGAGACCATATGCTGCTAAGGGAAATTATTCTAATTTTGGAGATATTGAGATGGTAGAGGTTCCATATCTATATAGTGCAATGGTTCCTTTTTTAAAAGATTCCTTCCACGGTCATTAATATAACAAGGTGACCTAACAGAGTATCAAAGGTAGAAAAGCTCTTTAAAGAAAAATCAGTTCAGAAAAGCAGTGAAGTATTGAAACTGCTAAAATGTTCTTTAAACTTTTTTTTCTCAAAGTGAGAGGAACATTATCTTTTAGTTTCCAACCATTATCAAGATGAAACAGTGGAGAAAGAGAGGGAAAAAAAAAAAAAAAAAAAAAAAAAAAAGCACCAAAAGCACCTGAAATTTCAAATGTCTGCCTACAGACATTTTCAAGAAAGTTAAACAGAATTAGAATGACATTAGTAGTGCCATGGACACATGCAGACTTACAGAGAAATTATGGATACAAAGCTACATATATAATGATCGATATAATAGAAAATTTAGGAAGAGAGTTTTCACTCCACTTTCCCAGTAAAGATATATGCTGAGTAATAAGAGACATCCTTTCTACTGAGATTTCTACTGAGGACTGAGACAAGTAAAAGCACCTCAGCTGAAAATATGGAGACTCAAAAACCTGTATTTGCTTAAGTCTGAAGTTACCAAAAACATATTAAGACTTTGTTTTTTGAATTCATGCTCCCAGATGTCTTTGGTTGCTTTTCAGCTTTGACATCATAAAGCAATTAAATGTGAGTTTCATCCTTAAACCCCTTTAATATGTATATAACTATCATGCTCTTTCATCTCCCTTGAGAAGCTTAAATCCAGTAGACAACCTCAAACCACAGTGACTTGACTCCATTTCACACAGAATACCATTGCAGTTGCTTTTTTTCACCATTTACCACCGCCGCTGCCCAGCTGATTGCCTACATAAATATGGTCTTCCAATTTCCTTCCATTAGTCCTGAGTCTAATAAAGTCCATCAAATTATATTACTCTTGCAAAAATATCTCCATACCTGCATAGGAAGAATAGGCAGTGGAGAAGGTAGATTTTTGTTTGATACAGTGTTGTTACATTGTCAATCACTCTTGTGTTTTTTATATTTATATATACTATATCTGTATATGTATTTACAGAGAGAGAATCACAGAATCATTAAGGTTGGAAAAGAACTTCAACATCATCTGGTCCAACTATCACCCTACTACCAATATCACCCACTAAACCACATCCCTAAGCAACAGGTCCAGCCTTTCCTTGAACACCCCCAGGGACGGTGACTTCACCACCTCCCTGGGCAACCTGTTCCAATGCCTGACTGCGCTTTCTGAGAATATTATTTTTTCCTAACATCCAACCTGAACATCCCCTGATGAAACTTGAGGTCGTTCCCTCTAGTCCTATCACTAGTTATCTGTGAGAAGAGGCTGACACCCAGTTCCCCACACCTTCCTTTCAGGTAGTTTCTGAGAGCAATAAGGTCTCCCCTGAGCCTCCTCTTCTCCAGAATAAACAACCTCAGTTCCCTCAGTCGCTCCTCATAGGACTTGTGTTCCAGGCCCTTCAGCAGCTCTGTAGCCCTTCTCTGGACACACTCCAGGGCCTCAATGTCCTTCTTGTAGTGAGAGGCCCAAAGCTGAACACAGTACTTAAGGTGCAACCTCACCAGAGCAGAGTACAGGGGAATGATCACCTCCCTGGTCCTGCTGGCTACACTATTCCTGACACAATCCAGGATGCCATTTGCCTTCTTGGCCACCTGGGCACACATATATATTAGTCGTTACATTTCTCCTGGCTTCATCTTCCAGTTCTTATGCTTTTTTCACTTGATCGATGCATCTTTTTATTAAGTTTTGGAAAATGAAGTTAGAGAAGTTCATACACTACTGATCCTCTCTAAGATCAAGGACAAAGAAGGTTACAGGAAAAATGGTTCTGTCAATAAGCAGAGTGACAATAATTATTTCCTCATCTGCTAGCTCTCAGTTTGAAATTATCAGAAACTCTGTTTTGTTTCTTTTCCCAAATGTTGGTACAAAAGCATGAAAGAAAACACAAAGCATCACATTATTGATGCCTCCCTAGGGATCACCTCCACTCACATACAAATGGTAAAATTGAATTGCGCATTGAGAAAAGGAAGTACAAAAAGCAACAAGGAACAGAATGAAATAACAGGAAAAAAAAAAAAAAAAAAAAAGAGAGAGACAAATATGGATAAATGTGTTCTTTTTACAGAGAATCATTTGAAATACTCTATGAAAAGACGAACAATCACATCTTTTATATTAGGCAGAATTATCACTGGCAACAAAAATATAATTTTTGCCAGTAAAACAAACAACTGCAGGAAGAGAAATTCTCAATCTATATAGGACAGAGATGATATTCAAATGAAATGTGCAGATTTTTTCACTGGTCAAGGTTTCACAGAGATCCACAGATTTGGCAATGCTTGTAAGAGATATTTCACTCAATCTCTGTTTTCTAAATTTGTATTCACAAATGCCTAGACTTACTTAAGACCTTGAGACCCATTAGTATACTATTCCTTAAAAGAGAAGGTACAGAAAACCACCTGAAGGAGAAGACATCTTTTACTGTACTTCACATTGTGCCACAATTACATGGCTTTTTTTTTTTTTTTTTTTTTTTTTCTGTGTAGAATTGGGATTCAAACCATTTCTTGACTAGGAAATGTTTATTTCCTCACCAGGAAACTAAAAAAAAAAAAAAAAAAAAAAAGAATAACAAAAGTGAACTATGGCTACACACATCTTTTAAATAACCCCAGCATTTTCTGGGCTGTGTATGCTGAACTGGCTCAATACGCCAAAGAAATATGTATACAGTGAAACAATTCAGGAGCTGGTAAAGCTGTCCTCCAGAGTGATTAATGCAACTCTATTTTAAATTTCTTATAAGAACATTTTCATTTGGAAGCCCATTTTTATGAGACCTTTGGGTGTTTATTTAAATTTCATCTAAGCTTCAGAATCATTTCAGTGGAGATAATCTCAAAAGTGCTCAGTACTTCAAAACTGTTGACCTGAGGATATTTCTTCATCGTATTTATCTCTATTATAGAACTTAATCAGTATTTAAAAAAGGAAAAGAGAACTTGCATGAAGAATTACCTAATATTTTTAAGCAGAAATGAAGCTCTTGTGGCTAATGTATGATTTACTTTGTTAGTTAAGAGAAATCTTGTGCCCTTACCCATTCCCATCCAAGCTAACATAATAGGAAAAGGACAAAACAAATATATTTTTATGGATCAGACTTAAAACGAAAAACAAAGAAACAAAGAGAAACACGAAGAGTTTGGGTCTGATCTGAAACTACCTCTTCAGACAAGTTCATCTCCAGCACTTCCTTCTGCTCTATCCTAGCTAGAAGTTCTGTGTTTAAGCTGTAAAGGAGCTGTGATTGTTGAAAAACAACACCATTGTTCGTTCATAGCAATAGTCACAATGGGGTCATTCTTCCAGACAAAGATCTGGCCCTTGCCTTAAGGAATTCACATATCACAGACACACAGAAACTGGGGAAAGGGCAGTCTATAGAGGATGCTTATACCAGCTAATTATAAACATCAGGGTTAAATTTAGCCTGAACACAGACTAGTTTTTAAGCCTAAAATCTGTCTCACTGAGTATACTAATTTGCCAGTAGTGTTACAAAAGAGGCAGATCTTACATTAAGACCCCCAAAGATAACACAAAAGTCTTAACCTTCTTACCAAGCATTTCTGAGAGCAAAGCAGATTCTGTTTTCAATTGAGACTATGTGCTTTTGGCTCTCCCTTTAGGTAGAACTGGAAAGCTTCAGCTAGCTCTGCTCTGATTTGAACTAAGACAAAAACATTGAGAACTCCTGCCTCTCAGCTGAATCCTGAGCCTAAACTACAGGAATACACTTCCTTCCCCTCTTAAGCGGCAGTATCAAGCAGCACTCATCATAGCATTTACAGGTGCCTGCTATCTTCCTTTAAAGAATTATTTCTCATCTCATCCAGAAACCGATACCTAGCTCCTAAGAGCAGTCAGGAACAGATTACTGTGTTGTCTTTCAGGCTATTGATTCACGAGACAGTAATTTCAACAACAAAGCCATCCAAAATCGCTCATGCCTGCACTGAGATTCATCATCAGACCAGCTGTGTCAATACAACTGCTTGCAGGACTCCAGGAATGATGAGTGACTTAATCCCTATTACAAACAACCTTTTCCTTTTGCAGAATTCTTTTAACTTAAATCATTTCAGTAGCCTTGTTTACAGTGGGGTCCATATACAATTATACCAACACAACTGAGTGAACAATGAAATGCAGCATGTTGCAAGAGCTTTGTAAATCAGCTTTTCCAATCAGCTGGCACACTGAGAAATTCAGCTGTGACTTTTTTTTTTTTTTTTTTTTTTTTTTTGAACAGTATATTAACACTTAGCATCTTAGCACTTCTGACTCTAGACCTCCCGCCAGCTCTCAAGACCTACCTGAGGCGACATGATAACAAGCATGGTAAGTGTGGAAGTGTCACTGGAGAGAATGAGCCCAGGATGTCTGAAGCATTTCAAACAGGAAAGAACACTTGCATTCTCTATCTCATACTGATAAGGACTCCTGAAACTGCAAATACTGTCTGTAAATTCCATTGTCTTCTGCTGGACTTGAGAAAATAGTCTCCCTTATGCCCTACAGAAGGTTTTTCCATTTTAACTTGAGAAAGTTAAGGTGCTCAAAAATTATCAGCACACGCCAGGTCCACACAGTATTATTTATTATTTATTTGAAGGGTACTACAAAGGGTACAGGTTCCCACCCTACTTTTTTAAAATTCATTTTTGTCAAATTTCCATTTAACTACTTAACATTAGGTACATATGTACATATAGCTGTCCTGCAGAATTTATGTTAATATCAGACAATTTAAAATAAGTAATTACAATCTACTATCACTATGTTAAATTAGTCACCAGGGAGGTTTTCAATAAAAAAACTGTCTTAATTAAGTAGAGTGTACAGCAATAATATTTTATATTCATATGGCACCTTACATTTGGCATTTGACCAATTAAGCTGCAAGAGCAATGCTAAATCCCAGCAGGCCCATTTGAAAAAGGGCAGCAGCTAACAGTCAAGCTGTTCTATTTCACAGTGGGAAAGTTTTCACAATAACACTAGGCAAAGTCCTAATCTCACAAGACATAACAGAAATTTTCCAAATTTTGCCAAAAACCAATACAACTCCAGAAGGACGTTGGTATCAGTCCTCTTCCATAGTCTCAGTATTTTACTCATAAAATGTATTTATTTTGTCAGAGTGCAGTCTAGAATACCCACAGTGAAGATGAAAGCCAGGCTAACAACTCAGATTTGAAGGGGCACTAAATATATTAAACCTGCTTTTTAAACTAATTACACATCTCCTCCAATATAATGTAATGCTTCTAGCCATAAATCTATGTACAGTTTTATTAAAATCCTTTGAAAAGACTGCACCTTTGCCAAAAATATGTACTTTTCCACCTTTCCAGTATTAAAAATTTGTGACTTTCCATATTTCCCAATCAAAAATATTAAGTGTTAGGACCTGGTTCCCAAAAAAACTAACCCCTTTATCTCAATCTGTACATATGTGTGCTCACTTTCTCTCTCTCTTTGTCTGTGAAGTGACATAATAATGACAGTCATGATTTTAAAGAAGTTTGATCATACAGAGTAATAGTTTACATCTTGTTACAGATTTGTTAAACAGCAAAGGTATTTGAGAGATTATTCTGTCACTTAGACATGCTGTCTACAAGGAATATATATGACAATAGAATCACCCCAATTTCTTTTTTTTTTTTTTTTTTTTTTTTTTGTAAGTCAAACAAGAACTTGTGGAAAGGGTTAATGGTAATGGTCAGTAAACTGAAGCCACTGCAGGTGTGAGCTTTAATTGAGAGGCAGATGCACAGAGACATCAGATAGAGTTTGGAATTAGGTTAGTAAAGGAACAGAGCAAGGTGAATGCAGAATTATGTAACCTAAATAAAACTGTACATATTCAACTGTGCTTGCCTAGGCTCCACACTTTGTAAATGATGTCAGGTGGTTTGTATTTTACAAGACACTCTTGATTTTGCAGTATTTGTTGTCTAATACGTACAAGCATTCCTCCCAAGTTATTCATTATTTGTAAGAAAAGGAAAAAAAAAAAAAACATGTTCATGTTTTCAAGCTGCTTCTTGATGTGTATAAGGGGGTATTTTTTCTTGCACCCTAGATGAACTAATGATTTTAAAACCACTTGGTAAGCTCCTAGCAGGAAATATACCATGTTGCTCACATTCTGTTAAAATTAATCATCTAATAGGAAAGGCCAAGTGCTTCAATCACAGCTCCTTCTCAATACAATTTTATGGTGTATGTTTTCAGAGGGAAAACAAACAAACAAGCAAACAAAAAAGTGTTAATAGGAAGACTTGCAATCAGCAAGATGGGGTGCCTGGGGTTAAAATTATTGTTGCAGCACTGCTGAGCCCTAGTGGTAGGAAGCAGCTTTAACTTGAAGACAAAATGTAACCTTTGTCCAAGATTTTGCAATGTTAGGAAAGTCTGGTCGAAATAAGTGCCCGCGCTGCTCAGCTGGAAGGCCTTAGATGGTGCTAATGTGGACCAATAAAGGTTCCAAAAATATGTGTGTAAAAATGAGTTATTTCTATCTAGACAATCTTTTCCTGTATTTTCGTAGGCGGAAAGAGATAGAGAAAAAAAGTAAAAAAAAATAAATAATTGCAAAGCTGCTTACTGTAACATGACATTGTGTTTTCACTTGACCCTGCACATATTGTTAGATTGTGTGGTTGTGTGGTGAAAGTCTTCTTCACACATGATAAGGATACCCATGGAGGCAAGATGGCTGTGGGGGGGCAAACTGCAATTACCCACTCAGAGAAACAGAACCATGGCCCAGCTGTTCTCAGGGCTATCAAGGTGGTGTCATCAACCCCATGGGCCAGGAGTCATACACACCATGAGAAAATGGGGGCAGCCATCTGGAGCACCTTACGGAGGGGGTTACTTCCTAGGGTGCATAGGACACGTTATGAGATGACACAGAGAACGTTTAGGGACTATACAAGAGGTATTAAGGATGTTTAGGGAAGAAAACAAAGGGGGAGGGAGGGAAGCACGGTGGTTTGGGGAGGAACAAGCATTGGAAAATAGAGGATAAGGCCATGAAAAGATTTGGTGGTACGTAAAAGGGTTGACAACTAGTATGTTTGGAGTAGGACTATAAAAAGTAGGGTCCAGGAACTGGAGTGTGTGAGGGCAAGTGTGTCAGTGTGTGCCTAATGGATGTCTATCCAGAAGAACCCTTGCAGCCTGAGGGCTGAGTCATGAAGCAGCCATAGGTCTGGGCAGAATATGTGTGTGGGTGTCTGTGATGTGATATGCATCATCCTTGGTCAGAGAAGAGGGTATGATCTTGAAGGAAGGCTTGGAAAAGCCTTGAGATCTATGGAGAGACAAAAAGAAGAAAAGCAGGGAGTATTGGAGTAATGTGGTTCAACCTAGCTTGTTTACAAATTAAAGTTTTATTCTAATTTTCCACTGTGATTATTGTTTGTTTATTGCTGACCGTAGTCAAAATAAAAAATTAATAACTTTACTTCCCAGTATAAAAAGAGTACCTGAAGGATAGAACACATAAATACTATTATAAATGCTTTCCACACTTAAAAGTTATGTTCAGGTCTGAGTCTGACAAATAATTAAAGACATCATTGCAGAGCTTCTTTCTCTACTATGTAATTAAATAAGAGTGGGGAAACAATCCTATGCCCGTAGTCTAAACTAGTTCTATTTGATCAATGATGTTGATTAGTGATATCTACATCCAGCTTAACTTAACTGGTTTATTTAGGCAACTGCATGTCCCAAAACTAATGGGAGTCTTTATAAAACATTACAGAATAAGCTCACACAATAAATTAATTATATAAATAAAATGGGGTAGGGAGATGGAGGGATAAGGATTTCTAACAAGGTTCTATTGCATGTCCTATATAGAATATTTAATTTGTTGTGTGGTTTTTTTGTTTGTTTTAATCGTCTATTATCACCTAAAAATTCAGGGTCTGAATATAAACAAAGATGGAGATACTTGATTTATCAAAACTTGATAAATCCAAATGGATAGCATTTAATGCTATGCATAGGATTATAAGTATTTTAATGACTAATTAATCAAAAACTTTTGATAAAGTTGCTACTTTTTCATTTCAATGCAGGTTATAGATATATTTCACTTCAGTATTAGCTAGTTGATCAAAAGCTTCACACATTCAGTTTTTGCAGGAACTGAATAAATTACATTCTCACTGAATTACACCTATATAGCACTTTTAAGTGGAATTAGAATGAAAAATAACTGAAAAAATAGTGTAAGGGATCAAAACCTTATAGGCCTACTTCTTTAATTATGCATAATCTATTATTTTACTCTGGGCACACACAAAAGCAACTTTATGAATTGACAATTTACCAAAAAAACAGAATGAGACTAACTAACCATAGCTTGCAGGAAACTGACTCCATTGCAAATGAGGTGCTACCTGGAGTATATGCAGTTGTGGTTGGCCGTGACAACATGAACAGTTCCGAATTAATTCTTCTTAGCAACTCCTTCATGCTTAGCAACTTCCAGAAGGACGTTCAACAGCAGACAATATATAAAAGAAAAAATGAAAAAAGAAGCTAGCATAAAAAGAAAAGGCAGTCAAGAAAACATACCATTTGCTTAGTTAAAATTCTGTAGAACAGAGAAAGTTTTCAGAAGCTTGAAGTTGAACATTGAAATGTTTTACAAGAGCATAGCCCAAACCAGTCACTGTTAGTAATTATAACCTGAGAAATACTGATCGGAAGTTCATTTTCCTAATTACTAGCTGCACTGGGGCCCTTTTCTTTTTTTCCTTTTTTTATTCTTTTTTTTTTTCTTTTTTTTTTTTGAGTGAAGAAAAATGTTATGTAAAATCCTGTTTCTGCTGCGGAAGTTAAATACAAAATTCAGTCTTGTCAGTCTCAGTAAATATGCTGATCCTTTGAAGTATTAAGATTCTGTTTTAGCAAATCAAAAACAGGTGACCCGAGAAGCAACAAAATTATACCTAAAAGGGATATCACATTCAGGATATATTTCTGTATTTTTTGAATGTTATTTGGTCACAATTTAAAAGGGGTTCAGTCCTAAGATCTTTTAAGCATGATGATATGATTTATGATTCCCCAGAGTTACCTATCACTATATATGGCTTCATCTTGAGTTTGAGAAATTTTATGGTCTAGTATGAAGAAAAGGGAGCCAAAGAACATCATAGTGTAATATTATAGAATATATATTAATTACAAGATGATATGAAATGATCTGAAAAGAAGTTTATCATTTGATCTGTCTCCATCAGTCATTATCTTACCTTTTAGTATATAATATCTTTCAGAAGTCAAAAGAAAAATAAGTCTAAAAATGGTAAGTAGAACACATAGGAAGAAAAACAGGAAAAATGCAGTGTTTTAAAAAGCTTGAGCTTTATCTGAAAGGAAATCTTTTTTTCAGTCTATCATTCCCAATTATTGATTTCCAGCTACCCTGGAAGGTCAGCAACTGATATTTTTCACTTTTCATTCTTTAGAAATGGCTATTCTATTCTATTACAATTTCTAGACTTTTGCAAGAGTATTTTACTGCTTGTGTAAAGTCCACTGACTGAGTTTTTAACTGATCTGTTCACTGCCAATGAGTCACTGCCAAAGTCCAAATACTGCACTGTGAACATTATTGAATACCAGTTGTTGTAAGGGAACTTATGTTATCTTTTCTTAGGTTTCCAATGGTACTCACCCTTTGTATATATAGAATTACAAAATCATAAGATGAAGCCAACTTCTGGAATTGATTATCTCCTTTGGTGTGATCTTGAGAAGTCAGCTTGCATACTTCTTTCAGGACTCACCAGCAAAATTCCCTCAGAAACCTGATCCAGAGCAAGATGCTAGGTGACATCCCAATTTGGCCTCAGCAGCTGAGAGTTTCAGTACTTGAATTTCCAGCTTGTAAGGAGAAAAGATCTCACACTATTTCATGTTCTGTATCTTCATATAGCTAAGTATGGAATTCATTTCTTTCCTTCATAAAAAATAATAGTAATTGTTGTGGTTTCACTCCCTGGCTCCCCAGTTGATGAATTAGCTCATGGATGGGAATCAGGGAGTCTCGGTTGGTGCGATATTGCCGTCGGTGCACAGTTGTAGTAGCAACTGGCACTTGCTGTTCTTCGACCCTCAGCAACCCCACAACAAAAGGGTCCTCTGAGAGACCGGGCAAGGTAGACAACTGTTTAATGTCCTCTGTCTCTAAGGCAGCTATGCCAAAAGCCCACCGGAGCCCTTTTGGGTCCTTGAAATATCTTCTTGTAAGATAGTCTATGCCAAGGATGCACGGAGCATCCGGGCCAGTCACAATACGGTGTTTTTGCCACTCATTCCTAGTTAGACTCATTTCAGCCTCCAATACAGTTAACTGCTGGGATCCCCCCGTCACTCCATAAATACTGATGGGTTGTGGCCCTTTATAGCTTGATGGCATTAGAGTACTTTGTGCACCGGTGTCTACTAAAGCCTTATACTTATGTGCGTCTGACATGCCAGGCCATCGAATCCACACAGTCCAATAAACTTGATTGTCCCTTTCCTCCCCCTGGCTGGAGGCAGGGCCCCTCTAGTCCTGATCAGAATCTTCATTCCTGTGTTTAAAGGACTGCCAGCTGGAAGTTGGAGCAGTAAACTTTTCAGAGAACCCATTTTTCCCGATTTTTTTTTTCTTCTTCAGGGCATTCAAGGACACTAGAGACACTTGTTCCCCCACCAAATGGTATTATGCAGAGCTTATGTTTGCATGCTAATTCCACAATTTTAACTACATCTTCATGGCAAACAGGCCGTACAACTATATCAGGAATTCGCTTAAACATTCCTTCCCTGAGAACAAATATTTCATGTAGGCAGTGACCACGAGCTCTGAATACCCTATCTTCTGCATCCTGTGAATATGAGATATTAGTGGCTCTAAGATCCTGAATAAATTATTCATTTACAATGGATGGAGGTACATCATTAACATTTAAGGATGCTCTAGAGGTAGTTTTGTGCTCCAGACTTGCTCCAAAGGTTTTATCTGTCCATTCCTTAAAAGTTAGTAATACCATACCACCTAATCTGTACTTTTTTCCAGTTAATTCTGCTTGACCCTTCTTATTGAATATAATTTTTGAGTCATTATACCCCCATCCATTCCACTTCAGAAGTTCTGCAGCTTCTTGGGGATGGAGCCGGCGGCCGGCCCGGCGGGGCCTCCCTGCGCCTTGCAAGGGCTGGGGGACAGCGCAGCCCGTCCCGAGCCCTGCAGGTGCCCGGAGATGATGCGCAGCTGCCGCAGGGTGGAGGACGGGGACCCGCCGCCACTTCCCGCCACCACTTCCCGCCACCTCTGCCGCCATCGCACTTCCGCAATTTGTCTACTCCATGGTGATGTGACAAACTTCCTCCATTGGCAAGTATTTCTTCTCAAGCAGCCCTCTCAATTTCTTCATAGACATGAATAGGATCACTAATTCCTCTGTAGTTAAAGGCAAAGTAGAAGTAGACACATAAAATAGCACTCCACATTAAATTAAAACATGAAAATTAACTCAATTTGGAAGACTTCTTACCTGGATTACTTGTATATCCACTTTATCTTGGACGTATCTCTTGTGGGATATCCCTAAACAGAGACTGAGAGACTGACTGATGATGTCTATTTTTTTTTGTGCTGCCACTTTTTCAAGTAATCTGCCTACACAGTTTAGTGGAGACTAACATATTTGTGCACACAAAAACATTTACTAAGTGAGCCATAGTGTTTTTTGGTTGGTTGGTTGGTTGGTTTTTTTGTTTGTTTCTGGTTATTGGTCTTATCTCCTATTTGAACACAGTGAATATTTTGACTGTACAATAACTCAGCTCAGGAAAAAAAAAAAAAAAAAAAAAAAGTGACTACAAATCCACTGTTAAGAGGTGTATGTTCCTGAAAGCAAAAATAAATAAATAAATAAAATGTGACTAGTAAGCTATTGCTAAGGGGTATATTTTACTGTTCAACACAAATAATTTAAAGGGCTACTATTGCACACATTCATTTATTTATTATCGTCATCTTAGTGGGTTTAAAACATTATTTCCCAAATTGTCTTCTACTGTGAGGAATCTGAAGGGTTTTGAACCTTGATCTGAAAGCCTGGAATTATGTTGGCATGTACCAGCTTAAATCCGAAATGAAAAATCAGTGCATTATACCCGAAATCCTGGGACAAAATACAGTGATGTTTTTTTCTTCCTGTTTTAGAAATTCTTACTTTTCCCTAGCCTTTCCTGCTTGACTCCAATCTCATGCCATGTTTGCACACTTGTGCCAGCAGAAATGCTTATGAAACCATGCTGATACCTGGGTTAATTAACTGGAGAAAAAATAAAAAAATAAAAAAAAAAATAATAAAAAAAAAGGACGGGGCAGGGAAAGAGGAGAAGAGATAAGGGGAGGGAAAGGGAACTGTCTTTAACTTTGCTGCCATTGAAAAGGGACATGGAAGGGACCTAAGTCAGAAAGTTCATGAGTTCAAGCTTAGCTGGGGAATGAGGAACAACTAGCCAACCTTTTATCCAATCTTTCTTAACACTCAATAAAACATTAATTTTTCATGTCTTTTGCTCAGCTATAGGTAGGCACATTACTGTTAATTTTCAGCTTAGGTTAAAACTCTACAGGGACCTCTGGTTTTCAGTGCCTGAGCTGACATTTGACAATTTGTGAGGTGTCAGGTGAGTACTGATGAGGTTGAGAACCAGGCGTTGTCTTGTTAATGTTCTTGGCAGGAAAGGAGAGCCAACTCAAAGTAGAAATAGCCTGTAATAACCTATGGGTGAGGATACATCTCAGAGCAGATAATGGGTATCAGAGGTCTGGATACAGGAATTTGAACCTGGATTTGGGATTTTAGCAGTGTGAGCAGAAGGAAGGTGAGGAAGGTGAGGAAGGTCTGTTTGTGACCTCAGATTTTTAGCTATTTAGCATATGGTCTGAATGTAACTAGAATCAACTTTATTTACCTGCTGCAGATAGGTGGGTTGAATCTGAGACTGTAAATGGAAATTAAAATAATAATAATAAAAATTAAAATAATAATAATAATAATAAAGCTTTCAGATAAACTATGTAAAAGAGAGAAAATGACTAAAAGGTCCCAAACTCACAATATTATTGTAGTTTACCACTGTCACTCTCAGATAATCTGAGCAAGAAATTTTAAGAATTTCAAAGTTTCTTCTGTAGTGATGGATAAACAATTAAAGCTAAAAAGAACACAGGTAATTTTATCTACTTATCTGCAAATTAGGTTATCAAAGAAAATAGATTATTTTTTGCTCAACCACTTCCATTGAGAATTTTTTATGCAGCCAATATTTTGATGTGGTTTCTGTTCTGTGTCTAACTCTTGAAGTGTATTACTTTTGGAAAGCACAGCCAAGTTATACTCCTTGGCAATGACTGATATTTTATGCATTAAACATGTAATCATGGGGCAATTAATGATGGTGATGTTATTATCAGAATAGTATGATAATGAAGTTCACTTTGAAACAGTGTTTGGTAAACAAACTCTGTGCAGGATCTCTTTGCAAATGTTTTAAATATCTCCTCTTTTTAATAGAAGATTGTTTCTGGAAGAACATAGGAAAGTGTTCATGCAAGACAGACTTTATTGGAGACACCAGGGAGAATATGCCAAAAACTCAGGATGATGTAAATCAAAAAGCTTTGCCAATGTATATCATGGAGCATATCTGCATTGAATAAGCCAAAGTAAATTAATTACTACCATTTCTGTTTAATTAACAAATTAAATACAAGCACAAATACAGAGGGAAGTTATCTGGTTCTCAAATTATGTGAAAGCAAGTAAACATTAAGGACTGTAGCAACTGTTCAGAAACAGTGGAAACTGCTAAAAACAAGCAAACAAAAATCTAACAAACAAAAAAGCTAATTTCTCTGCTATTGACATCTGACTGATTCATCCTTGACTGATTTCTGTAAAGTTGTTTCCCTTATTGTTTTTACTCAAATCAGAAACTATTGAAGATAGTCTTATGATCTTTCCCATCTACCTTGCTTCAGTGCATACTGTAGAGCAGTCTTGGAGAATTAAACTCTCAACCTTTTAGATTGAATACGAGGTGCTCGGAGAATGTCCATCTACCTGCTAATGGGTGTCTGCTTATCAGACCTATCAGGACTATAAAGCCCTAAAATGTGTGTAGGGTAGGTGATGGTCTGTCAGCTCTTTCACTGTTTTTTTTTTCTTTTTTTTTTTTTTTTGTGTGTGTGTGTGTGTTGTTGTTGTTGCACTATGTGCTCTCATAGTTAGCCATAATAAAGTACAATAACACATTTCCTGAAGTGACTAAGAAGCTACTGTACTAATTAACTACTGTCTATGAATCTCATCAGATTCTGCAATTTATCGGAGAGTGTCAAAACTTTTAAGAAAGATTCAGCACTGGCAAGGATCTATATTTATTAAATATCTCAGATTCTTTTGATTGTCAGGAGACACTCTTGTGCATAATCGTTTTTAAACTTTTAAACTTAACCTTTATAGGCAGTTGTAACACTACAGTGTAACAAGGACAAATTTAAAAAAAAAAAAAAAAAAATTTGGACAATTGTTTCCAAGTAGTATTCTTCGCAGTCCTAATTAAATGAGACAACAGCTCATCATATATTCATGATTCCAGAAATTGCAAAAGTCAATATCGTCAGAATGTCACAATGCTACGACATAAGTAGAATTAGCTGGTTTTGAATTACTTTTCTCATTATTCCCTCATTCCATTTGCTCTATTATCAACAGTAATGTTCAAGTAAGTTCAGCAAGCAGTAAACACTTTCTGTAAACTAAAGGTTCTGTTTTAAATTCAGCATTCACAATAAACTACTACAATTGCCTGTTACTTTAAGTATAAAGGTACTGCAAGTAATAGTTTGAGGTTTGGGAACATTAAGAAGGAGAACTAAACGAATAGTAACTTCTTATACTTCCTGCTTTATTTCCTTTCCCATTGTTAGAACAGGTAAAACAAACTAAAACCCCACATTTTCATTTGAAATACTTTTATTTTAAAATATCTAATATTTTTCTTATTTTTCCAAATTTCCTTATTAATTTAGTTTGAATATATAAAAATACTTATATTTAAATATATAAAAAATCAACAATTTTTTCAAAATTATAGGTCTGAAAATTGGTCTAAATTTAAGCTACATTTAAAAAAAAAAAATAAAATCAGGTATTTTTTTCCTCAGAATAGATAAAAGTCTTTTTCAGAAATAGTATTTCTGAAGTAACTTATGAAAATGCAAAAAGATTTTTTTCAATCTATGATTTAGCTTTAAATATGAACATTATTAATCTGTATTTATAAACACATTCATAAGCATTTTTAGTTTTGGTTCCTATTCCACATCAATTTTCCAAATAGTTGTCCTGTAAAATTTAATATTTGTCTCGGAGAAAGTGAATCTCAGATATCACAGGACACTGCTTAGTCACTTTGATTCTTCAACGCTTCTTCAGTTCCCTCAAACAAAAGCACTAAAGGCTGAAATGTTTCTTCTGCTAGTGCCAATGACAAACCTGCTATTGCCTACATGAATCAGGCTGAGCATGCGTTAAACAAGGATCTGAACATAAATGAGCATGTATTAATTATATGTTGGTGTCAGAGGAAAATGCAGTTTGAATTCTATATCTGGTCTATGAGCTTTCTGCAAAATTAATTTTTCTACTTTCACTGCTTTGGAGAAACAGGAATATAAACTTATTTAAAAAAAAAAAAAAAAAAAAATCCAGTTTTCCTTCTTGTCTTCTGTACCTTTATTACCAAGGTGTCTTTCCTTCCAGAATTGAAACCTTCAGTGTTTTCTTCAATTCTTTCTGAGTAGAAGAGTTATATTTATTGAATCAAGACTTATACCAGTGATATATATAACAAATTGATTGAATCAACACAACTTCATGGTATTTTAAGGTAATCACCACATTTCAGGATGTTTAGAATCCTTTACAGGAAATGAAATGTAGAAAGTAGAATTATTTTGCTTCCCTCTTTTTTATCAGAATTTAATATGTACCTTATAGAGTCAGATTTCAATTAAAACTGTTGTGGGCTAGCGGTTGCATTTAGTGTAACTCCACCCTGACGGACCCAGTGAAATCTCCCCCCTTTATTCCACACTGTGTCATTCTCAGGTCATGCACTTTCCAATAACATACGCCTTTCCTGTCCTTTGATATATACACAGATATCATTCCCTTAGGCTATGGGCCATACCCATAAAATTACCATAAAATGTCCATTGAGCTCATTTAGTCCATGTCCTGGGTTCTATCTGTTATAGTGGTCACCCAAGACAGGAGACATGGTGTATTGTGTTATTGGGTGCTAAAACCAGCTCAGGCTGAGGCACTGTTGCACTTTCACTGCTTCTTGCACTGCACTGCACCTGTTGGTTCAGATGATTCTTGTTGTAGCACTTCCTATAACACACAAGTCAAATCATGTGTTATTTTCCCCCAAGCTTAAGTCTCCTTGAAGTACAGATTGGATTTCCCCATCCTCCCACATTACACATCAAATGTTCTCCCACATTATCCACCCAGGTTCTTTAGCAAAAGCAATCCCACAAATTGGCTTGCCCACAATATATTTTCCGTCCATTTCCCTACACGCAATACTGGAAGCTTATCTCCACCTATAATATGTAGGGGGTTTGTTTGGGCAGGGCCAGGTTAAATATTTGCTCCCAAACCAGGTTGTTTCCAATGTATTTGCAACCCCGTTCTTTTATGTTCCAGCACCCATGTCTTCATAGTCTTTATCAGTCCATTGTATCATTACGTCCTTCTGTAGGCTAGTACTTGATAAGGAAAGGTGATACAACCAATCAATATCATGTTCCTTGGCCCAAGTACTTTTGAGTTTTTGTTTGTTTGTTTGCTTGTTTATTTTCAGAAATGAGTCCCATTGTTTGGTTTGATCCTTTCTGGGCTGGTATGCCACCACAGGATTTGTTTTTTGAGATCTGTGTTGGCGATTTGAGCAGTGGTATGGGTTGCAGGGTGTTTCCAGCCTTGTGGTGGTTACCTCCACCACGGTAAGCACATGACACTTGTTTTAGTGGGTTCATGGCAGTGTGATATAATTGATCTGCCAGGCCTTCTGATGTTGATAATGTAGCCACTGTCCTCTATACCAGAAATTCTTTACTTGGTTTGCTTGATTCTGGCATGTTTCACATTCATGAATAACCTATACAATGGCTTTGGTGGTCAGATCCACTACTCAAACACAAGCCCACGGGCATACTGCATCTCTCTCTACATGTGCAAATGTTACACAGGCCCATAAGACTATGAATAGCACACCCTTACATTGCCAGTCCAGGCCCACCACCCACCAGGGCCACTTCAATTCTGGCAGCCCAGTCTACTTGCTCAATGTTGTAATGTTCTTCACAGGCACACAGCTCTTAGACACACAAGCATCTACATGACATATCTGTACAAGGTTCTCTACCTCAGCAGCTATGTCTTGCCAGAATGCAACAGCTCAGATGGGTTTACCTCTCTGTCACCAGTTTGTCAATTTCCACTGATGTAGTGGGCCCACAGGACATTTGCCACTAACCATGAATCAGTACAGAGAAAGAGCACTGGCAACTTTTCTCATTTAGCAATCTCTAGGGCCATTTGGGTAGCTTTCTATTCTGCAAAATGAATCAATATGCCTTTTCCTTTAACAGTTTCTGCAGCTTGTTTATTGAGACTCCACGCAGCATCTTTCTGCCTCTGGTGGTTTCCCATAATACAACAAGACCCATCAATAAACAGAGCATTTTACTTTTTATTGCCTGGTAATGTACCATACAGTGGAGCCTCCTCAGCTCAGACCACCTCCTCAGGTGATGCTCTGAAACTCTGCCTTCTGGCCATCATCTTTTCCAGGACTCCAGGGAATTTGGAGTTCCCCATTCGGGTCCATTGTATGGCAGGTACTACTCACTTACTTCACATAGTATTAGTTACAAGATGTGTAGAGGAGAGCCTTCCTTTGAACATCACATGCGATTAAGAGGAGCTGCACTTCTGTACCAACTTCTGAAATGGCTTGGTGCCCCTCACATGCTGCTAATATCTGTTTTTCATTATGGCTGTAGTCAAGCTGTATTGTATCCTCTATACTCCTGACTCTGCAGCCCTAGAGTTTAACCTCTGGGTGCTTTCTGGGTGCCACGTTCTCCAGCTGTGATATATAAAGCACATTTCTCACATCTGATCCTATCTGGACTGGCCCAAGAACTACCACACAAACTATCTCCTATTTGATCTGTTCCAAGACTTGTGAACAATTCTTAATTCAAGTCATTTGACAGGACTCAAAAACTGCATTTTGTGGGTTAACCTCAGTTGGCAACTGAGCACCACACAGCTGCTTTTCTGGTCTGCATTTGCTGGCTGTGTGGTGCTCAGTTCCCAACTGAGGTGAAACCACAACAATGACTATTTTCAGTCATATTTATGATACTTTATTCTGGAAGCAGTGCCATTAATTTTGCCGAGGCTGCTGAAGAAGATGGACAATATTCAGCATAATTCAAGGCCTAGGGACCATAAGAATTAATGGCAAGAAAATGCAATTATAATCTACATTGCTGCTTCAGATCTTGTATAAATAGTTCAGAATTATACATACTATAATAGGTCTTAAAATACTTTTAGCTATCCATGTATCACTGAACTTACTAAGTATGAAATAAAATTATTTCATTCTCAGAGATATTTTCTGACCCTGAAGAAAAAAAAAAAAAAAAAAAAAAGAAAAACTCACATAGTTGAAATCAGAAATTATGTAGTTCCAATGCACAGTGCACAGTAGTTGAGATTTCTGTAAGTGTTAGCTCCTTAGCATATTACTACACAAGGAAAATGCTCCTTAAGTTTCCTGCTCACAGACATAGGAAGGTTGAGGAAACAATGTAAAGGTACAGAGACAGGGTTAAAATCTATCAGCAACTTTGGAAAAGTCTGCACTACATAATGCTTGCAGCATGAGTATATATGCTCAAGTTATTTTGTTTGTTTTTGTTTGTTTGTTTGTTTAGAATACCAAAAACAAAGCCCAACAGATAAGATTTGCAGCCCCAAACCTTATAAGCTTGCTTCGGATTGTAATTTTCTACTTACAAGATTAGCCTTTGCCTATGATTGTTCTTTGCTGCTAGTATTATAGTATTTAACTTAATGAGATGAAAGCTATGGCCACACATGGCCATATAACTTGCAGTACTATCCTACAACTATAGAATACATAAGAACTCACTGGCAAGGAAAGCCATAAAAGCATATAGTAAGGAGTGTTTCACAAGAAATAGCTTTTATCATAACTGATGGGCACAATTTTCCTGTTTCATTCTTCATCTAAGAAACAAGGAGTATGAATTAATTAATGAGCAAGCTTTTGTTGTACAACTATGGAAATTAGTATAGAACAAAGCCACAAGATACTAGATGCTACACATGAATTGTAGGCAGCAGAGAGACTATCCTAAAAGTAATTAATAAGTCTCTATATGAAAGGACCACATAACTCACACATCAATCTACTAAGGCTCTATTATAAGTATAACTTGACTTCATCAGGGATTTAAGTGTTTTGGAAGGAATAACAAAGGTTAGACAGAAAAAACGCTATTCAAGCACTGTTATATGTAATTAATCACTCTTCTGCATCCCTCTGCTTTGTTTTCTTTGCCTCCTCTTCCTCAACAGTATCTCACTAAATGAGAATGTTACATCTGTGGTTTCTTTCAAATGGCAATACCTTCCTCAAAAGTCTAAGCCACAGACAGCAGTTTCTTATTACTCTGTGATAACATCACCTTACTAACAAGAAGCCATTATGAGAATGAAACAGTTGTCATACTTGTTATCAAGCACATCCATTTATTGTTTAAGAAAACACCATTAAACAGTAATCTAATACAAAACCTCAAATATAATAATCTAACATCTGCTGCAAAGTAATTTGATTCAAAGTCCTCAAAGATTTAACAGAATGTGTTGGAAGAAAATGAAGTACACGTTACTTATCACTGAAAACTTAATATAAATTGATGGTGTTTCTCTTTAACAGACACCAGCTGCTGTTCTAAAACTTATATAGCTTTATTATCTGGGGAGAGGAAAATAAATGATCTATATATGACTTTTGCTTTTCAGATTGCAAAATATCATTAAGAATATTGTTTAAAAGAAGAAATGAGAGAGAATTCCCTAACAAAAGAAACTCCCTAAGGAATAGAAACATTCTATTAAAGATTCTCTTTTAATAGTATGGGATGGAAACAGGATGTTTGGAAAAATCTTCAAACTGAAATCACTTGATGATCATAAGATTTGGGTCCTGAACTGATTTTTCAATGACGCAGGAGTAGTAAATTTAAATTGATTAAATATGTACAAATGAAATTCTCTGTTTATTATTTCAATAAGGAACATCAGTAAACAGATTTAATATACGTCAATAAAATAAAATGTACTATTGTCTTTTATTTTAAAATGGAAGGTAGTGAACATATTCAATATACACTAACAGATTCAGTATCCCTTAAAAAATATATTTGTTCACTTCCATGGGTTCAGTTCCCTGCAATGGAGGAAAATTACAAGGATTTTCAGAATATTTGGCAATGCATGCACACTCTTTATATGTTATAGTGGTGTCCTAAAACAAATGGATCCAGATGGCTATTCTGCCTCCTCCAACATGTAGGAATATGAAAACTGGACATAGAAAATATGCCTGGAAAAATACCCTCACAGGCTGTTGTATAGCTATTATATGACCTACTGGAATAGTTACTCTCATAGTGCTATTCTTCCTTTCTGCATGGAGGGCAAGAAAAATACATCTATTTAAACATATATCTATATTCATATATCTATACATTTAAACTAAAAAAGTTCTGTGTTTAGCATCCTGCATACCAGCATGAGAAGGACTTAAAATTGTTCTTGTTTAATAATGTTCCTCTAAATGGATCATTTCTTTACCTCTTGGCAAATTTTAAAGACGGTGGAAAAAAGAAACTACAAAAAATGACACACACACACACTACTATGATTTTCTTTTGAATAAGCTGTGGTATCTTCAAATTCAGGCTTTGGTAAATGTGTATGTTTTATGTAGCTTCTGAATACAATGATACAGAGATAGTGATAAACTTCAGGTTAAGGATGCTTACCCAGTGGCAGAACTGCTTATATATAATGCTTTAAGATCTGCTCCCCTAGAGTTAATGAATTTATTGATAAGTTTTATTGTTGAATTCTCTGTGGCTAATGGATTTACAGTATTTCTTTTTTTTTTTTTTCTGTTTCTTTCTTATTAATATGTCTTTATCTCATAGAATACACATTTAAGCACCATGTAGCTGGTGAGCTTGTCCCACTGTTTAATTAATGTGCACAATAAATCACAAAATGCCACAAATGGAAAACTGCAGAGTTCTTTAATGTAATAATGATTTTATATCCTATAACCTTCAAGGCTGGGAAGAACTAAAATTTACTCTATCCATGTACTGCTGTTTTCATTTTATATATAAAACAGGCTTACACGTTTCCCATCAAAATCATCCAGCAGGGAATGTGTCCTCTCCTTTTTCAAACCTGAAGTAAACTGGGCTTTATACAGGGGAATTATGGCAGTCCTGGGTGACAATTCAGCACTCTCCTCTGAGCCATAGGTGTAGAGCTAATTTTCTCTCTCCACAGAGACTTTCCTTCCTTCAGGCCAGAGCAGATGTCAGAGCTCCTTTACCTAACTTCTTGGCCATCCAAGCCCTCCGGCTTTCTGCAGCTTATTCTGCTCAGACCTGGGACATCAGGGAAGGTTGGAAGTGCCACACCTACCTACCATGAAGCACAAAGGTGGGCAAGGCACTGTTGGTTGATGGGTTGATGGCCCATAGTTCTCTGAAGTCTTGAAGCTTGAATGCATCTCACCATCTAGCATGGAAATAGTTTTCCAACTGCTCAGCAGGTGCATAAATTGGATTATGGCATTCAGCCCAGTACCATAATACAGATGCAGTTTCAGTTTACTGTTTATCTTGGCTGATGCATTAAAATTATGTCCTCAATCACCCTTCAATCACAGTTTCATTCAAGTAGATAAGCTTATAATGTTGTGGTGAAATTAAACATTTATCCATGATGTATGTGTGTGTTTCCAGTGCTGAGTGTGCAGACATCAGAAAGAAGTAATTCATGGTTGGATTTCTCAGTAATTTTGCTTGAAGCATGCAACCTGCTCAAACTGAAGAGCTCGAAAGAGATGCAAAAGTTTAATAAACACCCATGCTGCTTAATTTGTGTTGAATCAAGCAAATGTGCTGCTTAATATTACGAAAAAAAAAAATGATTGGCTATATATCTACATGCACTTTATAATATGAGAAGTTAGAAAAAAATATTAGCAGTTAAATAGGTTAAACTTCATCCATGTGGTTTTGCAAGTATGAAATTTACTTCATTGTATATACCAATTTTTAAAATGTTCACAGATGTTATATATATAGATGTTAAATAATTTCAATATTAACATCAGTTTCCAACTAGAAAGCCCAAATATTTGTTTTAGGCCATAAATCTTTTAATTCAAAAATAAGATTCACAGACCTTGAAAGAGTGAATAATTTTAAATATGAGGAATGACTTTTCTTCATTTTTAGATGTGTGATACATATGAGCATGAGAAGATATATATTATTTTTAATTTTCTCATATAGATAATAACCAAATATTGGCACATAAATTTAAATAATACTTAGAACTATCAGGATTTCTGCAGCAAGGAATTTTCTGTAGATTCAAAAGTAAAATGTCGATCTCTTGTTTATTTATGATTTCTCTATACAGAGGACCCTTTGTCTAATCACTGTATTTGTTTGGAATGTATTCCTAAAAACAGAAGCAAATTGAATGATTTTTCCTCACAGTTCATCAGATTTTATCTAATCAAAGTGACTTCAATACCAAGAGATATATTCAGTTATATTCTAATTCATCTATTTATGTTGCATTTGCTTTTAAAAAAAATATTATTTCATAATATCATATAATCATAGAATATCCCGAGTTGGAAGGGACCCATAAGGATCATCAAGTCCAACTCCTTGCACCGCACAGGTCTACCCAAAAGTTTAGACCATGTGAATAAGTGCACAGTCCAATCTCTTCTTGAATTCAGACAGGCTTGGTGCAGTGACTACGTCACTGGGGAGCCTGTTCCAGTGCGCAACCACCCTCTCGGTGAAGAACTTCCACCTGATGTCTAGTCTAAATTTCCCCTGCCTCAGCTTAACCCCGTTCCCACAGGTCCTATCACTGGTGTTTATGGAGAATAGGTCACCCACCTCTCCACTCCCCCTTGCGAGGAAGTTGTAGACCGCGATGAGGTCCCCCCTCAGCCTCCTCTTGTACACGCTGAACAGGCCCTGTGACCTCAGCCGCTCCTCATAAGTCTTCCCCTTTAGGCCCTTCACCATCTTTGTCGCCCTCCTCTGGACACTCTCCAACAGTTTAATGTCCTTTTTGTACTGTGGTGCCCAGAACAGCACACAGTACTCGAGGTGAGGCTGCACCAGTCCAGAGTAGAGCGGGACGATCACTTCCCTCAACCAACTAGCAATGCTGTGCTTGATGCATCCCAGGATATGGTTGGCCCTACTGGCTGCCAGGGCATACTGCTGGCTCATATTCAACTTGCTGTCAACCATGACCCCCAGATCCCTCTCTGTGGGGCTGCTCTCCAGCATCTCATCGCCCAGTCTGTACATATAGCCAGGGTTGCCCCGTCCTAGGTGCAGGACCCGGCACTTGCTTTTGTTAAACTTCATGCAGTTGGTGATCGCCCAGCTCTCCAACCTGTCCAGATCTCTCTGCAGGACCTTTCCACCCTCATCCGAGTCCACAACTCCTCCAAGTTTGGTGTCATCAGCAAATTTGCTCGAAACACCTTCTAGTCCTACCTCCAAAACATTTATTAAAACATTGAAGAGGACTGGCCTTAAAATGGAGCCTTGAGGGACCCATTAGTGACCATCCGCCAGCCTGATGTGGCCTCATTTACCACAACCCTTTGAGCCCTGCCAATTGCTCACCCATTGTATGATGTTTTTGTTAAGTTGTACGCTGGACATTTTGTCCAGTAAGATCCTATGGTAAACCATGTCAAAAGCCTTTCTGAAGTCCAAAAAGATCACATCAGCTGGTTTCCCTTGGTCGACTAGACAGGTGATCTTATCATAAAAGGAAATCACATTTGTTAGGCAGGACCTACCCTGCATGAACCCATGTTGGCTGGGACCAATGACTGCGTTGTCCCCCAGGTGCACTTCAATAACTTCAAGAATCATCTTCTCCATCATTTTACCGGGCACTGATGTGAGACTGACAGGCCTGTAATTGCTTGGGTCTTCTCTCTGACCCTTCTTGAAAATTGGCACAACGTTTGCCAGCTTCCAGTCTTCCAGGACCTCTCCAGATTCCCAAGATCATTGAAAAATAATTGACAGAGGTCCTGCGATGACGTCAGCCAGCCTTTAAGCACCCTGGGATGAATCCCATCTGGACCCATGGACTTGTATGGATCCAGCTGGAGCAGCAAATCCTGCACACGTTCAGTGTCGGTTGGGAGTTTGTCATTCCCACTGTCACGATCCTTCAGCTCAGGGCACCCTGGGTCCCAAAGCCCATCATCAGCATTGAAGACAGAGGCAAAGAAGGCATTAAACGTCTCTGCTTTTCCTATGTCATTGTCTGTGAGAAGACCTTCCCCATCCAGTAGCAGAACTATATTTTATTTGGTTCTTTTTTTTTGTGTTCACATATCTAAAAAAAAACTTTTTATTGTGTCCCACAGAAGCGGCCAGCTTCAACTCTAGTTGGGCTTTGGCCACATGAATTTTCTCCCTACAAACACGAGCAGCATCACTGTATTCCTTCCTTGTCGCCTGACTCTCCTTCCAGCAGTCGTACACTCTCTTTTTTCACCTAATCTCCAGTAGAAGATCCCTGATCAGCCATGCTGGTCCCCTGCCCCACCTGCCTGACTTCTGATATTTTGGTATTGCCTGATCTTGTGCTTTTAGGAGGCCGTGCTTAAAGACTGATCAGCACTGATAGACGTCAATGCCTTCAAAAGCAGTTTCCCAGGTGACCTTGCTGACTAGTTCCCTGAGCAGCCTGAAGTCTGCTTTCCCCTTATCCAGGGCTGAAGTTTTGGTGGCAGTTTTCCTTCTGTCACCGTAAATTCTAAACTCAACCACTTCATGGTCACTATGACCAAGACGGCTGCCAATTGCCACGTCTCCCACAAGACCCTCTCTGTTCTCCAGCAACAGGTCTAGGAGGGCACATTTCCTAGTTGGCTCCCTTAGCACCTGCACCAAGAAGTTATCATCTAGGTGCTTTATGAACCTTCTGGACTTGCTCGTGTCAGCCGTGTGGTGATCTGAGTTGACATCCGGCATGTTGAAATCCCCCATAAGGACAAGGGGAGTTGATCTCGAGGCATCTCTTAGTTCTGCAAAGAATAATTCACTGGCGTTGTCGTCCTGGCCAGGTGGTCTGTAATAGACTCCCACAACAACATCCCCTTTATTTGTTCATCCCTTAATCCTTACCCAGAGGCTCTCAACTTTGCCATCGCCGACCTGAAGTTCCACACAGTCCAGCCCCTGCTTCACATACATCACCACCCCGCCACCTCGCCTACCCTGCCTGTCCCTCCTGAAGAGCCTGTAACCATCTATTGCAACACAACAGCCACAGGACTCATCCCACCAGGTTTTGCTTATGTCGATGATGTCGTAGCTGTGGGACTGGGCCAAGACTTCTAGCTCTTCCATTTTATTCCTCATACTGCATGCGTTTGTGTAGAAGCACTTCAAATGGACCTCCCTACACGCAGCACCTTGTAGATCTGACTGAATGACCTCACTGGAACACAGTCCCTCTGACTCTAGCGTACCATCCCTTAGGTCTTTACCGGCGTGCCTGGTTTTATCCCCTTCCCCCTTCGAAGAGGGAATCCCACCTGGATCCCTACAAGTCCATGGGTCCGGATGGGATTCATCCCAGAGTGCTTAAGGAACTGACTGACGTCATCGCAGGACCTCTGTCAATTATTTTTCAATGATCTTGGGAATCTGGAGAGGTCCTGGAAGACTGGAAGCTGGCAAACGTTGTGCCAATTTTCAAGAAGGGTCAGAGAGAAGACCCAAGCAATTACAGGCCTGTCAGTCTCATGTCAGTGCCTGGTAAAATGATGGAGAAGATGATTCTTGAAGTTATTGAAGCGCACCTGGGGGACAACGCAGTCATTGGTCCCAGCCAACATGGGTTCATGCAGGGTAGGTCCTGCCTAACAAATGTGATTTCCTTTTATGATAAGATCACCCAGCTAGTTGACCAAGGGAAACCAGCTGATGTGATATTTATTTCCTTTCTCCAAATTCTTGTTATCAATTATATTTTAATTTAAGCATAAACTGCCCTGCTCTAGGTCTTGGCCTCTCTTTACAGAACAGCCTAGTACACTGAAGAACTAACAGCCATAAACTACAGGAACAGTAGAAATAGAGCCTCCACTGAGTGCCTGAAGTCAACTGAGGCTAAGGCATTCAGCAGTTGATCAGTTCAATTCCTAAACCTATAGAAAATAATAATGTTACTTTTATGGATCCACATGCTTTTTTTTTTTTTTTTTTTTTTTTTCTAACAGATTAACACAGAAATTGCCTTTCTTTGCAGGACGTGAAGAGTGGAAAGGAGCAAGGTCTTATTCAAACATGAGATCTCTTAAATAACAGCATAGGGAATACAGAAAATTGCAAGACAAATAAATTGTTTTGTAAATCAATGTTGTCTTTTTTTTCAAGTGTATTCTCGTAGAATGTTTTCCTTAAAGGATCAGTCAGTATTAGTATTACAAACATCCATTTCCAGGAGCCATAACACAGAAGGATTGGCTTGAGGCCAAAACACATTCAAAAAGCTACTACCAATATTAGGACTGCATCATGAGAGGTTTCTGGTGAGGACATGAAAATACTAGTGTCATAACAGTAGACATGGTATAGTTATATTTGCCTAGTAATTCTAGTTGGAACAAACTGAATGGCGAAGGAAGGATTACGGACAGTCAATTTAAGAAATAACACTAGAAAAACTTATTTTTTAGTCTATGTTAGGGGGAAAAAAAAACATGCTATGATGCATATGGCTGCTGTTTATGAATGCACTGGAGTAGAAACAAAAGACAAATAAGCAGTATCTCAGATAAAACACAATGTCAGAAATTTATTTATATAAACTGGCCATTAGCAAAATTAGACATGAAACCAAGCTTCTAATTCTAAGATCTAAAGAACAAATTACCAGGAAACAAAACTTTTTAAGGTGATGTCAAATTAAAATGTAGTTTGTTGCAACAGAACTGAACAACCAAGAACTGAAAGAGAAGTTCTTCAGTCCTGTAATCCAATGTTCAGTACTGCCAGCAGGAAATTAGTACATTCTGTCATCTATCTATCATTTGGTTATTTTCTCTCAGGTTTTCTGCTGGGAAGTTTGTGATTTCACTTGACAGCAGTCAAAGTTCCTTCTGAGTAAATGATAGGGAACATAGCGGTTGGTCCTAAAATAAATGGGTTCAGAAAATGAATAATCATTATCATCTAAATACGTAAAGTGTAAAATTACATTAATTAGATTGCGTGAATGACACAATGTTTCACTCAGTGTAATAGAGAAAACATTAGATCAGGACTATTATCAAACATACAAAGAAAGACATTACAAAACAAACAAAAAGTAAAACAAACAAACAAACAAAACCTTCACATTTGGCATGGTGCCAGCAATCTGCAAAGAGGATCTAATTTTGAAGGGAGTGCTTAATAGGTAAAAGATAATTAATCTTGTCTCCTTACATTCTTTTCAAGGTCAGAAGTTTTATTTTAGTGAGATGGCATCAAGGAAACTCAATGTCCTTTTTTGTGAGGTATTAACTTTCAGACCTGAAGGCACTTAGAATTCATTTATTGTTTGTTTTGATGAGACAAGATATGTGAGTGACAATAATGCCTAACACATTTTGAAGGAAAGCTTAATAGCATCAATTTCAGCAGGTAAGCTTACTGGAAGTGACAAGGCCATCCACACAAAATCAAACAACTTCCCAAGCCTCCAAATGTCAGTAAGAGCTATTCAGATGACAAAAGAATAAAGACAGGCAATTCTAATTTTCATAAATCATCTTCGCATTAGCCACCCAGTAATTTCTGGGTGTTCAGTTTGTGTATATGAATCTATAACTGGTGATTAAGTAGGAAGCACATTATTTCTCAGAATAAACAGGCTACAACGTTACAGACTCCTTTGTTAAATGAGAAACTGGGGACAAACCTGAACATGTAAGCTCATGCTTTATGCAACCCATTGGAATAAGTAACTACACAAGTTGTACTGTGTTACAGGATATAAAACTTAACCCTATATTCTACTAAGGAAGAAATAGAAAAAGTAAAACAAAACAACAACAACAACAACAACAAAAACCTTGAAAAGATTAGTACAGGTGTCTTGTATTATACTAGAAGCTTTAATTAAAAACAGAAAAAAAAATCTATGAAAATAATTAACAAATAAATTTTAATTAAAATAAGCTATTTGAAATTTGTCTATCTAAACTGGGTTTACAAAAAGACTCCTTCAAGGTGTATCAGAGCCTTCAAATATTTTGTATAAACATTTGTTTCCAATCACTGGAATAAAGATGAGTTAAATTTCTCAAGCTGTTATGGTCAGACTTACTGTATGCACTTGCCTGCCTTCACATTTGCTGCTGTAAATAAAACAAATAAATAAACGAATTAAAAAAAAAAAAATGTAAAAATGCAAATGTAAGAAGTCTGTTACAAAAGATATAAAAAGATATATTTATAAGAATAAAATAAACTTATAAACATTTAAAATTTACCTGCAGCATATTAGACCCTTGCAGAAGGTCTAATAAATTATGCTTTTCTTATTATTAATTGAGGTTCATAAATACTGCTCTAAAAAAAAAGGTACAGGGTACCCTGCACCCAAAATCCTGTGACTGCTTTAACACTGATACTCCATCTTTTCTTGATAAGTTATGGTAACACATGCTATAGTAGATTTTTGTTCAAGTAAGAATGTAGTTTCTTTACATACAAAAAAAAAAAGGAAAAAAAATTACTAAATCATTTACCTTAGATTAATGGTGCTGCCATGTAATCATTGGAGTATTTTATACCTAAATTAATATGATTCTTGTAATGTTTGAATGCTTACTAAAGGCAAACGTGCAAGGAAAAATTGAAATTACAAGGTAAATTATTAATGAGATAAATTGGTTTGTTTTGTTTTTAAGACAAACTTTTGGATGGTAATTTATTTTAGCTTGTAAATTGTATGAAATACACCTATAAATATGGTATAAATAAGGTACTCATCCCCATCCTTCTTTACTATCAATGTTCTCTGGAAGCTATTGCCACCTCTGTTTGTTTCAATGTACTAATGCCTAAATACAAGAGATGAAATACCGAGAAGAAAAAAGAAGTTCTCTGTAAAAGGAAAATTATGCCTTATGTCACACATTTTTTATTTTTTTAAAAAACAAACAAGTTTACTAAACAGCATTGAGAACAGTGGCTGTGGAGATAGAAAAAATTGTTTATAGTCATAAAACAGCCTGCCTTTTGTTTCTTAAATTAAATGTGCCATTCTGGTTATAGTAATCACAGGCATAGGTTAGTGCTATTAGCCTTTCAACAGCAATCAGTTTTAAGAAAATTTACCTCAATTGCATTTATTGATCTAATTTAGATTCCATGCATCACATTTCTTTATCCTCTTTATCATTCAAGTTCTTCAAAAAGTTTGAGTCCTTCTCATTCATTATTTTTTTCTCATAAAAAAGAAATCTACTTTTTTTTTTTTTTTTTTTTTTTTTTTCCACAAGCCAATCCCATCTCTTTCTGGATCACTTGTTTTTCTTCCAAATTTTCATTATATTCTCAGCATTTCTGACACCAAAATTACCTGAAGATTTCTGTGGATGTTACTATATTTTATGTCAACAGTAACAGAACAGGGAATACTTCAAAATAAGACATAAGAAAATATGAATTGGGATGGTTGGAACTAGATGATCTTTAAGGTCCCTTCCAGTCTAAATCATTGAATAATTCTATGAATCTGTGAACCAAAACTTTAGTCCACTATCAGCCCCACCTGCCATAAATTAGTGACTGCTTTGTTATAGATCTTCCTTTGTATTTTTAGGGCTCTGTATTTGCATAAATATTTGGGACCCTATCACCTTATCTAGTGAAGTCAATAGAATATCTGCCTTTAATTTAGTGCTCACAGAAATAATCCCATTAATTGCGTGTATTTTAAATATATTTCTCTCAAAGGTATCTGGAAACAAATGAGTATGGAAATCCTTACCACAGAATATGTTGGGATGTATAAGAGAAATAATATATTATTCTCTTCAATTGTTCTTTGAAATATTCTTTGGAAATTAAAAAGCATACTTTAAAAAACCTGTTTCATTTAGCATAAAATCAATGTACTGTTTATTTTGAAGTCATAACATCAGATTATGCTGACAATGTTTAGTCTCATTTTAGAACTGGAAGTGGTTGCATTTGGGTGTAAAAAAGCTTAATCTGCAAGGCATAATATGACAGTGAGTCATTAAAATGAGCTTTTTTTTCTGTAACACTCCTTCAAGATCAGCAGTTTTTGACACTATTTTACACCATAGTTCTGAATTAGCTATTAGAAAAATCAATAAAGCATGCCATCTAACATAACATGGATGTCCCAGTGACCAAGATTTACAGGCTAATTCTCAGCTAAGTCCCTAATTTTCACAAATGTGAATATTACATCAATAAGCTGATTTTCATGATTATCATTTGAGTCATGAGTTATGACTTTCACAGAATCACAGAATCACAGAATTGTAGGGGTTGGAAGGGACCTCAATAGATCATCGGGTCCAACCCCCCTGCCAAAGCAGGTTCCCTAGAGCAGGCTGCCCAGGTAGGCATACAGAAGGGCCTTGAATATCTCCAGAGAAGGAGACTCCACAACCTCCCTGGGCAGCCTGTTCCAGTGCTCCATACCCTCACTGTGAAGAAGTTCTTTCTCATGTTGGTGCGGAACTTCCTGTGCTCCATCTTGTGGCCATTACCCCTTGTCCTGTCCCCACAAACCACTGAAAAGAGGTTGGCCAAATCCCTCTGTCTCCCACACCTCACGTATTTATACACATTGATAAGATCCCCTGTCAGTCTACTTTTCTCCAGGCTGAACAGATCCAGGTCTCTCAGCCTTTCTTCATGGGGAAGATGGTCCAGGCCCCGTATCATCTTTGTGGTCCTCCTCTGGACTCTTTCCATCTTTTTTGTATCAGGGAGCCCAGAAATGGACACAGTACTCCAGGTGAGGCCTGACCAGGGCAGAGTAGGACTTTACGTATGTCCTTTTCATTATCACCATATCTTTGAGCAGAGGTAGTTCCTGCCTTCTAACATCTTAGTTCAGTCTGCCTGTTAATTACATAGCAATGCTGTAATGTAAGCATCTCCTTTCTGAGTTTCACACTTTGATTTGTATAATAACTTTAAATGCATTATTGCAAATGCTTACCCAAATAATCCATATAAAACCTAGATGAATCTTTAGAATCCAACATGGTCTCTTGGCTGAAGCAGTAAGCCCATCATGCCATCAATACTGCACAGTTCTATGACCATAGCCTACACAGGTCTATAATTCAAGTCACTGCCTAGTGCAGCCATGAATGACAACAGAAAACATATCATATTCTGTACATCAATCGCATTGAGATATCTTCCTTAATTAGACAGGCAATGTTAATGTCAGAAGCCTCATTTTGTCTACAGAAAGCATGATTTATTTGTATGTTCCAGTCAGTGCTAAAGTTTGGAGATACAGACAACAGATTTATTAACCATTGGTCTCTAATTTTTATAACTATATTGTCTCAGAAGATGCTTGCTTTCGAAAACAGAACAAAAACGAGAAACAGGGATCATCTTTTCTCATTTCATCCTTATTTTGTGCACCAAATGTCATCCACGCCACATATAGAGATTCCATTTGATATTATGTGCTGTCAGAGCAGTGCTACCTATAGAGCATACAGAACTGACAACTATTGCTGTGATGATAGCTAACTGCAGGCAACTTGCTCTTAATATGTGTTTTACATCAGGATTGTCCTCTTACTAGAATATGTCTTCAGATACATGGCTCTTTGTGTTATCCATCACTTGAACAACGTTGCCTAGTGTTACTCATCATAAAGGCAGTGACAAAGTTATACATCATCAAAATGGTTGTCCTCCATTTACAATGCAAAACAGCCTTCCTTTATAGGAATTTGTAGGAAACTTTTTGATGATTTTAAAAGAAATAAATTCTATGTAGAAAACAAACACACCAACCAGCAGTACGGAATCTGCAATTATTTAGTGGCACATTATTATCTCGTGAAATAAAACAAGATAGCTTTTCCAAATTTCTCCTCCTTGAAACTAGCAGGTAATTTCAGGGGGGGGAGGGGGAAAAAAAAAAAAAAAAAAAAAAGTCAGTTCTTTTTAAAGAATAATTCTGAGTGGAAACAGTGTCATAACACAATACAAGAATAGAAAACTATCAAGCTGGAGCTCCAACAGTGAGTCACCCAACTTACTTGACAGAATTTAGAAGTCTGAGCAGTATTATCTATTCTTAGTCTTATACGGATCTTCAGAATTAGAAAGTTCTGTGAGAGGACATTTCTTGATCAAGCAGTCTTGCAAGTTTCTTTCATTCAGTCTGACAGAATTAGAACTTAAACTCTATGTCTAAACTACATTGCTTTCTTTCTTGTATATGATAATCCATGTTTTCTCCTCTTAAGGAATACAGAATGTGACAGCATCTTCAGTTCTGTTTTTGTGGAAAGACAAAGATAGGAATACAATTTTGTTTTGTTTTAAGAAATGTAATTCTAACAGATGACATCACATACAAAAGAGAGAATGCAACTGTTTCGGCATCTGCAAAATCAAGATATTACTGATTTATAACCTAATGATAAAGTCAGTGAGCTAGCTATACTGCTACTTGTGCTTCCTTTCTCTCAGTATTCCTTGATGTTATACATGCTGAAATCTTCCTGTTCTGCATCAGAATGATGAACTTTTATGGCACAAGTAAGTTTCATCGTGCTATGCACTAACATATCCCTTGGCAGTTATTTGAACAGGTCTGCAACATAATTTATTAATACATTCATATTTATTAATATATATATTATATACTTTATATGTTATGTATATAATATGCAATACCTATAATATATATATTTAATATATATAAAACATTTGGGAAGTTCACATTTAATTAAATAATTTGTTATTATCACAATGATGTCCAGTAATTTTGTTTGTACTCCTGGAGTCAAACTCAGTTTTCCAGAAACGTTACTTCAACCAAAGTAGCCAATGCAGTTTGAACTAGATTTTTCCAGTTAATGACACTACGCTTTGTACTAGGTCTGAAATTGGCAAAAGAGCTGCTATTTAGCTGAGCTTTACCTTGCCAGTTTGTGGCCATCCATTTTATGCCATCCTAAATGAAATCTTGTCCTATGAGATCTTGTTACAAATATGCAAGCAGTTATTTATTCCTACTGCAAAACTTACTGTTTAAACTGTGTATGCTGCATAAGAGTTGCAGCTTACTTATTTAGCATAATAATTAATGTATCTCAAAGTTGTTCCATTAAATCTGATGTTTAAATCATGGATCATTTCTGCAGTATTAACTTTGCAGTAACCTCATTCAATATGGGCTTTGCAAGCTTTAGTCTTCATGAAACACTTGACTAAAGCAATTCCACAATGATAACAGACACTGCAAAACTGATCATGCAGTCTTACCATGGGCAGTTTCCAGATTCTCCAAAGAAGAGCAATCTTCTTTAACAAATAAGCCAAATAAGTTTTAGTGCTCTTAAGGCACAAATATTTAATGTCCCAGGAAGTAAAATATTTTTAGATATTTAAACTGAAAAGTTCTTTCAGGTGTTTTTAATAATATTGAGCCATTACTCAGCCATTTGCTTCAGTGAAGACTGTATAATTCAGCTTACAGAATTCAAAGTGTACATTTAAATGTCTGCCAAGAGTATCAAAATTTTTACAGAAAAAGGAACACATTTATTTTCTTTATTTAACTATCAACAACAGAAACAAAACAATGGACTATTGCAATAATGTTTATTTACTATACCTTTATTAGGAAATTTAAATGCAAAATATGTGTTCTTGTACCTACCAGTACTTACTGACTAATGATTTTTTTTTCCCATTAAGTAAAAAATCTCCCTCCTATCTCTGTTTCTTTCTAATGTTTCTTCAGTCTTTTCTCCTTAAAAATAAAATAAAATAAAATAATGTTAACATAAAAGGGAAATTAGAGTTAAAAAGCACATTTAATAGTATTGATCTTAAAGTGCTGTTTAATTTAGACTATAAAAGTAATTTTATTCATCATAATTTTCCTATTAAAAAGGGATTGGGAAACTAAACTTGCATCTGTATCAGCTCTTTGCAAATTGAATATCTCTATTTCTATCTGAAAATATTACTCATACTATGAAGTTACAAAGACAACATTCAAAAACCTTTTACTTCTTTGGTCTGTGGCACATATATTGGATTTCTGTCTCAATTTCTGACATAGTCAAGTATTAAAAAGCCTTTGAGGGGCTGAGAAAAAAGTAGACAATTAAAAATACATCTTTCCACATTAATCAAAACTGGTATAACGGACCATGGACCTTCTTCATATTCCATTTTCTTTTCTAACCCACCTAACCCTCTTCCTTCATAGCAATTGCATAACCACTCCTGCACAGTACTTTTCAATGTATATTTATTATAATTAAAGGGAATATAATAATTGCATAAATGAACCAAAAGAAATGAAAGGCAGTATTCTATATTGTTACTACAGTGGTTGTTTTCATTTGAAAAACAACAGAAATTAGGCTAGACTAATTGTTTCATCTATTGTTTCTATTTCTCTCCATTTCCTTCCTTTCTAGCTTGCAAGGAAATATATATTGTTGTTTTTTTAAAGTACTGGTAGTTATATGGGTTATCTTCTAACGACTTGTAAATCTGTTATGATCTGGCCAACCATACACAAAGGGATATTGCTGTAAAGCTTCCAGTCTTCAAGTCAGTGTGGTTTCTTTCATTCATCTCTCACACTAGTTTTTGTAGCCTCTGTCTACAAAAATTACTCTTAATTAGCACCAGTAACTACTGCAATAAGGATGCACATGTAGCTGCATGTGTAATTAATTGCACCCATAAATATCAAGTAGGTGAACAACAGCTATCTTCCTAAGTTCATTGGTTCAGTACATGAACCAATACTTAAAAGGAAATCAAACAATTCTGTTCTTTTCTGAAAGTCAATCTGATGCTTTGGCACCAGTGTAAACCTAATCTAGCTGTATCTAACTTCAGAAATACATGAATGTCTGGTATATAAAATTGTACACCATGGTTGAGCCCAATAACACAAAGTTGAATACTGTTGAGAGCTGGATGCCACATTTACCTCATCCATGATGCCCAATTCAAACGTATTCTCAGAGTACACTGATCAGATTAAGTTTCCCTCAAAAGATCTTGTCTAATCACTCATTGGCTTACATCTAGGAGCTCAGTAGTCAATTATCGAGGAAGTGGGAAATTCCTTTTTAGGTCTCTGCTTTGCTGAAACTATAAGAGGGAGTTTATCCCTCGCCTCCACAAATCCAAGTATCATGGGCATCAGCCTATGGCAGACCTTTCTAATTTCATTCCACTCCTACGGGAAAGGACAAATGGGATGTATCCAAAAAAAAAAAAGAAATTAAAAAAAAAAAAAAAAAAAAAAAAGGTTAGGCTTGGAAGAGGTCATGAATACGTTTGGACAGCAGCTCCCCAATTCTACTTTGATGCTTTACACCACTGTACCATCAGATGTCTCTTTTTCTGTGAGGCTTCTTGTGATGAAAAGATTGTACTGAAACATTACAGGAGTAGATAAGGATTTCATTTGGTAAAAATCACCTCAGGCACAGTCAAACATTTTTAACTCAGGTATTTCATTGCTTAAGAATGTATCCTTTTTTCCCCACACTTTAGTATTTTGTAAAATTCAACTATTTTTGAGTCAGGGGTACAATTATTAATATGGAAAAACAAGTAACAATAATTATTTTAAAGCAGGACTCCTATACATTCTTTCATTTTTCTCATTAATGAATAGTTTAGCAAATTTTCAGACATTGTTCTCTGAGTGAGTTTAAGCACAGAAAGAGTCTGGAAGGGAAATATTTTACAAAAAAAGGAAAATGAAAAGTAATAAGGGTTTTTAACTTTACATTTCAGCTTTATTGCAGTAGCTAACACATATGAAATAAACTGATCTCTATGAACCAGAAAGAACCACAAAGTAGCCTCCTGAGCACTTTATCATGCCCTTAAAATGAGACACCACTGCCTATAAAAGAATGGTGTCTCTCCTATAATACTTATAATATAGGCTTTTTTAAGAAAATAGTATCAGGAAACAATTAAAAAAAAAAAAAAAAAGGCAGTAAATGAGTCTGCCGTTGATCAAATACTTATTATTTGAATAAATGAGGTTATTCCCAGGACAAAGTAAATTAGAGAGTTTGGGGAAGAGGAGGGATAAATCAAATTCTGTTCAGAGAAGAAAGAGAATAGTAATAATAAAAAAAATCTATCTGGTGATTCAGATTTTTTAAACAAGTTGATTTTGAGCAAGATACAAAGAGAAAAACATGAAATGTATTCCAAGTACCAAAAATTTCTTTCTTGAAAGAACTTAAGGAGTGGATCAAAAGCTGTGCAGAAGAAAAGGATCTGGGTGTTAATCGATGTTCGCCTGAACATGAGCTGGCAGTGTGCCCAGGTGGCCAAGAAGGTCAACAGCACCCTGGCTTGTGTCAGGAATAGTGTGGCCAGCAGGACCACGGAGGTGATTGTCCCCTTATACTCAACTCTGGTGAGGCCATACCTTGAGTTCTGTGTTCAGTTTTGGGCCCCACACTGCAAGAAGGACATTGAGGCCCTGGAGTATGTGCAGAGAAGGGCTACAGAACTGGTGAAGGGCCTGGAACATAAGTCCTATGAGGAGTGACTGAAGGAACTGGGGTTGTTTATTCTGGGAAGAGGAGGCTCAGGGGACACCTTATTGCTCTATAAAACTACTTGAAAGGAAGGTGTGGGGAGCTGGAGGTCAGCCTCTTCTCACAGGTAACTCATGATAGGACTAGAGGAAATGGCCTCAGGTTGTGCCAGAGCATTTTTAGGTGGGAAATTAGGAGACATTTCTTCTCAGAAAGAGTAGTGAGGCATTAGAACGGGTTACCCAGGGAAGGGGTGGAGTCACCATCCATGGGGGTGTTTAAGGAAAGGTTGGACGTGATGCTTAGGGACGTGGTTTAGTGGGTGACATTGGTAGCAGGGTGATGGTTGGACCAGATGATCTTGAAGGTCTTAATGATTCTATGTTTCTATGATTCTATGTTTCTGTGTTCATACAAGGACTTTATATAGATGTCTGGAGAGGTAAAGCTACTATCAGTACCCTGACAACACATAAACTGTGTGGTTAACCAAGAAAGTGACAGCATAGCACCCAAAAGATTATACCAAGCCAGGCCATACTGCAGAGGGTGCTCTGTGTGACAGCTCTTGGCTGGTGATCAAAGTCAGTTCTGGATTCTTCAGACTCCTACATTATGCTACTGTGGATATGGCTTCATGCCTCTCTATGCTATTATTAAGAAGGAAAAGCTTTCGAATATTCTTAGGAATGGACATATTCTAATGCCTTGTATTTCATGGCTGCGTGTTACTGTGAGTATGCAATACAATAATAGACTTCTGGCATTCAGAATCTACCTTGTCTGACAGCCTGCCCTGTGAACTGTAAAGATTTATTTACAGTAAAAATTCAATGACATAAACAAATAATAATGTTCAGAATGTTCTGTTTATTTTGCTGTCTCTCATTCAGATAAAGTTCAACTTAGCATTTTTGGGCCTTGGCTACTATTACCACATGTGCTTGCATTTTGCATTAAGAACAAATCAGGTGCATCATAAAAATTATGTTCATTGCTGATCCAAGTATATTGCTTCTTCTTCATTAATGCTGGAAAAGTCAAGAATGAAATACAGGAAAATGACTATGGCTTGTTTTGGACTGTATTGATCTTTGACTGCAAAGGTAAGAATTTAAATAAATTTCACTTACTTTCCATTAGGCTCCAGGGGTAGCTCTGTGTAACATAAACTATAAGTAGTGTGTTACCTTAAACTCTTATATGCCTTAATGCAATAGTTATGCAATATTTTTTTTTAAAATAGAGGAAATTATATTTGATTGGAGATCTAATTTAAAATATATTTTGTGTATAACTACTCTTCTACTCAGGTAATATTTACTCCAGTAGAACAATATTTTTAAATGATTTGAAGGAAGGAAACCAAGTATTTTAAAAATTACAACAATGTTATTATAACTTTAGTGAGTCTAGGAGAACTATGTTTTTAATTATCAGCTATCAAAACTGTGGGAAAATTCAAGAATAGCCATAATCAGTGTTCAGCTATTGTCCCGATTCCCATATGTGCAATGCTTGTTTAGATATAAAAAGGATTTTCTTGGCTAGTAACCAGGCAATTATTCATGTTTAAAAAACAGAGATTTATTGCCACTAGGTAAGTTAAGACTATTGTGTGGATGTCTAGTCCGTATGAAACAATTTACAGATGTCAGTTCTGGCTTTAGCATTTCTCCTGTGTAAGTAATTAAAGATTTAAGAATAAAAGATGTAAGGTAAACCAGGTAGCTGCAATTTATTTAGACATTTTAAAAGTTTTTAATATAAGTTACTTACTAAAATATGAGACTGAAAAATCACTGATTAATACTACAAGCTACTGATATAATGAATAACATTGAAGGTTAGAAATTTCACCAAAAAATAAAGTGAGAATAAGAAAAAATAATTATGGTGCTGCTTGTGAGTGAAGAGTATTTTACTTCAAGAACAGTTCCCTAAGGTTTCTAAAGAGTAACTCTCAGAATTAAAATAATTTAATAGTAGAATGATTTGGGGGATCAGGATTGTCAAACATATTTAAACAGTGGTTTGAAAGATTAATTAAATAAAGGAAGTTGGAAAAGAGTCTTTTCATGAGGAGTTATTTTTGGTGTTCAATGCTGCAGGCATTTGCAGGTTGCAAAGAATGAATAAAATGGGCCAGTACAATGATAAAAATCAGTATCAGCCTTGGCAAGGAAAAACATGGAAACAATTAATTATATCTGCTATACACACTGATAGTTTCTTAGTGGCTGAAAACACTGTGGAAAGAAGGCTAAGCAACTGTAAGGAGAAATCAATGAATAATCTGATGAAATGCATAGCATTAGTAAGCATAAACAGGAGGCTATGATAGATATAACTAGAAATGGGATAATAGACATATATAATTGCCTTAAGTACACCTATACAATGACCATATTAAGTCTAAAAGACTTTTGACACTTAATCAAATATTTTCTCTTCCTATAATGTCTACAGAGTTAATTTAATCTTGAGACCTTCCTTGTGTATGTAATGTTCAAGCAAAATGTAGTGTAAACAGTTAAATTCTTTGAAGTGTTACTGTTCCACACCTTCAAGAACAGAACTGCAGCCTGGCACGAAATATATCTCCATTATTCTGAAGTACTATGATCAGTACTATACTCAGTACTATGATCAGCAGAGCTGATCACCTCAAAGATGGTTTTGATACTCTTGGAAAAAACACCATGGCACTTAGGGACGTTTGGAGAAGTGAAATAATGTCATATCTAGATGATAACATGTAACACAGCAACAGTCCTGGATGTTATATCACTATTTCAAGGCAGCGCTTCCTTTTGCATAATGTCTGCATGTTTACTTTAAAGAACGTCAATAATTCTATATTCAGGCTGCCTGAATTAGACGGCTGCAATGAAAGACTGCTTAAATACTTCACAACAGTTATTGCAGATTAGATGTGTTGGTTTCTCTGGTGTTGTTTAGTTTAGTTTAGTTTTGTTTTCCTATGAAAACTAAAATAAAATGATCCTCCCGTCTTCGTGAACTGCCAGTCAAAGACTTTCCTAAGAGATCTATTAAGCACTACCTACTTAGGATTTACAAATTTATATCAGCACGTTTAAAATATTGAATTGCATACTTCAGGTCTATGTGAGCACTTGCAACACATCTGGTATAGCCTGACTAAACCATAAAAATTCTTACATGCAGTAGATCTGGTATTTCTGTTTGCCCAGCTAAGTTTTGTTAGGCCTTCATGTGTTAACCTTGGTGAACACCAAACTGAGTATGAGTCTGCAGCATTCAATTGCTACTAATAAGACTAATAGCATTCATTATCTGCATTAAGCATATAAGCATAAGCCAGCAGGTCGAGGGAGGTGATCCTTCTCTACTCAGTGCTGGTGAGGCTTCGCCTGCAGTGTACTGGGTTCAGGTTCCAAGGCCTCGATGACCTTCTTGCAGTGAGGGGCGCAAAACTGAACACAGTACTCGAGGTGTGGCCTCACTAGAGCTGAACACAAGGGGACCATCACCTCCCTGGTCCTGCTGGCCACACTATTCCTGACACAAGCCAGGGTGCTATTGACCTTCTTGGCCACCTGGGCACACTGCCAGCTCATGTTCAGGTGAGTATCGATTAACACCCCCAGATCCTTTTCCTCTGCACAACTTTCCAACCACTCTGCCCTAAGCCTGTAGAGCTGCATGGGGTTGTTGTGGCCAAAGCGCAGGACCTGGCACTTAGCCATGTTCTACCTCATCCCGTTGGCCTCTGCTCATTGACCCATTCTGTTCAGGTCCCTCTGCGGGGCCTTCCTACCCTTTGGAAGATCTACACTCTTCCCCAACTTAGTGTCGTTTGCAAACTTACTGAGGGTGCTTAAGTATATTTTTTCATTTCATTTGCACAACATAAGGCACTTTCTCTCCTAAATCTCCATGTCCTTTACTATAGTTACTATTTTTTCTCCTGAATCTATTCCTTCTTGCTCCCTGGTACTGAGTATTATAAAGCTGTTCAATGTGGCAATTACAAACATCTGCAAATGTACAGTGTGTGAACCTGCGTATGGAACTTGTCATTGCTTTTCCAGCCTTTCTTTATATATAGTTATTTTGGTAATTGGTTTCCTAGCTTTCTCTAAACTTTTCCTTTAATTCCACTGTTTGATAGGCTTTTCTTATCTATTTCCTGTTAGAGGTTTAGATTTTTTTCAACAACCTCTTTTTGTGTATTCTTAGCTATTGTATATTGATCTAATCCCAGTCCCAGTACTACAGCTGCTTGATCATTTCCTGTTCTATTCTTAGATGTTTCAACAATTGCATAAACTGAAATAATATAATGCAATACAAAATAATTTACCTTTCTGCAGGAGAAAAATAATAATAATATTAATAATAATACTGAAAAGACTCTTACTAAAACGAAGCTGAAATTGGGATTTCTTAAATAGTAACATGCAACAATTAGAGACAAACCTTTATAAAGTCCAGATGTTAAAGACCTTTGGAGCTGCAGAGAAAAGTTTCAGTTTGTAACCCATCTTCAAGAAAAACTAATCCAAAACTCTGCTCCAATGTGTTGTGCATTGCTATAACCATCATTACAGCAGATTTAACAGCCAGTCAAGAGAATCAGATTTTATTTAGTTTGTTAGTTTTCCTGAGGTTAACTTCTTTATTGTGTTCATTTATCTTTGCAGGAGCAGGAGGAATGAATATTCTGGCCTAAGGAATTTTTATGAACTACATTAAGTGTACATTGATATATGTGAATTATCTTATTACCTGACTGTGGTGACATTTTGTTGTTCATAAATGAAAGTAAGATATTTTCACTAAATTAGAATTTTCAAATCATTTTCCATAATTGCTTGTGGCTAGTAATTAAGTAAAGGTTATTCTGTAATAATAACGTAACTATGGTAATATGATAATAAGTAAGGATTTAATTTTGTTAAAAGCAATCTCTGCGACCAATAATAATTACACTCTCTTGTGTTAACCACTGATTAAGAAATGATTATAAAATTAATATCTAGATTATAAAAATCATAGAAACAGGACATTTATTTGGAGCTTTCCCTGTTGGTATGGGACATCAAGCCAGGCTACTTCTGCTAGACAATTTTAAAATGAATAATATAAACAACTGGTTTGGTTTTAACCATAAAGAAGGATGACTTGTGATTTTCTTATTATTCCATGTGTCTGTCATGAAAGGAACTTAGGAAACATTATATATTTTTTTATGTTTAGGCTTTCTATAATTTTAGATTTTCACTTTTTTCAAATCTGATTCTCAATAGTGACTGATCTGTATTGCTGACAAATCTGGTCCTCACAGCTGCCATCTGATTCCCATAGTGCAGCTACCTGCTGACATTTCAGAACCAATGCCCATCACCCTGAAAGAAACAGTTATCCCACAGCAGAATGTACTAATATTTATATTCTGAAGAATTCTTGACTAAATTATAGGCACTGATTATAGTGTCTTACAGTGTTTATTGCATGAGGCTGAAATTTTTTTGTCTTACAGCTTTCTGTATCTGGGAGAAAATATCTTTCATGACGTCACATGATAAATCCTTGAAACACCACATATTTGTACAACCATAAAATATGCACCCAAACCATGTTTTATCAATTTCCATAGTAAGTCACTACTGGCTGCAAGCTGAGTTAGTTCATACAGAATAGAGATAAAAAGCAGCCCACAAGCAAGGTTTACAGTCAGCAAGGGCAGGGCTTGAGTATAACCTGCTCTGAAAGCAAGCACTAGATTTTCCTAATCCAATCAGAATTAACAAGTCCAGGGAAGAAGATATGTAATAATTTTGCTCTCAGAGTAAAGGTAGTTACTCTTGACCTAGGTAGTTCATGGATTTTTAAAGGAAAATGGTCACAAAAAACTGCAGGTTATAGTAAATGACCTGTAACTTTTTCTAGTTTGTAGTAGAAATCCCATGAATAGCTTGGTCCTGCCAAAAGATGAGTCAGGCTATGTAATTTTTCTGAAAACAAAATTTTCAAGAATTTTCCCTTCAATGCTCACACCATGCAGATAATTTTACGCTAAATACAATGCAAACTGTGCATCAAGTAAACGAATGTACCTTTTAAATCACTTAGTGTGTTGGGTGACCTGCACAAACCTACCTTCCTTCCTTCCAGCTGCACATGCAGTGGACAGAGGTACAAGTTGTGCAGGTTACCAAGGACAGCATACTTCACCTGATTTCTAACCTGCCCTTTCTTGGATGAGTAGGGATTCAAAGAATTGCATCTAGAAGATGCTTGGGGAAAAAAAAAAAAAAAAAATGCTGGTAGTCTCTCTGTTTTGACCAGATTAAAATTTCGCAAACTTTCAGAAAGGAAAAGAAAGAAAAAGGAATTTGTTGGCTATTTTTCCATGAGAGCAGTCAGCCACCATTCACTAAGTAGATGTAGAACTGAAGGGAATAAAACATGTAAGGATGAACCGTCAGATGTCCATCTTCTGCAATGAGAGACATAGCTGTGCGTTGAACTGGCAGGTGTTTATCAGAATATTGTCAGGCAAAATTAAGCCCTAAATGTTATAAAGATGAGTGAAAAATGAAAAAGCTGCATACCAATAATACATTCCTCTCGCCTTAAACACTGTATAATTTCTAACAGTTCCCTTAAACTCTCAAGAATCCTTTCACAGGTTACACTTTAAAAAGCCACTTGGGTTAAGCAGATAGACAAAATCTATCAGAAAATCTGCCCAGTGTTTTGTTTTAACTGGAACTGAGACACCAGGTCACTGTCAAGGAAAGCATTAAGAAACGGATGTTCAGATGTTTCACTTCTTCACTGAACAACAATAATAGGTAAGTAATTTTCTCTATCATGAAATATAGTAATGTGCTTTATTGCCTTAACCTTTCAGCATTTTATCTTTCAACTAGCAACTACACCTTTTCCCTCAAATTAGCAAGGCCGTCAACAATAAAAAGAATGAAATAGCTAACCAGTAACATAAAATGTTTAAAGGTGAAAACAGAATGCTACACCACTAAATTTTTGAGACTAGATCAGACATTAATATTGCAAGACATTTTTGTAACAAAGGTTGTGAACAGCAAGTTCATGTAATTCTCTGTTTTAATAATGGGAAGTGGTTTTGGCACAGCTGCTTTCTGTGGGGATGTTGCCATGGTAAAGAGCCATTTTGGAGGCAATAGTGCAGAAACTTTAGTTCAGTACAAAGTCCTGTAAATAATGTTATTTTATGGGAAGAAAGTGTATTTTCTAATACAAATCTTCAAAGTCTCAGCTGATTAAAAATTTATATTTCTTGTTACAGGAGAAAGACATGCATCAGGATACATACATCTAACAGAGCTGTATAGAGCTGTATAATACAAGGGGAACTTATCTCAGACCTGCACAAGACACAGAAACTATCTTTCAGCCACTTAGCTTATTGTAGTAGCACATTTATAACAGTGTTAACAAAAATTACTATCATAATTTAAGTGCCTACAAGAAGAAAACAACAGTATCATCCTAATATTCTGATAGTAAAAAACAGTATCAATCAAATCTATAAGCAAGCACAAGACACGTAAAATCAAATTCAGAGGTTTCTTAGTAAATGAGTAAAATAAGATCAGTTTTTCAAATAATTTATAAACTTTTAAATGGCAAGAAAGGAAAAGGATTTGGATTCTGCCATGATTCATAAATAAGCTCAACTAGAAAATACCTGTGTTTTAACAGGTTTTAGTGCAAGATGGTTGGTATGCTCCTAAGAATGTTCTTTTTTCCCTTTTTAAAGTTCTCTTCAAACCTCTTTTCGGTGACATTTAAAGAATAAAAATGCCTGTCATTGTAGATTTATGGAAGTTTAGTTATGGCTGAATTCTCCGAGTGGTAAAGTAAAAAACTACTTGAGCATTGAGATTGTCTGTTCAAATGCTCTGTGTTTTGAGATGGACAATTCACAGCCATGTCTAGCAACCTTATTATGTCTTAATCACCCAAAGAAAGACACTTCTTTTTGCCCTATGATGTTCTGTGAAGTAAATTTAACCTGAAAATATTTCTAGCAAGAAATGATAATTAGAGACTTTCTTCAGGAACCTCAGAACACAAAGGAAGTTTGAACCTTACTAACAGCAGAGCTCTCCATTCTAGATGTAGCTCAACTTCAGCTTCTGGGTATGAAATTCAATTCTGGTAACACCCTAAGGCAACCATTTACCAAATTTAAGCCATTTATAATGATTGAAGAGGTACATAGCTCAGGTACAATAAATGTTTGAGATTATATCTTTCCAGGATACCAGCTGAAGCTGTGCAGTGGAAACGTCTCCAGGTATGCAGGTTGCAGATGAAAATTACTTTTCATGTGGATACAGCATTGTCACCTGCTGTTTGGAAATCACCAAAAAAAAAAAAAAAAAAAAAAAAAGCTATGGTGGTTAGCCACAGCAATCTCTATATATTAATTTTTTCTATTAGAATTAAGTGTAATTTCAACAGAAAGAATTTAAGTACTTCATTGGGTTTATTAGCTTGTCTGTTTTGGATCAGATATTCTACTCATTTACTATTATGCCTGGCATGATTAGAACCATCACTAAGAAATGGTTGAGCGCATAGTGTAAAATATGATTCACAGCTCTCCGGGACAAACAGAGCAGCATTGAATATGGTCAGTAGGTGACGTGGGAGAAATTAACAATTTAGAAAATAGGAATTTCACTTTGCCAAAGATGATAACAACTACTGTTAAGTGAAATTGTATTCTTATTTTTATAGTGTTCTACATTCAAATAACTTTTGTCTGTTCCCAGCTACATGAAGTGTCATTCTAACATCTACTCATCTTTCTATAAAGTGCTACTGGATAAAATACATTTAAAAGATCAAAGAACCTTAAGTAATTAAGAAGCAGAGAAAAAGTTTTGCTATCTCTGCTGTGTTGGAATATAACAAGAAAACCACATCCATTCCCTCCGTGGACACACTGTACAACTTTATTCAATTACCTAACTAAAGAAAAGCATTCGAGGACACTCACCAATTTTTAGATTGGGTCAACACCTATGCTTCCCTCATGGTTTGCTCCTGTGATGCTCTATCAATGCAAAAAATTGACAAGTCTCAAGACCAGCATTGCCTAACTGAAAAAGAAAAGGAAGAAAGAAAAGAGGGCTACTTTTCTTGGAGGTTTATTACATTTCTTCTGCTTTGCTAGCACATCTGTAGACTGTTTATTAGAAATTAAGAGTCTTACTTTCTTGCTTACTTAATTTACCATTCTGATAGAAATACAATACAGGTAAGGCAGACAGAAACAAATCCACGATGAAGTGAATGCACAAAAGTAAAGAAAAATCCATTACTTATATTTTCTTTCCTACCCAAATGACTTTACAAAAAAAAAGTCATACTGAGTTATGCTCTTTTCACCAAATTTATTTAAAGAATGCCACTATACCTCCTTGGTGTCTCTTTATTAGCAGTAACTAATTCCAGCTGGAGAGCAATGTACCGAGCACTGTGTCCTCTAATGTCAGAAAACCCAAGGGAGATACCAAGAAAGATGCATCTGTCAGATATGCACTAACCTAAACAATTTAATGGGCACAGAAGGAGACACTACCACATTTTGGAGCCTTTCAAGTATGAAATGGCCTTTTTTATTTCAGTCCTTATGAATTAGTTTCTGTTTCAAAAATTACAGAAAAATAATTAAATATTAAAAGACTTTTTCCCTCTGAACAGCTTTTCCGGGTGCACAGTGTGTCATTCCCAATGTTTACAAATAAAGCAATTTTCTATGTGGAAACTATACATCAAGGCTCTGAAAATGCTTTGTGTGAATTATGGCAAATCAAATTATAAAACAGCAAGCAGAAATTAAGTGAGTTAATTTAGCATTATGTCTAGGTAGGAAGGACTATAATATGCTTCACAGCTTGTGTGTCATGCTGTTTAAACACAAGGCAGGTGATCCCCGAGGCTGGAGTAGGAGGTGGATAAAACCAACCAGCTCTCACTGACTTTCCAATGGGAACTGGAAACTAATTGTACCTCTGTGCATCATTTCTGAATACTGTACACTACTACACCATATGTTTCATCATACTGTATGCACTCCAATTCAACGTTCTCATAATGGAGAAAAACCTAGGACAGTAATGCATCTTTAACTTTTAAAAAGGAAACCACAAACAAAGAAAAGGTGTATTAAAAGGAAGTGAAAAGTGTTTCATGAAAAGACAAAATATTTATATACTGCAAGACGACTATTCAAAACGTAAGTAAATATGTGTCAGATATCGGAAAAGTTTTTGAAATAATAAAAAACAAAAGTGCTCATTACAAAAGTAAAATGCTAAGAGGAGTAGAAAGACATCCTTAAAAGTAAAGTTATTTCTAAATGGGAAAATAAAAATACCGCTAACTATAAGAAGTTAAATAAAAATGACAGTATCACATTTCAAACAATTTCTTGCTTGTAATATTTTTTTCAGAAGCAGAGTCAGGGTATTGGTTAAAGACAGAAATGCTGGACATGGACTGAAAGTTGCAGTTTGGATCACAAGTGCAGTTTCTCTATGCCATCCCCAGTCCCGGTGAGTTCTGTTCCTTCAGTGCCCTTGTACGACTTCTGTCTGCAGCTTGGTAGCCTGCCTTTCCTCTGCTTCTCTACACTTTCAGCCAAGCTATCACGGCAATATTTTCCAGAACCTGTGGGGTAAGTATGTTTTCCTTGTGACTCTAATGCTGTTATTATTATGGTCTTGTAACCTGCAAATTCCAACATTACACTTATGGCCAGTTCTCAGGGGAAGCAACTGGTACTGTCATGAGATTCAACTCTTCTTTCCTCCATTTTCTATCCTTGAGTTGTAGCTTTTGCATTAGGATTTTCATTTAATTTACATTACCCAATAAAATGGATGCACAAATTTTAAGACCCAGTCAGCATGCATCTCTGTTCCTGACAAAAATGTGCTTCAGTCATTGCTTGTGCCATCACAAGCAGAAACATCAACAACATAACAATAGGGAGTTTGAACTTGTACTGATGAAAACTATATAGTTGCCATTGGAAAAGTATTACTGGGGGACTGTGTTGCTCAGGGAGTATGTTTGCCTCCACTTTCTTTCCCAGACATCCACTGAATGAAGTTATTTCTTTCCCTTTTTCCTCTCTCTCATTGTCATTCTCTTTCCTTTTGTTTAATTTACCCCAGGAAATAAAGTTTACTCTATGAATCAATGTATGACATCAGCTACATACCCCACTGACAATTTTTTGTGAATGTGAACTTTTTTCATCATCCATTGTTCCATGCTGAGTAGCAGTAATGGAGTGCATGAATTGGATTACTTCCAAATAAAACTAAACTGGAAGGTAATGCACCTACCCAATACATGCCAGGTGGGTGATCAGTCCATGGGACTGGACTAGAGGTACACCAATATTTATTTATTTATTTTCTAAAATAATTAAAAGATGCATTTTGAAATGTAAGTATGGAGTAGCAGGTCCTCAGCAGCAGCCATATCACTCTACAGATTGATCTGAACTACTCATAATAACAGGATCACCTTACCAGAATGTATAGGAAGTGTTCAAGGATGGCAAGATCACACAAGGGCTTGAGAGAAAGTTTCCATAACAGAGTCATTCATTACAGAAGGGGGGACTGAAGAAATGTCTCCAACTGGTTTGTCAATAGAAGTGGATTTAGAACAAGCTGCGTAATAACAAACTGCCAGGAGCAGATGGTATTCACTCAAGAGCTCTAAAATAACTCAGATGTGAAATTGCTGAACTTCTGCGTGCAGTGTATAGCTTATCACTTAAGTCAGCCTCCATACTGGAAGGAGCAAATGTAGCATTATCTGATAAAATTCTCCTAGGAGAGATTCCAAGTTATGATAGGCCTTGAATACTGACCTCCATACCAAGCAGATCAATTGAAAGATAATAAGGAACAAAACCAGGAGACACATACACAAACAAAGTATACTGGGGACTGTTTCCCTAAGAAAAGGGTAATCTTGCTTCATAATTTATTACTTAAAGAGCAGGTGGACAAATATGTTTTAATTAATGAAAAATATTTATATTTTCAAAAAGCTTTCAAGAAGTTATTTTCCCCTCAAGACTCTTAAGGAAATTAAACCATTTTATAATGAGAAAGTCATTTTGAATTAATAACTGTCAGGAAACAAATAAAACTGCTGGTTAGTATTTAGATCAGAAAAAAAAAGTTGCCCAACATGATTCACGGGGACTATGCTGCTCCACATATTTGTGAGTGATCTTGGCAAAGGGGTCAACAGCAAAGCAACAAAGTTTACTGATGATGCACAAGCGCTCAAGTTAGTCTAGTTAATGTCATTAAATAGAAGAAAATGCACACACACACACAAAAAAAAAATCTATTCAAACACACAAATGCTGAATAAATTAATGACTGACTCTCAGGAAAGAGATCTTAAAAGACTCATGGACAGAAATATTCTGAGGACTCCCTTTTAGAAGTATAACTGCTGATTTTAAAACCTAGTTAAAACCAATAAAAGCACAAAGAGTCAAAGATAAAATATGTTCTCTATAAGGTGCAGGTTGGTGTTAAGCATTGACTAAAACACAAAGAAGCTAAGAATAGTCAGAAAAAAATATTAAAAGCAAAGCAGAAAACTTTGCAATATAACTGTATAAATGGCATATCCACAGCCTGCATGTAGTGTACAGTTTTATCAAAAAAGATAAAGTACATATACAGGAAAAAAGAGGCAAAACAATTAGACATGAAAAGGTTTCTGAAATGCAGTTAGGAGAATAGTAGCTTCTTATATTTTGTTTTTTAATTTGGATAAAATTATGTTTATATACATATAAATAAATGTTATAATGAATTATTTGGGGAATCACTTGTTAACTATTAGTCCTTTTAGTTTTAGTGCACTTGTTTACCTATGTCAGCATTTAGAAAGTGCAAAAGCAGAATGAAAACAAATGGTCTGATTTCACAATATGCAATTAAATTTTGGAATTCAACATGACAGAACAGAGTAGAGAGCAGAAATATAAATGAGTTCCAAGAGTAATTAGATTAAGTAATATGGGATAGGTTCATCAGTGACCATTACACCTGAAGAACACCTGAAGAACACCTGAAGAGTGGTCTTGCCCTACCTGGGAAGTTCTTTAGGTTGCAACAAAATTAATCTGAAAACCAGGTACCTATTACATACTTTGTTTTAGCTTTGGCTTACCTTTGTATAATAGTGTGGTGTTGTCCTGCTTTCAGTTAAGACAGAGTTAATTTTCCTCCTAATAACTGGAAGGGTGTTATGTTTTGGATTAGGATGAGAAGAGTGCTGGTAGCATGCTGATGTTTTAATTGTTGCAGAGCAGTGCTTACACTAAGCCAAGGACTTTTCAGCTCCTCGCTCTGTCCTGACAGCGGGCAGGCTGGGAGTGCAGCAGGAGCTGGGAGGGGACAGACATTGCTGAAGGCAAAGGCCTGGGGTTGCTGATGATTCACCCATACACAGCAATCCACCTGCCTGTATAAAGACATCAGCCTGATGTGAGTGAGCATAATATTGGAGATGAACACATCAGTAAGCTTGTTTATATACCATTTTAACTGCATATGAACTGAACTATAAATGTTGGCATCATTGTAACTGGACTAATAATAATTTGATGAGACTATTAAGACTTTAATTAAACTAGCAATAAATTTTTGGCTTTGCATATGAAATATGTTCTTCTTGCTCATAACAAGATTTTTAGTTTAACAGATTGGTAGGCATTCAAACAGCTTATTTTGTAAATTGGATGTAACAAATTGATAAAAAAACTGCTAGCACAGAATGTTCCCGAACAACGGATTGTCAGAATTTGCAAAATATACTAGAGGAACGATTACAGTTCTCTATTTGTTATACTGCTAAGTATCTAACCGCCCAATATATAAATTATACAAATAAAATACTAAATGTTTAAGCTGCACAAGAAGTGTTTGGCAGCAAAGCAACAAGTATGGAATGCAATTATTTTTTGTTGTGGGTTTTTTTTTTTCCATTTTTTTTTTAAAGTGATGTTAGATGGTTTTAAAAGAAAAAAAAAAGAGAGAGAGAGAGAGAGCACTTCACTTTTGCTTTCACTACAGCTAATGTCTCAAATGAAGAATCCATTTTCTTACTTTCAGTGATGTGACTGAGTGTGGCAGAAATAATTCTGATATACTGTAGCAATCATAAAATTGTATAGAGATTTAGACCCTAGGTTGGAAATCGTCCCCTAAGAAACAAATTTTATAATATATTATTTTTATACAACACAAGCAAATAACATAATATAGTTTATTAGAGATCTATGAATATGCAGAAATTCTCAGTCTTATTCCTTCTAAACTGCATACTTGATTCAGAGATTTTAGCCAAGATCAGCATCATCAAAAATCTCTAATTAAAGAAAGCCTGAAAACAGGTATTGCTCTAAAACAATTCTTGCTCTAAAACAAGACAAAGTTCAAGGCATAGAAAGGCAAAAGCAAATATAACTTCAAGATTATATGACAGTTGACTAAAAAAACAACAAAACAAAACAAAAACAAAACAAACAAACAAACAAAAAAAAAAACAGAAACCTCAAGTTTCAGGAATCGTGATATAACTGCCCCTATTTTAAGTCTATTAAGATTATTAAGATAGGGAGTTTTGCTTATTTACAGGAAAGTTATCTTGCTGCTTGTGTCCATTTGAAAATAGACATTAAAAAAAAACTGAAATTATTTTAACCCCATTCTTATATCTGAGTGTATTATGTAAAAAGTACTTCCATAGAGGGCTACAACTAGGTTTTAAATACACATCTAATGACTATCCACCACTTTGTGGACTACAGTTCTTATTAAAACATGCCAACATAATTGTTCAGAAACATCTTCATTCCACTGTAAAATGCTTGCATAGACATTATGTTAGCGAAGAGAAGCAGAGGTACCATTATTTTAAGCTTAAATTGATGAACAAGGAATAATTTTAAAAGATACTATAATAAAGGTTATATTCTGTTATACATTCATGAATATATTTCCTTCTGACCTTTCTCAGAGAAGTGTCTAAGTTAAATTTAATGATTTTGGCTTATAGAATATATTTCTCTTTTTACTTTTTAAATTCTCTGAGCTGCAATTGCTCTTTTTTAACATGAATCTTGTGTATAGTCATAAAGGAATGGTTTAGTAAAACTCATCAGACCATTTTGCTACAAGTTTTTAAATACAAACTGGACTCTGCTTTCCTGTGTCAGATTTTTTAACTGTAAAAATCAGTTTGGATCTCTGCCTTTAAGCCAGGAAAGGTATGTTGATTCATCAGACATTATATTTCATGAAAAGTGAAGGGTTTTCACTTAAGATACAGCTTTTTGTTATTCATTTAATAAAGTATCTGCTACTCTACAGCTTTCACAGTTCATAGCTACTTGACAAAGTGCCACTTAATATTAATGACTAATTCAAAACACTAGACATACATTAAGACACTTATTTTCAAATATTATGTTCACAATCAAACACAAAAATTACCTGCAAAATTAGAACTTTCAACTCTCTTTCAAGAATAAACTAGGGCATTTGGATCAAGCATCAGAATTCCATGGCACATCCTGGATCCAGTGTAGACAAAGTCAGTAGTCCCTAAGGATCATCTATCTTGAATGAGAAAAAGAGAGAGAGGGAGAGTGAAAAGAGTTTGTTTTTCCAATGAAAATATTGCTAGATGTCCATCTGTTCTTTCGAATAATAATAATAATAGTAATAATAATAATGGTTAAAGTCCTACTGATATGCGTTTGGAAAACAACACCAACAACAAACAACAAAACTTCTATTTGAACTCTACTTGAACTTATGAATTTCAACCAGTCTAAGTACAGGGTACTGCACCTGGTGTGTCAGGGCAATCCCAGACATGAGTACAGACTGGGAGAATAACTAATTGACAGCAACCCTGCAAAGAAGGACATGGGAGTACTAGTGGACCAAAAGCTTGACATGAGCCAGCAGTGCATGCTTACAGCCCAGAAGGCCAATGGCATGCCAACAGCACAGAGGAGTGACCAGCAGGTGAGGGAGGTGATTCTTCCCCTCTACTCTGCCCCTGTAAGGCCCCACTTGGAGTACTGCATCCAGATCTGGGGCCTCCAGCACAAGGATGTGGATCTGTTAGAATGGGTCCAAAGGAGGGCCATGAAGTTGTTCAGAGGACTGGAGCACCTCTACTATGAAGAAAGACTGAGAGAGCTGGGCATGCTCAGCCTGAAGAAGAGAAGGCTCTGGGAGATCTTATTGCAGCTTTCCAATACTTAAAGGGGACTTGTAAAAAAGATAAAGAGGAACTTTTTGCTCAGTCAGATAATGACAGGACAAGGGGGAATGGTTTTAACCTAAAGACAGAGCTGTAGATTAGAGTTAGGAGGAAATTCTTCACTCAGAGGGTGGTGAGGCACAGGTTGCCCAGAGAAGCTGTGGATGCCCCATCCCTGGAGGTGTTCAAGACCAGGTAAGATGAGGCCCTGGGCAACCTGATCTAGTGGGTGGTATTCCTGACCATGGCAGGGGTGTTGGAACTAGATGGGGCTTTAAGGTCCCTTCCAACCCAAGCCATTCTATGATTCCGTGATTCTATACTTAGGTTATAGACTCAATTTTAAACATAACATGTCGTTGTGTTTCCTCCCCGCTTCGGTCTCTATGCTGAAATAAATCCTAAAAGAGGAATTCTCGTACCGTGGGCACAATTAAGAGTGGAAAAATGACTAGGTTTTTTTTATTATTTTTCAATCCATTGGAGTTTCCTAATGTAAATAATTGTTTATCCAGTTTTTCAAGTTTGTAATGGAGGTAACTGAGGTATTTCTGATCACCTGATGTGGCTGAGCAAGGAATCATTGAATTAAGCAGCAGAAAATATTAAAGGAGATATTTCTCGCTAGACGTGTTAGAAGCTTAGCCAGGAGGGTGGAAAAATTGAAATGTGGGGACATCCTCCATGATGTTAAAGACAACTCAGTGGAAAACAGGCAGATTTCTGGATTCCATCAGGGATGCTATTACAAAGATTGAAGCATGTTAATAAGCTTAGGGAAATCAGAGCATGAAATAGCATTTAAACCTTTTTTATTAATTTGTCTAGATCTGCAAATGTCTTGTACTGGCTAAAATAGCAAGTGATTATGAAACCTTTACATGGCCTGTGTATTTCTTAGTTACTGTCTGAAGATGTGAAATTTAACCAATGCTGAAATTTCTCCAAGGGGACTGAAGACAGAGCACATACCTCAGTGTTCAAACATCTCAGAAGCACAAGGCTCTAAAAGTAATGTTAAGACCTGTTGGGGCAGCCAACTAGATATCTAGTTGAGAGGGAGACTTGTTGCCAGGGCTGCAACAGACAGCAGGAGTCTTTTTGATCACAGTTCATCAAATAACTAAAAAGTATGAATCTTGACAAGTAAAAGGTTTTCTAAAATTCCCTTGATGCAGGACCATATAATGTCAAAAACCATTAAGCCTAAATTCTCTTTGAAACTAATGATACATTGTGTTTAAATACTAGTGGGTAACTCAGGCCTACAGAAAAAAAGTTCCCTTTGAAACAGACATTCAGGATACGTGATACCAACCACTCACCTTGTGGAAATAACAGACAGATTTCCTGAAAGATACTTGATTCAGTTTGCTTACCTTGACATTCTTACTAATGACAATTACATAAGAATAAAATATTTAATTGATGAAGCATATTTATCTCAGTTCTCATTTGTGATACATATGCATTCACAAAGCAAATAATTCAGATATTACAGGAAATGTGTTTTTTTTTTTTTTTCTTTAGAACAGTTTTCAAGCTTTCAAGACCTGCCCTGTATCTTTGGTTTCTTGTTGGCTTGCTACCTATTCAGAAGTTCTTTTGGAAGAACTTCTTGAAGTGTTATGTGAGCTTGCTTACATTCCCTAGTTATATTGGCAATAATAATTGACACATTATCCAAGCTCTTGATTAATGAAGTTATCCACACAGCACCTGCAGATAAGAAAAATAGGACTATTTCCATCTTTGTTTTTGTGATGGTTAAAAGAACATCTTTTAGTGATAAACATGTACAGCAGAGCACAGCTCTCTAATTATGCCTGTTAACTAAAGCTTATTTTCAGGGGCTCTGAAGTGAGATCACTCTGGGTGAGGATTGGTGCTGCTGTGATCAGTAGATTTGGGAACCTGGGGAAGAATTTCAACTGGTAGCAACTGAGAAAGAATTGTATATCCTTCATGACATCGTTTTTCTTCTCTAATCCCCAGCTTCCAGCATGTTGAGCTGCTACTCTGTTCTTTCCTTAGCCTTCAATCAATAAAATGGCTAGGATAGTCACATGACTCTCCTGATCAGAACTTCAAGTATGCTTGCTTTGGATCTGATGAACTCACTAATATGGTGGCAATATGGCACAAAGGGAAATAATAAAGAGGGTCTTTGAAAAAGAAGGTGCTATGGACTTCAGTTTCAGTCTCAGATAAACTGCTTGAATCCAGAGCATGCTGGGGCCTCTGGAATTGTCATCTTTGACATGTACAAATAATTCTTTGTCCTGTAAAGTAAATCAAAAAAGCACTATGTGGAATTGTACAAACCCTCCTCTGGTATATGAGAGTTTAAAAGATAACTGAGACATTCATAGAACAGAATTGCAGATTAGTTTGGAATAGTCCTCTATAAGTAATCTCATTGAACCTCTTCTGAAAGCAGAACTCTGAGCTTAGATCAGGTTCTTCAGGACCTTTATCAGCTGAGCTGTGAACACCTTCAAGAGCATATTCCAAGACTGTACAACTCATTCTAATGCTTGACTCCTTAAATCTGGAGATTTTTTTTTCTTAAATCTAATTGAAATTTATCTTTATGAAATTAAATTTCCTATTATTACATAATTCCAACAACAGTCTGATGCCAGTTGATCCAACAGATAGCTAAGGACAGCAATTAGATTCACTGTTTAACGTTATGTTCTCCAGGCCTAAAACTAGCTTTCTCAGCTTATCATATGATGTGCTCCAGTCTCCTTCTCTTCTTGCTGACCCTCTGCTGGGGTTGCTCCTGGTTTTCAGCATCTTTCTAGTCCTGGGGAGACAAAATGCGCACACAATAGCCCAGGTTTAGTCTGTCAAATGCCAAAAGGGTAATCACAATAATCATATCCCACAACTGATGTCTGCTAATATAACACAATTGCACTTAGCCTTCACTGTCAGAAGGGCACACCACTCTAATTTGTAGGTCAGAAGTGCCTGAGATCTCCAGAGGCTCCACTGAATTGGGAATAATGACACCTGAATTATAGCTTGTGGTTCTTAGAGTTACAACATCCAGTAGTATGAAGGGAAAATGGAGTGGGACACTTGTTCAGGTAAAGGCTGCAGATTGAATTAAAAAATCTCATCTTGTTTTCACAGAAAGATACAGTGCTGATGCTACTTGGTCAGTATGGAACTTCACTGGACAGAAGGCTAGTAAACAAGTTTCCTTCATAAACATTAAACTCTGAAGGATACTTATTTATCACCACACCATTACTTATCACCAAGAAATACATATATGGAACTGCTAAAGTCTGAAAACTGGCAGCAAAAAAACATATTGTACCAACAGAATAAAGCTAAATAATTAATGTGTTATTGACCCAGATAACAGCATAGATCTCTAATGTATCACAGAACAGCTGAGGCTGGAAGACACTCGGGGAGGCCATGTGGTCCAACCTCTCAGCTCAAGCAGGGACAATTAGAGCAGGTTTCCTAGGACCATATCCAGGTCCCTTTTGAAAATCTCCAAGGAGGAAGACTCCACAACCTCTTTGGGCAATCTATGTCAGTGCCCAGTCATCTGCACAGTAAAGTGTGAACAGAGAACTCCTGTGTTCCAGTTTGTGCCCATTGCCTCCTGTCCTGTCACTGGGAACCACTGAAAAGAGCCTAGCAGTGTCCTCTTTGCACCCTCCCTTCAAGTATTTTTATACATTGATGAGATGACCCACAGCCTCTCCTGAATAGTCCCAGCTCATAGGAGAGGTGCTCCAGTCCCTATGATGTATGGTATCATCAGAGACTATAATGCAGTAACACATGAACACATGGATTATCAGAAAACATCTACACAAGCCAAGGAAAATTGTAAAATTACAAGCCACAGCTTAAAACAAAGTCTAATGTATTCTGGCAAATTAAAGAACTGAGAATATCACATATCTAATATTAGCGGAATAAGTATTGAGTAAAATATTAGGCATCAAAAATCATATATTTTAATTTTTGGTCAAGGTAACCACAAGTAGGTCTACTAATCTTGAATGGGTGCCAAACATCAACAAGTTTGTATATCTTTGCAATATGTTACAACATATACTTTCCATAAAATATCATCACTAGTTGTGCATTTACTTTTGTTGTCTTTATTTTATCTGAGGTTTAAAGTATTATGAAACTACCTGTCTTAATCTACAGACATGTCCCACAGTTATAGATTTATTGAAACCTCTCTTTTTGAAGTCTGAAATGAATGTAATACTTAGCTCACACTGCAGACAGATGTCATAGCTTTACACAACAGTAGAAAGCTAATAAACATTGGTAACTTGAGCATATATCTGAGATCTGAGTCCTATATGGCAAAAATAATAATTGTGAAGTTTACATAGCACACTGAACTATTCCAGAATTACAAAGCATTTTTCACAGAATAATGAAGTAAATGTCTGTGTGAACTACAGAAGCAAGCTTCTTGCTCCAAAATGTTCAATAAATCTGGGAAAGAAGAACAACCCATAATTTCAAATGCCACAATTTCTTCACTGAGCAAAACTATTTAAACAGTGTGTGTAGAGAGTATGACATTTATACAAAGTCCAACCAAATCCAAGAACTCTTAAAGCTTAATGGTATTTACCAAAAAAAAAAAAAAAAAATACAACATGGAATGAACATAAAAATAGGTCAATACATTTCTGAGATTTCAAAATGCCACAATACAGGTACATGAAAATTTTGTATTATAGTACAATCACACTCTGAATTTTATATTAATTTTTGAGTTCCTGCTATGATATAGGAGTCAAATAAAACCAAAATGAAATGAAGACATTTTGGGCTTTAGATCAGAGGAGAACTTACAACTTTGCAATATATAATGCTGTAACTTTATTAATACATAGCCCATTTCATCAGTCTCTAAGACCTTTACCAAAGTGGTAGTTCTCACCCAGTTTAAGGTAGGATGAAAGACTAGAAGTACAAACCTGATTTTCTGAATTCAGACGAACCAGTTTGCCCACAAAAGCATAGTGCTTCTGGAAAAAAAAAAAAAAAAAAAAAAAACAAAAACACCTATATGGAAATATATAATAATAGTATATGAAGATGCAAAACAATGAAAACCATACACAAAGGTGCAAAGAGGTGATAACATTCCTTTTTCTAGACCCCAAAAAGTTAAACCTTGCTTATATGTACACAGGTGATCCAGTTCTATCTGTAGATGGATAATTATTAAAAGATTGTCAGTAATGGACTGCACCTTTTTTTGGCCTGGACATGTTTGCTAGCAGAACAGAGTTTTGCCCCTAACTTTTTCTGTGCTCAATAGGGATTTTCTTGTGGAACAACAATAATCAATGCTAAAACTCTTGAGGAGTCCTGGAGTATGGATACACACAAAATCTTTAAGCAGTGCCCGCTCAGACATTTTAAAAAATATGTAAACAGGTAATGGGGCAGTAAACACTGATGCTTGACTAAATTAGGGCTATCACTGTGACTATGTCATATGCTGAGTAAATGCCCACCTCTCCATTTGCAGAGTGCCTAGGCTGGGGCATTATAAACCCCAGACTTCTCTGTCACTCTGGAGGTCAGTATGCAACAAAGTACACATATGCATATGCATATAGGTATAATAAAAATGCAATAAAAATATGCAAAATGTAAGGTGAAAAAACCTGGAACAGTTTTATAAAAATAGAAATGAAATGAGGCCAGAACTGAGATAAAAATAAACACAATATGGTGGAATTTTTATCCATCCAAATACTGGAGCGTGAGAAGACTGCATAATAAAGATTAAAATATGAGTGTCTTTGGCTGGGAAAGAAAATTGCATTTCAGGTTCATGTGTATACCATTTGACAGATCTAGAGTTTAATAGTAAAGAGTTGCAATATGCCAACTATGTGTCAAAATTATATGAAAACTAGACTTCACTTGGCTGTCTATAATATAACAGTGATAAGCCAAAAAATAAATAAATAAATAAAAATAAATTCAATATAGTGGCTGTTTTATAATATATGTGTCCAATGGAAAGAAATTTCTAGGTGCCTTTATAGGTATTGACAACTAATTTTTAATATTACATGATATTATATGACATGCAGTGTACAACATGCACACTTAATTAATTCTACATTCTTTTCCTTATCACACTTCATGAAGTGGAATGGACAGAAGTTACCATATAACTTCAAGTCCTAAAGTTATTCAACAGCTGGAGCATTTGTTGAATTGAAGGCTTTTGTGGATGTTTAGCACATTTTAGAATAAGGCTTGAAGACTGAACTGTAGAATGTGAAATTTACTCAACTTCTCTCTTGGATTGTTTTACTGTATTCAAATATAAGGAGAAGGGAAAAGGCAGAAAATAGATAGATAGGCAGATAGATAGATAGATAGATAGATAGATAGATAGATAGATAAAGCCTTTCTCGTTTCATTTATTTCTGTGTTTGACATGTTCTTAGTGCCACTGTGCCACTGAAAATATCTGTTTTACACTCACTAGCAGGCATGAATAGCATCTGACTTGACTTAAAAAGATCCTCTGAGACCAACAGCTTACTTGCCTCTTCCTCTTCTCACAGAGAAGAATAATTTAATCCTGGACATAAACTGTAACATTTCTGGTTTTGGTCAGCAAACTAGCACTGCAAATAGCTGTTACTTCCTTTGCCTTGAGGGCAAGCACACACGTGTCAGAGCACTTGGGTAGCGCTCTACCTCAGAGATTTAATAGGGAATTCTCAGTGTGCTATGAAGGTTTGTAGTCTTATCACAGTGAGCCCATATTAAACAGTGCCCAGGGTCAGGAGCTCTGTAGTATTTATATTCAGGTTGAAATTTTTCATTGTTATAAATCTCAATGTTTGATGGGAATGAATTTACAGACTTTTTATTAGATCCACAGGTATAGGAAAGTAGATCATCCTCTGTGGCTTAATCATTCTATCTAAAACCTGTATTCACTACATTAGATATGTCCTCTGTTTTTCTTGCGCTTATGAAAAGAAGAATAAAAATTAACTGTAATCCTACCTTGTATATAGTCAACATGATTTCACTCGGAATTAACTGCCCTTGATTGCAGAAAAGTAGATGCAACCTGCTCACATTATAAATCATTCTATCAAATTGTATCAGATAATATGAGTGTTTTCCCAACATGGTTTGGAATGAAGAACGAAAGTTACTGCCAGCAATGTTTTGGATCCTGCTGTTTTATATTCATTAACATTAAGGTTATCTTCTGATAGGCAGAGTAGAAGAGTGAGGCTGGGAAGAGTAGCCCACCTATCACATTCCAAAGGGAGGAACTATCTGCATTAAACAGTTTAACTGGAGGAAAAACAGTAAAAGGCAAAAATGAGGGGGAAAAAAAAAGAGCAGCTTCACTGTCAGAAGCAAAGAGTAAGTTTTGTTTCCTTAAGGAATAACAAAAGAAGGTAAACAAATACAAAAAATGAAAATATATCCAGCTCAGTTCTCATTCAATGAGATGCACCACAGCCACACTTCAGTAGTAATTATGTATATAGTTACAATAGTTACAGATGTATACATATTTAAAATACCAAGGCACAATATTAAATCTGCAAGAAATTAAAGCCTGATTAAATGTCCAGTGGGATCCATGGGAAAACTCCTATTGACATTATAGACTCCAGAGTGAAATTCTCGTTGATCTATGTAAGGAATTATATTAATGCACTCCAAAAAAATGTAGCTATTTATAGTGGATTTTCAGGAAGTATATCTTATCTAGACAGAAATATTCAGGGTGTTATCCTTTTTGCTGTTGTGTCTGCTTCAAAATGATCTTAAGGCACAACCATTCTAGTGATTATGTTGGTCCAGTCTGACTTCTAATGTAATTTATAGCAGCCTTGAAACTGCTGCAAAACTTATCTGCTTGTCCAGAACACAGTGGCTAATTCTGTCCTCCAAAGAACATCAGGCTGTGGTTGAAATATGGCCACAGATCTTCTCCTCTGACCACACTCTGCAAGCTAAGTGTTGCCAGGGTCTTTATCACTCTCTACCCTGGAAGAAATCCCAGGGACTGGATCAAGCTTACTGTTCCCTCTCCATTTGGCTCTGCCAACTTTCTAAAGAAGGCATTAGCAACACCTTTATATAAATGCAAGCTCCAGAGTTCTGCTGTGGTGCAAACCAAAGTAAAGGCAGAACGAGGCTATTAGAAACTCTGCATATTTTATCCTTCTAGCTTTCTCATTTTTTTTGCCTATCTGTAGCTTATTATGACAAAGGCATAACTTTCAACTCCCTGACAAAACACATCAATTCAGTCCAAAATTCTGAGAAAATCCACTTCCTTCTATTCTGATGTGTATATAAAACTCTAACTGGATTAGATGGCAGAGATTCACAACAACAGAAAAAATCACCAACAACAACACATTTCCACATTAATGACACATTGTCAATCATTGGCCATACTTTCTACATGCTTCTATTTGTACAACACACATAGGAATTTCATCATATAACAAATTTAAAGCTAAACAATACCATATTTGTGTATTGTTTTGTTTTGTTTTTCAGGGAGAGGACAAGTGGAAGGGAACAAATGAAAGGGACAAGGAGAAGGGAATGAGAACAAGGCATCAAGGATTAATTCATTTTTCTCAAACAATCTTTTCTTGTGAAATGCTACGTTAAAGATTCCTGAACAATAACATTAGCTTATATTTTAAAAGAACATTTATAGCTTTATTTTCCTCTACTTTTTTTTCCTTCTTAATTTGTGGAGGAGTAAGTATTGCAGTATTGGAAATAGTTTTATTTTGCAATTCTGTAGATTATATTGCATTATTATGCCTTACAAATCAATAGAAATATATAAATAAGTTAGGGTTAGGAAATAGTGATATAAGGTGACAAAGCCTATTAAGATATATGTAAAGTGATTTCCCAAAATTTTCATAATTCTTTTATATGCTTTCTACTTTAAACTAAAAGTATCAACTACAATCTCAAGGGCTTTATTTTGGTGTAGCTGTATATCATTTCCCGCATCTCTTCCCTTTTCCTAATCCCCTACTTTCCTCCCATCATCTTTTTGAACCTAGATATATGTACAGACTGTGGGACAAGAAGCTGGAGAGCAGTCCCATGGAAAGGGACCTGAGGGTGCTTGCTGACAGCAACAGAACATGAGCCAGCAGCATGCCCCAGCAGCCAGAAGGGCCATCCCTACCATGGGGTGCCTCAGGCCTGAGGGAAGGGATTGTACCACTCTGCTCTGCACTGGTGTGGCCTCACCTCCGGTACCATGTGTAGTTCTGGGTGCTGCAGTACAAGAACATACAACTATTAGAGAGTGTCCAAAGGAAGGCAATGAAGATGGTGAGGGGCCTAGAGGGCAAGACATATGAGGAGTGTCTGGGGTCCCTTGGTTTGTTCAGCCCAGAGTTGAGTGGGCTGAGGGGAAGCCTCATGGCGACCCATGAGGGGAGCGGAGGGGCAGGCGCTGAGCTCTGCTCTCTGGGGACAGCGACAGGACCCAAGGGAACAGCATGGAGCTGGGACAGGGGAGGGTCAGGTTGGGTGTTAGGGAAAGGTTCTGCACCCAGAGGGCGGTTGGGCACTGGGACAGGCTCCCCAGGTCATGGCAACCAAGGCTTACCAGAGTTTAAAAAGCATTTGGACAGTGCTTTAATACATAAACCCTGATTTTTGGTGGTCCTATGCAGAGCCAGAAGTTGGGCTCGATGACCCTTGTGTGTCCCTTCAAAAGCCCTTTAAAAAGTACTTTTCATAAATAGGAAAAAATCACCTGAAAGCTAAGTCATTTTCACAAGATTATGGAATAGATTCAGTTACTGGATGAGAAAATAAACTTATATTTCTAGTTACCACAGTTTATCAAACATTATGCTACCCTGTAAGACAAGGCTAGATGACAAATTCTTGCAGTCTTTGTTTTAGAACAGGAATCCAATATTTACAGTACCTCACACCCCAGATGTTTAGTGTTTGTGTTTTTTCCCTACAGTCAAAATGTTCTTGGAATCATCACCTTTCCCTTCTACCTGAGGAATGTGATGTATTTCAAATTAAAAACATCTCACAAATCTTCTAAGCATGACAAATTTATAATCAGCTAAGAGATTTTCAGACCCTGAGACACTCAGAAGTACTCAGCACATCACTTTAGAAATGTTAATGAGAATCATTAGGGCAGACACTTATTCTAGTACATGCACTGCAGTCTGGGTACTGTTGAATGAGGAGTTTATGATCCTTATTAGACCTTGGCACATTTTTCTTGTGATTTCCACAACTTCAGAAATGGTTTTAAGCCTAGCTGAACATGTTTACAGTTTACCTTGCGAAAGATGAAACCTGCTCAGTTCTCTGTTCCTGCTTTTTACAGAGATTTTATATCCTGATTGCTATATATTTCTTAAGGAATCTGCTTTCTTCAAATAATCGGAGAGATTTGATGGAACTGCATAACTAGAAATACATTTTCAGCAATAAACATATCTTATATACTATACATATATTATATGTATACTATACGAATGCATACTATATTGTTACCAGAAAATATTTCAACTTGCACTGTACTCATTACTGAAGTAATTATGTGTTCTTACACACATACTTTAGCTTTGATAGCTTCTTTTACATTTAGTCCATTAAAATCCTGTATCAATTATTCCATTAAAGGCTGCCTAATATATGCTCTCTTTCCTTTCAGATTTCAATTTCAAAAACATAAGGTATTTTTAGAATGATAAGAAAAAGCATCTCCTTATATCTCATCAAAGCAATAATAATCAATCAGCTAGAAAGATACAAAAAAGAGATGTACCCAAAAAAAGTCCTTTTTATTTTTTATTTTTTTTCTGTCAGTCTGGCAAGGTGCAACTCCCCATTTGGAAAAAGACAAATCCACTTCTTTCAGTCCCTGCTAAAGTCAAAAGGCAAGTGAAGCTACCCCAGTGCGCTGCAGAAAGAGTGGGTCATCATTGTTCCAAAGAAGACTAAAGCCTGAGGATCCCAGAGAAACCTGATGTCTGATTTATAATTAATTTTGCTTCATGACATTTTTGTGGGTGTGTGAAAGGGCCATTCTGGAGTTTTCCTCTCTCCAGTACAATATTTATCTGTAAGTTCTGTTCTATTTTGTCACCAATATTTTAAAGATCTCTAATAATGCATTTACTCTATCACTACCAACATCTTACAAATTGCTAGAATTTTTGCTTCTCTGATGGTCAGTTTTGAGATATAAAATGTAAATTTTTAGTTGCCTACTTCTAAGCCAAGCGCCGGCTATAAAAGAGATCGCCATTCTACAATTCTTGTTCTATTATCCTGTTCTTGATCTCTGAACCACAGATCTCAAAAATACAATTTTGAGTGGTGATTAAACATATTTATATTTTTATGTACATACATCAGATTAATCAGTTTTTTGTTAGACAATATAACATGGAGCTGGAAAGCCTAAGAGAAGGGACTGCTTAAATATATGGTACAGTCAGATTACAAGTAATATTTTTTTGTACTGTTTCTAGCCCCTAGTTGTCCCATACTTTCTTTTCCTGGAAGGACTCAAAGGCTTGCACTCATTGGTACACAAACACCTGGGAACCATGTGGAATCACTCCAGGTCTCCCAAAGCCTTGACAGACCCTTGCCAGGGCTATGCTTACTCAAAAAGTAATGCATGCACTACAAATACCACAGTGACTGAACTAATTAGCCCTGCTAAAACCAAGTGACCTGGAGCATCTACACAGCTCTGTTGCCCACATAATGGTTACTGGAGCGTTTTCCTCCCTGTACTTTCATTTTAAAATTACCATGACTCTCATTATCTCTTTTACCAAAAAGGGCTCACTGTTTATGCCTCATCCATGTAATAACTGGCACAAAAGCTGGCAGCCAAGTATGAGAATCAAAAACTTAATTTTTAGCTCTTTCTTATGTGAGAAGTACAAAATTAAAACAAAGACAAATATGCAAATTTAGGAATAACTTGCCATTTAAATTGGATAGAATTTTCTAAAGACCACTTCCTCCTACAGCACATGAGATCAGGGATGGTGGGGTTGGGGTTAGGAGGACTGATTAATCTCCACAGAGAAATTAATTTGGCAATGTTAATAGAAAAGACTGGAAATAGATTATATTCTATTGTAAAATGCTGGTCAAAAGCAAATCTCATCTAAATAATCACCAGTATATTAATATTAAGGTGAGAAATACTTTATGTCAAGTAGGAAAAATCTTCATTAAAAACACTCTCTTATAGACAATAAATTACAAGGAAATGATTAAACTTTCAGGAGTTTATATCTGCCAAACAGAAAATACTACTTTGGTAAAATAAAACAATTTTTCAGATTACTTATATTATACAAAAAAAAAAAAAAAAAAAAGGCAAACAGGTGCCAAACTGTTGAGAGATAAATTTTCATTTTGGCCTAGTCTTCTTTAGAGTATAAAAATAACATAAAGTGGGTCTGGAAGGGATTTGAGGGATTGCCTAGTAAAATTATAATAAGAGAGTGAGTTTTCACAAGACTTCAACTACCCTGCAGACCCCCCAGAATTAATACCAGACACTCAGAATTGTTTAGCATCAGTGACATTAATTTCCAGATTTTCAACAGCCAGCACAGTGAGCTCTTCTGAGAATTTAACCACTTATCTGTCACCCAAATGGGAAAAGAACATGTTAGAAAATCTGGCCTTTGCTGTGTGCATTGAACACTTTTGCAATCTTGTCATTAGTGCTTTTATTAGGACCAAGACTTTGAGCTCTGCTTTGAAGTGAGTGGGAAGCTAACACAGTCACGAAGTAGATGTTCACATCAGTCTTCGTCATTAATGAGGTGTGTTCTGTATGCTAAAACAGTTCAATATTTTTTGTAGCCTTTACATCAAAACCAAGGTAGATTAAGTTAAAGAAGTGCAGGTTGAAACTGAGAAGTACAAAAGAAGAAGAAGAAGAAGAAGAAGAAGAAGAAGAAAAAAAAAAAAAAAAAACAAAAAAAAAACAGCTACTTAGAGAGCAACAGGACAATATCCACATGCTTACTGAAAACTGCTTTCTGCTTTCTCCAGCGTCCATATTCAGTACCTTGTCAGTTCTCACAAAACTAAACACAGTGCACTGAATTGAAATATCAGTCATATTTGGAAAGATCCATATGAAGAGTTTTAGTTCTGAACCCAGAACAAGGTTACTCTGAATCACACTTCTCTCAACTAGGGACATATATGAAACAATGTTAACTCTTAGAGTGGTCTATGTCCAGTAGTGGGAGGAGATGGTCTACTTTGCTCTGAACTGAAATTGTGCCAGCACACTAGCTAACCAGAAGTGGTAATTCATAATTTGTAATCTTGAACAATGAAGTTGCTTCAGCCTTTTTAACATTAAATATGTTTAGAAAGGAGAAAACAATTATCCTAACATAACAAGACCTAATACTGAATAAAACCATTATTAAATTAAAACAAACAAACAAAATGTTTGAATATTTTATGTAAGAGCTGTAGCAGTCAGAGCATAATCTCTGAAAGATAGAAAGTAAATTGACTATCCTGTCACTAGGAATCTTGGGTTTAACTGTCTTCATTTAACAGTATTTTGAGGTCTCCAAGACAAAGATATTTCTGGTATTACCAAACCACAACAGCATCATGAGAAAGTTGATGGAGTACTGCTTATTTTTGTCTGTGTGCTACCTAATTTGTTTTTCTAGAACTACAGGAAAACTATAGGAAATTACTAGTTTTGGAATTACAAGATGGTATTAATTTAAACAATTTGAGTTTATTTAGAAGCTCATAGATCTTTTTGTTTTCATTTGCAATTTTTACTTTGGAGCATTATTGTTATTATTAATCACTAATTAATGCAATAATGAATCATATTAAAATACTTCTGAGGGTTTTATGTATATATATATAAATAATAAAAATTAATTTATACTTCATGGTTTATCATCCTGCTCGGAAAGTGAAAAAGCAACATAACTATGTAACTTCCACCTCCCCTCTCCCCCCTCAAATGACAGACAAATTTTCATTCTGAGCTTTCAGTAAAAATCTTATTCTAAAAATTATTGTCATGGAAAATCAATTTCTTGTTTACATATTTTAAGACTTTTATCATATATCCTTTCAGTGTTCTTTTCTCAAGGGTGAAAAAATGCTGTTCCTTGATCTTTTATATTTTTTTATTTTATATTTTATTTTATTCTGTTATTTTATTTTATTCTGTTATTTTATTTTATTCTGTTATTTATCTTATTTTTATCTATTCCTCTAGATTCCTAAGGAATTCCTAAGGAATCTAGTTTGTATGACACCAAAACCAGCTGTCTCAGACCTATTGAATGAGAGAATCAATATTTGTCACAAGGGAACAAATTGCCACTAGCAATTCCTCTTTTTCAAGATAGCCTTGCTGTTGAAGCATGTAACACTAACACTAATGAAGCTATGCTCTAACCTGAGCAACCTGGTCAAAATTGTCTCAAGGATAATATTTCCAGTAAGAAAAGGCAAGTATATTTACTATGAGATATTTGAAAGATTTTTCTATGCTAAAAAACACTTAGAGAAAATGGAAAATGAAGTCCAATGAGAAAAACAAAATTAAAAGAACACAAAACAATATTAGATTTATATTCCAATATTGAGCCAAACTAAATAATACCTATCATTATCACAACCTGCTAGTGCTAGAGTAAAAGGCAGTCATAAAACTGAAAGGGTTCACTACTAATTAGCATGTAGACTATCCAGAAGGTCAGTTCCAGAGTGGAACTACTCCTGAGGTTGCTGCATGACAGTGATATTTTCCACATATTAGAAATTCAGTGGGGCAGATTATGAGAATGTAAAACCATCAGACCAAATATCTTGCATCAGTGAATATTGCGTACAGTAGATAAAAGTGCTGTTTCTGGCTAGCACCAGAAAATGCCTCCTAACAATGGAGTTTGAGACTTAAAAGATAAATGTTAATTTGAATGAACTGTCATTAAATTTACCTTATTTTTCCTTAAAAAATAATAATAATAAAATAATAATAATAATTTAAAAAAAAATCTAGTATTTCTCTCCTCTAATATTTGAGACTAAGTTGTCACAGCTAAATTAGGGGTCACAGTTAGGAGTCAATCAGTAAATCCCTACTGCCCAAAGGCTCTTCTATTTGCTTTCATGTCTGGTCTTTATCTGAAGGTAATAAAATCTGCCTTTATTGTACTGCTGCATATGGTTATAAAATCATGCTGAAATTATGCATTATAGAGCCATATCCATTTAAATTAATATTTAGCAAAGTAACTCTTCTATCAAATGTGCCAGGACAAGCACATATGCTCACCTACAGCCATCTACATTGTGAGAGTTCATGAGTCCACTAGGGAGACAGTATAATTTAAAAGGTATCCATCCTAAGGAAACCCTAAATAGAAAATATAGGCTCAACAGAAACTGCATTGAGACAGGCAATACATAAATAAATAAATAAATAAAAGGTACTTGTTGAGCCAAGGCAATTCAGTATGACTGGCTTCAGTCTCGGCTCAGAAGGATCTTCAGAAGTTCCTCCTCCCAAGCCACTTGCTCCTGCACCTGTGACAGAATTCATGTATTCCTTATTTGTACCTGTACTGGTTTTGGCTAGGATAGAGTTAATTTTTGTTGTAGTAACTTGTATGATGGATTTGCCATGGAAAACACTGCTGACAACACAATGATGTGTGGTTTATGCCTCAATAGTGCTTACACAATGTCAAATCCTTTTTCTGTTCTTGTTACTGCCCCACCAGCTGGTTTACTGAGGATACACAAGAAACTGGGAAGGGACACAGACAGGACAGCTGGTCAAAACTGACCAAAGGAATATCCATACCATATGACATTGTGCAGAGCAATGGGAGAAGAAAGGAGGAGGGGAAACATTTAAAGTTATGGCATTTGTCTTCCCCAGTAACTGTTAGGTGTGATGAGCCCTGCTTTTTTGGAAATGGATGAACATCTGCCAGCTGATGGGAATTAGTGAGCAAATTCCTTATTTTGTTTTGCTTATGTGCATAGCTTTTGCTTTACCTTTTAAACTGTTTATCTCAGCCCAGAAGAACCCACTTTTACTCTTCTGATTCTCTTCCTCATCCCACTTTGTGTGTGTACACCAGCCCATCCTTATTTTCATGTCACATATACAATCTTTTTGAATTTGAACTCATTTGGGAGTTCCCTGCTTAGGCAACCTTATTTCCTGATATGTCTTCCTATTTTTCCTTTGCATAGCACGGATCATTCTTGTGTTTCGAGTAGGTTGTCCTTAAAAAAGCTGTCAGCTCTCCTGAGCTCCTCTTCCTTTCAGAATTACCTCTCACAGGACTCCACATACCAGCTCCCTTAATAAGCCAAAGTCTGTTTGCCAAAAGTCCACTGTCAGTACTCTGCTACTCGCTTTCCTGATTCACTTCAAGATCTTGAACTCCCCAACTTGGTTACTACATTAAAGAGAAACCTGTATTCTCTGAAGAGAGAACATTAAATACAGAACAGATAGCATATTTTTATTTATCTAACCATATTTGCCAGGTAGTAAATGTCAGATCTGTCTCTAAGATAAATATTTCAGAAACAGACTCAATTTGAAGATGAATTCAGAGTCCATGAGGATACTCAGATTCATTTGGTAGCCAACCATGAAACTGAATGGAAATTAGATTATTATCTGAATTTTTAATGCTCAACAAGCTCACATACTGATTCTTCAAAGTAAAATACAACTACTCTCTCCCAGTTTATTGGAGTATCTGCATTTTAAAATCTTTGGGCAAGAGTAAAAGAGAAAGAGGACAAATGTGAGGCTTGCTTATAGGTCAAATAATAATAATAATAAAAGTCTGCTAAAGCTGACAGTAAGTTTGGTTCACTGGATGCTGCAGCTTAACTGTTTGTGTTGTATTTCTGAAAAAGAAAGCTCAAGAAATGTATTTCAGACATTTCAAACACTTGAAATGTTTTTTTAAACAAACTAGTAGGATTCAGCACAGGGCAAAGGTTGCTGGGTCTAAATGTGCATGACACTCAGAGAAGATCTAGTAAAAGTAGTCAATCAATGTGGTCTACAGAGTCCTTCAGCTCAGTATCTATCCTCCAGTCAGTATCTATTTTAGATGACCTGATTCACTATATTGGCACCTGGCTTACAATGACTAAAAGTTAAGTGATATGGAAACAAATAAATTTATTATTTTAACTGCAAAGTGAATCCCAGAAAAGTAAATACAATTTGTAGAAATATTTACAGACTTGTCATGTACACATTAACTGTGTTGGGAAAATTTCATCTGTGGAACATTAGTTCCATATCAGTGCAGTTTTCATTACCTATTGCAGTACATCTTCCAACTTCTCTTCTCAAGAAAAGACTAAGAAAATTAGCCTGATACCACTGGTAATTCCAGATTAAACTACCCTAATTATCCACATAAAGGAATAAGGAAAAAAAAAAAAAAAAAAAAAAAAGCAGGTAAAAAAAAAAAAAAAAAAAAAGAATTTTCTTATTTTTGCAAAGGTAGTTGCAGCAAAATTAACCACATGCTTAATGCCATGGTAATTTGGATTAAGGAATAATTGCCTCTAATGTGTTCTTCTGGAAGCTGTGAGTTATTTATGTGCAGTTAGAATAGTATTCAAAAGAAATTCTTTACTGCTTTTGAAATAATGAAAGTAAGCATCAAACAACAGTAAACACATTTACAATTTAGTACCTATACATGGAAGCCATCTGGATCAGTATAAGAGAGATCAAAGACAAAATCTCTTGGATAATGAAATGTGTCCCGAAAAACCAAATGAGATCTGTTGCTACTGTCCAAAATGACCAAATAAGTAACACATGTGACCCTAGCTGACCTGGCACAATGAAAAGAATTGCACTCCTGTAACATATAGCTGGTTTTTGTTTTGTTTTGTTTTGCTTTGCTTTTTTTTTAACATTCATTAAACTCTTCTTTTTATTCCCTTCAGTTAGTCAATTTTTTGCATTTGCAAATCAGTCAGCATACCATTCCACAATTCCCCCAAGCTGGGTCCCATGTGTGACTGACGATAGCAACAAGGAGAGACCAGCAGTTGCTGTGCATTTTCACAGCAGCAGAAAGGGCCCAGAGGGTCCCATAGCACAACCAAGCAAAACAAACTGATCATCTCTCTGGTGTGCTTCACTGAATGATGAACAGTTTGTACTGGAACAAAGGGAAGGAAGGGAAGGGAAGGGAAGGGAAGGGAAGGGAAGGGAA
>CM021698.1:128945956-128971975 GCA_011074415.1 Stictonetta naevosa | reverse complement strand
GGAAGGGAAGGGAAGGGAAGGGAAGGAAAGGAAGGGAAAGGAAAGGAAAGGAAAGGAAAGGAAAGGAAAGGAAAGGAAAGGAAAGGAAAGGAAAGGAAAGGAAAGGAAAGGAAAGGAAAGGAAAGGAAAGGAAAGGAAAGGAAAGGAAAGGAAAGGAAAGGAAAGGAAAGGAAAGGAAAGGAAAGGAAAGGAAAGGAAAGGAAAGGAAAGGAAAGGAAAGGAAAGGAAACATTTTTCACAATAATTATTAAAGTGCATTTAATTAACTAAACTTTTATTTACTGAAATTTCCTGAAGAAAAGTTAATTTTGTTGGTTAACAGTCTGTTGTAACAACAAGGCACTACAAAAATAATTGCATAAAAAAATTAGAAGCCTCAAAATTTGAAGACTCAAACCCATGATTTTTCACACTACCCTTCTCTTGCTTAAGCAAGCTATCATTTCATCCTTGTTTACTCTTTGTATAACATTGTCTTTCTTTCTGTAGTGACCCAGTATCAATCAACAGAGGAAATGAGGCAGCTTTCCCCTAGAATCTCGTTCAGGTTTGTGGTTTTGGCAGTGTGCTCGGGATCTGGAAATGGTGGTCCAGACTTGCTCAGTCTGAACATAATAAGCATGTGCTTCTCCTTCCCTTGGTGGAAGTTCAAGCCATGAGGTTACTAGACCCCTAATCCCTGCTCTGTTTCTTTTCCCTTTCCAACTGTAATATGATCATGTCATCTATATACATCTATATACCATCTGTATGCCAAGCTTGGGCACTTCAATTGCAGAGTGATGTTTGGGCCAATAATCCAAGCTTTAAGAAAGACATTTACTGCACCATGTAGGTCAAGTAAAGAAAGTGTTTCTTTTGAGCAAAGAAACACTCATGCATTTTCATTCGTTAATGTGAGAATCTCCACTCTGTGTGCTCATGGTAATAAATCTGATTCTGGAAGTTAAAGTAATAATTTCTGGTATTCTAAATTGATGGTTATCATATTTCATGCATTCCACTGTTATATTTTACAAAATGGAAACACAGAAGGTCTGAATAATGTAGCTCATGTATAACACAGTGGTCTATCATATTAAGCACAAACAAATCTCAATTTTAAATTAACTTTTTTTACTGAGCTGCATCATGATCCTGTGCATATCACTTGACACCTGAGACAACATTTCTCTGCTTATAAACTGAAGGCTGCTATTTTTTGACTATTTAACTATAGGTACTGTGAATATTTTTGGCTGGAACACCCTTTCACTATATGACATTTAATCAAACAAGCTTTTAAGTCACAGGAAGATGCTTTTCAAAAATAAATAAATAAATAAATAAAATAAAAAAAAATCTTTGATGAAAGAAAATAGGAAAAGAGACAAATTATTAAATGGAATAGAGAGGTTCAAGTCCTTAGTCTGCCTGATCTTGCATGTTTTAGCAAGAAAGAAATCTGTTCTGATTCATATAGAACAATATAAATGAACCTGGTTTTCTACAGTGCTAGGCCAGGCCCTTAACCACATCCATATGTTTTGATACATAAACACTGATTTTGATAATTTCATTTCTGCTAGATTGTTCCAAAAGGTTTTGGTCATGTTCCAAGGTAGAACAAAAACAAATGTTAATGTTGCTATGGAGTGAAATTGCTCTAGCTGTGACACACAACACAATAAGTGTTAACAAAGGTTTTATATCTGAAAACATTAGTTAAGGGCAAGTCTGCACTCTAGTGTGTGGATGCCCAAGATGACTTTAAATGAACTAGTTTGGGTATTGCTGACAAATAGGACAAAAGAGCTGTAACAATTAGAGTGCTTTGATATCTCTGCAAGATTGTTAAAATCTATTCTGCATTCTATGCAGCAGATATACCGGTTCTGGTTTGTCTTTCTCCAGCAAAAATAGTGACAACCGGAATTTAAAGAATTGTGTCCACTGATTAGATCATTAGTGTCCTAGACAAACGTGAGCCAGGTACATTTGTACTTAAATATACCTACATAAGTAATTTGTCTAGAATAATAACAAAAATGTTACTACCTTAAGGCAGCTTAATGGAAGTTGGTAGTGGCAGAGAGCAAAAGAGCAGGAAGGAGGAAGATAAAGTTTCCTCTTGAGGTTTCAGTCAAGGAAAAGAGGGAATTTTTCCAAACTTTAGAAAAGTAATTTGGATGCTCTCACAATTAAACAGAAATATGTTGCAGCATATATAGCTTTGCAGGTCCTACTGCCTCCTTGTAGTCCCTTCAGTCTCTAAATATGATGCTGCCTTCAATTCAATCTTTTCCATCTACCAGCTTTTTCAGAATTTTCATCCTGGATGCATACTTCCAGTTTTGTTTTTTTTTTTTTTTTTTGTTTTTTTTTTTTTTTTTGTTTTGTTTTTCAGAAAATCTTGATCTTGATCTTGCAGTATAGGGTTGCATAAAATCTCAGCCTAAACAGTGCTCTTAGATCTGGAGATTAGCAGAATCATAGAATCATAGAATATCCCGAGTTGGAAGGGACCCATAAGGATTATCAAGTCCAATTCCTCACACTGCACAGGTCTACCCAAAATCTGGAAATCTGGGAGCACACCAAAGTTCTTAGGGTTTTTGTTTGTTGCTGTTGTTTCTTATTTTTTCAACATCAGCAAAAAGCTATATTATATATTTACCATAGTTACATTAATATGAGCATAGTTTATATCTAGACTTGAAGCAGTAATCCTACTTTTAGAGATGAGGGAGGGAAGTTCTCTAATCTGAGTAATCATACTTCTAAGTGTTATCTTTTCCATATGTTCATGGACAGGAAAAACATGAAGTCACTTATAAACAGACTTCTCAATTCCTTTGACTTTCTACTTTTTGTTGTATTCATTTTTTATCTTTTAATACTCTTGAGCTTATCATCTAATTTCATATTCCAATTACATTATTAAGTTGCTTATAGTGTGTAGTATTCCCATGAAAATTTTAACTCTGGAGATTTAGGGCTAATATACAGTGAAGGAATTGTTGGTTACCTTTATTAGAGCCAGGAAAAAAAAAAAAAAAAAAAAAAAAAAAAGAACTCGTAAGAAATCCCATAAGTATATGTGTAGGCCATACAAGTCCTACTAAGGGTTAATTTCACACTGACTCTTTATCCAGATGCATCTCTCTTGCCAAATATTTGCCAAGTGAAAATCAAATAAAAATAAGGCTGATCCTGCTATGACGTAAGTAGCTGATGACACAAAAATTACTCATCTATATGAATTCACAATATAGTAGTACACACCTCTTTAAAAATGTACTTTTTAGACAATATGTGCCAAATTTATAACTGAAATAATATTCTTAAAAAAAAAAAAAAAAGAAAGAAAGAAAGAAAAGAAAACTTGAAGTGTATATGTTTATACTGGAAAGACTGTGTCTAAAAGCAAAAGGCTGGGGAGAATGTGTAATAGTGTGCTGGCTACCCAAATTTGGCTTTAGATACTAAAAGTGGGGAACATTAAAATGGTAATACAGAAAATGAACAGAATCAACAACAACAACAAAGCAGACATATGCACGTACAAGTGCTCAGGTGTACTTGCCAATCTCCCCCCAAAGGAATGAGTGGCATCGCTATTCTTCCAGATAAAAGATCAGAGAGCAAGCTCAGACACTGAACCTCTTACTGCCTACATGGCTTGGTAGTTAATGCACCCCGACTCTGTTCTGAACTACTGCAGGCAATTCCTTTCAATAAAACATTGCTACAGCTATCAGTTGTAAGAGTAAGAGCTATCTGGGGTCAGAGCTTGGTCCTCTTTATATATATATACACACATATATATATATAAAACATATATATATATTACATATATAATAATATATATATTATATATATAAAATCACTATAATTATATATATATATAAAGAGGATATAAAGAGGACCAATCTCTGATCATATATATATATGTAGTCTTCACAGACCTGAGCAGAAATGTGACTCCTTGTCAGCCTGAAGGCCACTGAATTTAAGATATTTTTCTAATTATAAGGTATTTGAGTACTACACTAATAAGCATTAGGTTTTTTTATTTTAACAATTGCCTCAAGAGTCTACACTTGTGGATCCAATTGTAGAATTGGGTGTTAATCTTATGCTCAGATTACCCACATAACAATTTGTGTTGCTGAGCAGGAGTATAACCTTTAATCTTAGATATAACTGACCTATGTTAGACAATATTATAGTGATGCTACACAGTAAGTCAATTTTTTGTTGTTGTTGCAATATGGATCAGTAGATCAACGGCATTATATATCATCAGAATACTTCAATACTTCCCATGCAAACTGTTTACAAAAGGGAATTGTTAAAATTTCACAAAATATTTAATTGTCAGTCCAATAAATTTTGATTTTATAGTGTAGTATTGATTCTGTGTTAATATGAATCCCCAATACCATTTGCTGTTGTAATCTTTTTATCTCTCTCCAATGAACAAATCACTAGCTTAGCAGAATTATCACAGACGAAGAAAACTGCACTGAATACCATTGTTTATCCTATTTCCTCTGTCGTAAACTAAAGTGTGCTAGCAATTTTCACCATAGCAGGCAATGACTACAGACTACAATGACTACCAATTCTAGCTAGTTTGCTTCTCTACCTTTTTAAAGCAAGAGCAGAAAGTATTTAGGCTTCCAGTTTTCATATAAAGTTATAGCACAAAATATTATTTAGAATTAATATGTAGTCAGAATAGTTTCACAGCCAGTCATGTAGATGTTACTGCTATTTTTAAACAAGAAAATGGTGTAAAGATTAATTCAGATTCAATTTTAATTTTTGTACACTTTTCTGTAAAGTATACACATGACTTTCAGGTATCAAAATCCATGCAACGGCCTTAACTCTGGTATTAACAGATACAGATTATATTTTCCAGTAACTAATGAAACATATTAATATTCTTGCAACATATTCAAGACTCCAAACATGTGGAAACATGAAAATTCAGGCTGTCCAAGCAACCCTGAATCAAGGCCTTCTATGCAAAACTTAGCACAGAGATAACTAATGTCAGGTAACTGAAGAGTACTATTTTTCACAAGATCTTTTGTTTCATCCAGTACCTACAAGGCATTCTGCTCAAATAACTTTATGTTATTGCCATTCAATGACAGTCTATGTGTAATTTACAATACATGCCATCTACACACTGCAATGATTATGGAATTAGTGACTTTCTAAAGGACTTCCATAGTATATGTATTACATATATGCTCCTCAAATATCGATGCAATTGTTCTTCATAAGACTGTTCTCAGAAATTTCTCTTGATGAAATTCATTGACAGAGCCCTTTTGATGACACAGCTTTCATCAGTTCTCAACAGTTCTTCATTCTGTCCCATCACTCACTAGTTCATATTCTTGAATCTGAATTTTTAGAGGAAAAAATGAGTAGAACAATTCAGTGAAAATATCCATTTTATCATTCCTTATTTTCACTTCTTTTGCAGCTGTATTTCATTATAAAATACCATTTCATATTAATCAGTGTCCATGGGTAGATCATATAAATGAATCAAGTAACATATTTTTTTGTTTGAGCATGTATACTCAAACATCTGTCTAGTGTTTATTAGTGACAGTAAAGAAACGTGCAGAGGGAAAGAGAGAGAAAATTAAAAAAATGCACACTCTGCACTTCAAAAACACATGCAGAGCAGAAAACTTACACCCATAATGTGTATTCCCCCTGTTATTTCTTGCTCATTTGTTTTCTCCACAAAGAGATTTTTCTGCTCGTAGCCCCTTCCATGACCATGAATTGTAATTGAAAGAGGAACAGGAGGAAAAATAAATCCTAGAGAATTAGATTATTGCATCACGCACAAGGTAAGGCTTTCAGAAAGATAAGACTGATGGGAAACCACATCTCCCTTTGGCTCCTTTCCCAAAAGAGAGGGTAAAATGCACAGATTATTCTGGAGAGAAAAGCGAGGATTTTATGTATTTATTTGTTTATTTATGATGCGTGTCAGAATTTCTGTTCAGTCACACCCCTGTTACTCATGATTGAGTATCTTTCCTTTCTAACTTATCTTCCATCTGGAAGCATGTCCGAAAGGCCCATGATTTATGTGGCCATTATCTGGGGAAGGAGCTGACAGCAACCCTGGGTTCCTTCCCTACTTTGCCATACTCAAACCACCAGACAGCAATATCTGAACTCCCAGACGATATTGTTATCAAAGTTCTGTTACTTCCAACAGATTTCAGAGTTTGGACACCAGTAAAGTGGACTGGACCAGGCTCTGCTTATTAATGTATAAGACTTGAAGGCAACACCAAGTAATAAAGAATCATGAGGACTGGTAGGGCAGAAGCTTAGCATTTGCTAATAGATAACACTTATAGATGTGTTCGTTTATGAATTCCTTTAATTCAGTATAAAATGATACAATGACAATATTTCAGTTTTTATTTGAGACAACATCAATAGGAATTGGGTGCCTGAATTCTGTTTACAAACTGCTGCTGAAAAGCAAGACAGGTTTCCATGAAATATTGGCAGTCTTTAAATAGTGAGCAAAGAGGAGGAAATACTTCAAATAACATAAAAATGGAAATGTTCTTTCCATCATTTTATCAGTTTATAACTGTCTGTCTTTTTTAGAGTGGAAGAATATATCCATAATTATCCTTTCTTAGTCTTTGTCCATTTTATTTATATAAAATGTCACATCTGTTCTAACAAGAATATGTCACTTCAGGCTGTTGGCCGATGTCTTATACAACTGAAAGTATTTAAGTATGATGTTTCTTGCTTGTTAAAAGCATTGACATCTTTCTCTCTGGATAGAGAGGTGTGTCAGTGGGCATGAGAAAAGGAAGTTTCATAATTTGAAACGTAAAATGTTAAATATGCTAAAGAACCAAGATGTAGAATAAAAAGATTAAAAGTAATATCTAGATGAATCTGCCTCTAAATTTGTTTACTTTACCCCATGAGCTGTTGACATTCTTGGAAATGATATTACACAATAGAGCTGATTGACTAAAACAGGGTCTATTACTGTTCTGACAGTCATATGAAAAAGCAAGATGCACTTTGGGCTAATCTGTGCTGGCTTGTAGCAGAAGTAAAGAGACTTGAATATTTTTCAGTTCAGTTTTCCAGTTCTGAAATTGCTTGCTTCTAAATTTGATATTTTAAAGTCTACCCACAGAACTGTTGGATCTAATATGAGGCAAAACACTTGTATCCTCTACAGTCTTAGGAAGAGAAATGATCTCAAGAGAAGAGCACAGAGGTTATCCATACTCATGATAGATGTCTTTTGAACTATATGCACCTGCATTTTCAATGTGCCAAGAGAGCTGATTACTCAGCACATTAAGGGGCATTCAGAATGTTAGGAGACAAGTTTTCTTGTGCAATATTTTTGGTCTGGTCCTGAGTAAACTATTAAGCAGCAGGACTAGACTCCAGGGCTTTCCCATGCCAAGTAGAGAGTCATTCCCATTTGTTTGATTTCTAGCCTAATTTAAACATAAAAATAAAAAAACAAAAATAATGGGGGGGTGGGGGGGAGAGGGGGGCAAAAAGTGAAAGGGTTGAACTGGATAAGGCATACACCACTACCAAGGAAGTTAGGATAACTATATCTGATAAAGTTTCAAAATTATCCTCTGCTGACTAAGACGTAACATTTGGGTTTTTCTTTCATTTTTCTTTCATATATGCCATTAGACTGAAATAAAACCTCATTTTTTTTTCTTTTTCTTTGAATCCTGTTTTGCATGGAATATTCCCTAAATATTAACCAAACCTAAGACAAAGTACACCACTTCAGTTTTATGGTTATAACATTTCCCATATAGGTACAATGCCATTTTCTGTTCCAGAGAGTTTCATTATTTATATAAAAATGGAGAAGCGGCAACTGCAGAAACTGTCACTCCTTAGTATCACTCCTATACCTCTTCTTCCCTTATAAAGGCCGAAAAGCCTGTAGTCTGATGGTCTGGGCACTCTTCTGAGCAAGAGGAAGGTCCACATCTTCTCAGAAATAAATCAGAATTGAATGATTTCCCATAGTGGACACATGCCCTCTCCACAGTGAGACAGTGTAGAGGGAACCAATCACTAATCCTCCCAACATTTTACATGTTTAAAAAAAGATAAATATTTTGTTAAATTTCTTCAGCAAAATTAATACAAAATCACACAATTTAATTTTGTAGTTGACAAAGCTGGGTAGTTTTTCTTCAAGTAGCAAAGACTAAACAGCACTTGCTTAACATACCAGTAAGTTTGATTTATCAACTGCTAATGTATATTTTCTGAAACCCTAACGCTGTTATAAAGTACTATGAAATTTTACTTATTCTACTGTTTGCAAGTTAATAATTTGCATCTCTTAGTCTAGCAACTATTTCAAGATGTTAAAACATCTTACAATGGGTTTAAATTTATTTTGCACAAATTTGAGGACGAAAAAGAAACCCACATTAATGCCAGTAATTTTTGTGACTGGAACACTTGTTTTATCTTAATGTTTTTAAGTTTGATTAGTTTATCAATTCTGCGATCTCATAATTTTCTATTTATTGTAAAGTAAAAGGCTCCATCTGCAAATATATTTCTTTCCAAAATGTGTATATGTTGTTTTTTGCCACTAAAGAGATATGAAGAATTTATAATAGGTGTGTTATTTTTTGAAATATCTTGTTGTTTGTTTGTTGCTTGGTTGGTTGGTTGTAGTTTTTTGTTTTTGTTTAAATTTTATCTATGAAAGAATTGCTACATATTTCATACATAAAATGTTTCTTTGATAATTTTTTCAAGATAAACCATGAAATATCTATTTTCTGATTCCATTTCTTTCCTTACAATAATTCAAGTTAATAGAAAGATGACTGAAAATGATAAAAAATGTAAAAAATATTCACATTTTCGAATATATATATATTTCAAACATATAAAATATGTAACCTTGACATTTACAGAGCTTTCACTTCTGGGATATCCAAGGTAGTTTTTCCCACCTGTAGATTATACACTCTGTACAAAATGCTATCTTTGTCAAGCTTAAGAAAACATCATGTTTTTCTACAAGATGGAATTCTGGACAGAATTTTTACCTTTTGTTATTGAAAATAAGAACTCAATATTGACAAAGGATAGATGCCCGCCAGACTTCACTCTGCTCTTAATATTTCAAATATTGTACATGAGAATAGCTTAACCAGCAAGAGAAAAAGAGGCTCAGTCAACATCTGTTCTTTGAGAAGTGTAAAAAATCATGAATGGCTGCTATGTGAAAGTTAATTGGGTCAGGCAGGAAGACACACACAGAATTTCACAGACACACAGAATTTCTAGGTTGGAAGAGACCTCAAGATCATCGAGTCCAACCTCTGACCTAACACTAACAGTCCCCACTAAACCATATCCCTAAGCTCTACATCTAAACGTCTTTTAAAGACCTCCAGGGATGGTGACTCCACCACTTCCCTGGGCAGCCCGTTCCAATGTCTAACAACCCTTTCGGTAAAGAAGTTCTTCCTAAGATCCAACCTAAAACTCCCCTGGCGCAACTTAAGCCCATTCCCCCTCGTCCTGTCACCAGGCACGTGGGAGAACAGACCAACCCCCACCTCACTACAGCCTCCTTTGAGGTACCTGTAGAGAGCGATAAGGTCTCCCCTGAGCCTCCTCTTCTCCAGGCTGAACAATCCCAGCTCCCTCAGCCGCTCCTCATAGGACTTGTTCTCCAGGCCCCTCACCAGCTTCGTAGCCCTTCTCTGGACTCGCTCAAGTACCTCGATGTCCTTCTTGTAGCAAGGGGCCCAAAACTGAACACAATATTCGAGGTGCGGCCTCACCAGAGCCGAGTACAGGGGGAGGATCACCTCCCTAGCCCTGCTGGTCACACTGTTTCTTATACAAGCCAGGATGCTGTTGGCCTTCTTGGCCACCTGAGCACACTGCTGGCTCATATTCAGCTGACTATCAACCATCACTTCCAGGTCCTTCTCTGCCTGGCAGCCCTCCAACCACTCATCTCCCAGCCTGTAGCTCTGCTTGGGGTTATTGCGCCCCAGGTGGAGGACCCGACACTTGGCCTTATTGAACTTTATGCAGTTGACCTCAGCCCATCGGTGCAGCCTATCCAGATCCTCCTGCAGATCCTTCCTACCCTTGAGCAATTCGACACACGCACCTAACTTGGTGTCTTCTGCAAACTTACTGAGGGTGCACTCAATGCCCTCATCCAGATCATCGACTATCACAAGACTATCACAAGAAATCAGGTTGGACACCTGGACCTTCAGTCCAAAATGTAATTGTGGAGTGGAGTTTCAGTAAAACATTTAGCTGTCTATATCTCTGTGTAAACAAGAGCCTGCCTAATGAAATAATAATGTAAATCCTGTCAATAAATCCAGAAAACCAGGTTTCCTAATGCATCCCTCATATTCCCCAAAACTAATTCAACAAGAGATGAATAAAAACAAACACAGATTTGCCAAGAACAATCATATTAAACAAGCCTAACTTCCTTATGGATAGAAAAAAAAATAGCTGGCATCACATATCTTGCTTTTAGAAAGCACTTGTCTGCTGTTGCAAACAAGTTGGGGAAAACTGTCTTGCTGAAATATCTGCACAAAATTGCTCAGATAATATATTCAGAAGCTATTTATCACCAGCTTCTGTCAGTATTTCTTTAAAACACTACAGATTCTTTTGAGGTTAACTGGATTTACATGGAGTAATTAATTAGTAAAACTGAATATTTCCCTGGCTCAGGAAGGCAAGGTCAGAATGCAAAAGTATTTTGATTAAGGTTTATTTCCCTTTCTCGCTTTCCTTTTCTTCTCCTCTTCTCCTTAAAACAATAGGGTAAAGTAGGGATCCTTTTCTTTGGCAGGCATAGTGGCAGTTCTTCCTTGAACTAGCTTTTGTCTTCAGAGTGTGGCTCATGTTGTTTCTTCCCTTGCAATGAGAAATCTGAACATACATCCACTGAATGTGCAACACGTAAACTATTAGATGATATGACATGAAATAGAGGAATACCCCATCACCCCCCCCCCAAAAAAAATAATAATAATAAATAAATAAATAAATAAATAACACTATTTGGGGCATTTAGGATGAGATTAATTACCTCACTCAGTCAACCACTCTACTCATTCCCCTGACATAAATGTGGCCTGAAAATATGATCACTAATCTAACATTGTGTGATAAATTAAACCAATTATGAAACAAGAATTTAATGGAAAACCAATCAATAACAAAGGGAACACATTCAGTTGATTTTTACATATATGTTAATATTGCAAAGAAGGATACAGAACACACCAAGTTAGGAAAATAAAATATCAGAAAGCTCTACTGGATAAAACAGAGGTGTGATATGTCTTATGGAAATATCATGTTTCTTCAGTGGTCTTAGAGATCTGCTTACTTCAAAATCATTATTTCATTACTCTCACTTTAGGTTGATGAAATCAGATTTGATTCTACATTAAGTTAAAAAAAAAAAAAGTGAAAAAAGCACTGATCTGAAAGAGTTCAAAAATCAAAATTTTTAAAAAGCATGAAAATGTGTATCAAGCAATAAAATGAAACATTATTCAGTCTTATCCTATCTTGTCATTTAAATAAGGAGCAAAGCTGAAAATATATCAGAAAATTTTCAGACTGGATGCTTTACATATTCAAAATTATTATTTCAAACTCATATTTGGAATAAGTAGATAAATAAATAAATACCATGGAATATTATGCAATTAGATATGAATTACAGATTCCTTTTTTCATTTCCCAAGAAGTTGCTTAGTACTGGAATACGTCAAATACTTTAAACATACCGGAGTACAAAAATAAAATGACAAAGTACATTTTTGCTACTTTTACTCTTCAAGGGCCCCACATAAATTTTGTCAGCTTCTTTGACTTCCACCATGTTCGCCTTCATGTATGTAAAAGAACTGCAGCCCATTCCCTTTTCTGTCTTTTCTGAAAAATACTCATAGCAAAGGTGGAGCTTTTGTCTTTAAATTAAGTGTACCACAATTATGACTGCAGCAATAATAAAATAAAATAAAATAAAATAAAAATAAAATAAAATAAAATAAAATTGAGAATACTTTTTAAAAAGAAAATGACTTTGGAAAGATGATGATAGAATAATATGGATTTTGAAAGTAAACAAGTCCATTTATCTAAACTTAATAAGGAGAAATAAAATAGACAAACATCATATGAAAAATTGGTAGTACAGTAATAAGACTACAAAGAACAACTGAGGTTTTATAAACCAGCTTTGGACTTTTAAAAGAGATTCAAGAAAATTACAAAGATTCCATGGTAGGAGTTAAAAAGTATATTAGAATTTTTGAAAGATGATCTGTCAGGAGGCTAAGGGATTTTGTTTAGTCTAGAAAAGAGAAGACTGAAGAAGGACATTGATAAGAACCTTCACATAACTAAATGGTTGACGTTAGGAGAATGACAATTGATTTTGAAGCATCTGAAGACAAAATGAGAAGGAATCAACATAATTTTTAGTAAAGATTTGTGAGATAGCATGAGTATTTTTTCACTCCTTAAAATACACCAATAGGTATATTAGCAGCATTGTAAAATCTCTCTTTATGGTTTTTAGGAGAGGTTACACATGATGATGTATGTATCTAAGTATATTTAATCCTGCGATCCATGATCTTTTGAGGTTTTTCCTGGGTTTTCTTTTCTGTTTCTCTAATAAGGTAACACGGAAAACAAACAGAAACTACACTCTCATCAGGGACAAGGTTAGATAAGTACCACAACAAACAACTGCTGATTTAGTTTGAGTAACAGCATGGAATCACTAACGGAATCAACACGGAATCATGATAATGGTGAATACAGAAGGCAAAAATTTACATCTCTCTATGTCCCATTTATCACTCACAGTAAGACAAAGTTGGGACTTGTAGACGTGTAGCCTTCTGGCTTTTTTTTTTTTTTTTGTACACTAAAATGAATTTCTTCCAGTCTGCAAAACTGGAATTTTTCTTAGACAGATAGCATATTAAAAAATAAATAAAACAAATAAAAAAGGAAGATCAAGGCTAGAAAAATTTTCTCTCCTTAACTTTAGATAAACACTTTGTTGGAAGTAACCTTTATGTATACGATCTTCCCAGAAGTTTTACTGGGAAGCCATGCAATTGCCTAAGATTTCATTATGCTTATGCTTTTACAAAAGATTATTTTTAGAGTAACCACAAGTATGCAACAAAGTATATTGACTCCTTGTGGTTTAAATTTTTTTACACAACTACTAACTACTTTGAGTTTAAGAATAGATCTAGCTAGCTTGGAACACAAAGGTGAACTACTAAAAACAGAATAAATTCAAACAAATTTGCTTTGATTTTTTTTTTTTTTAAGGAGTATCAGACATCAAGCAACATGTCTGCTAATTAAAACAGTAGTTTTGGATTCCAACTCACGATGTAATTAAAATTGCTTGTTATTCATAACTGTAAAAAATGAAGGTTAAAATGTTAATGTGATTCTTGAACTAAAATTTGACTAACAAAATATACTTTTTGATTAAGGTATTTGCATAAATAGTTACAAGAGTTCTTAATGACAGAATTTATGAATGTGTCAAAGTGCAATACAATATTTTGATGTATGACGATCAATTAAAATTTGATTTAAACAAACTAAATGAACAGAAAATGTTCAGTTGACTTTAATCACCAAATTACTATTATCAGCTTATTTTTAAATGTATATTTATCAAATCACAAATTGAACTGGAAGAATCTCCTTCCTAATGCATAAGCCTATGAGCCGGCCAATATTTTATGGGGCATTTGCTCTTTACTACTCAAGAAACCATTGCATTGAGACTATAGTGCATACCATTCAGTTGTCTTTAACAGACTACAGAAAACTGTACAGCAAGACCTCAGTTCACCCCTAATTTAGGCAGATGCATAACCAAATGTATAAATGAGGTTATGTGAATAGTCAACCCTATTAAAAGTGGGCAGACACTTAAGAATTTTGCTGAACCAGGGACCCTGGATAAGGGATGTTGAATTAATTTCCTGGAAAATAAATGTCATTTTTGTTGTTAGGAAAGAATTAAACTGAAAATGACTTTTAAATGTGTTTTCAGTAGTTTATGTAATTTCATAGCATATATTAATTGGAAAAGAAAAATAAAAGGCTTTTCTCACTGTCCTGGTTTCAGCTAGAATACAGTTAATTTTCCTCCTAGCAGCTGGTATGGTGCAGTGTTTTGGATTTAGGATCAGCATAATGATGATAACACACTGATGTTTTAATTGTTGCAGAGCAGTGCTTACACTAAGCTTACACTTTTCAGCTTCTCGCTCTGTCCTGCCAGCGGGCAGGCTGGAGGTGCAGCAGGAGCTGGGAGGGGACAGACCCAGGACAGCTGACCCAAACTGGCCAAAGGGGTATTCCATATCATCTGACATCGTGCTGAACAATACATAGGGGTGGCTGGCCGGGGTCAGGGGGACAGCTACTGACATGGTTCAGCAGACGGTGAGCAAGCAATGCATTGTGCATCACTTGCTTTGTACACATTCTTATTAGTAGTACTATTATCATTATTATTATAATTTTCCTTTTGTTTCTGTCCTAATAAACTGTCTTTGTGTCGAGCCACAGGTTTCTTTTTTCTGATTCTCTCCCCCATCCCAGAGAGGGAGGGGGGAGGGTAAGTGAATGGCTATGTGGTGCTTAGCTGCCGGCCAGGTCAAACCACAACACTCACAAAATGTGTTCTTCTGTGCTATTCTAGTAGAATATTTGAAAACATAGATCAAACAAAAATAATTCACCACTTAAGTTAAAAAGAAAAGTGAAAATATCATACATTCCTAGATAAATACATGAAAAAATATAACATGGACAATATTAAAGAAAAATCCCTGAGTGTCCCAATAGACCACTTGCCAATAGACACTCCTCAAGCCTCAATACAAGGAGTAAAGATTTGGAAAACATGACTGAGACCAAAACAAATAAATAAATAAATAAATAAGTTCTCACTCAGAGATAGATCAACCAACCTTCCAACTACAGATACTGATATGCCTTCCAAAGAAGATGCCATCTTGACTAGTTACATGGAACTAAACAGGACAGTGCTCTGAACCACAGCTCTCAGAGGTGTGACCCATAGTATTAATATTAATATGCTAAGGAAAATATAAATCTGTACATAAGAAGAACAGTTTTCACTTCTTAAATTAAATGTTAAGGAAATATATATTTAAAGGGCAGTTTCCTGTCTTCTCTATTTCTCAAAATTAGTGATATTTACACACCTTTTAGGAGCTGTCAGATTTTACATCAGACTGCTTACAGAGTAAACCTGGTAAACACTTTTAAATTTCTTTCATTTTGCTTCATTGCTTTGTTCTGTATCCTTTAAAGACTAAATAAAACCATACTGATTTTCCTCTATCCTTCCAGTAGCAGGGAACAATATTGAAAGGAATAGGGAGAACCATCAGATCAATACATGGCTCCAAGGCAGATGTCACCCTCAGAATTTTGGGTTTCTTGATCATGGGATGTTCTTCAAAACACCAGGCCCATTGGTGCCTGATGGGATGAACCTTTCTCAGAGCAGGAAAAGGATTTTTGCACAGGAGTTACCAGAGGTGATTGATAGAGCTTTAAGCTAGATTTCATCAGGGAAACGGATAAAAGAAGGTTCACCAGTGATAAGCTATGGGACAGTACACCAAAATTTGAGGGACTGCATGCTAGTGAGATCTTTCATTGTGCTCCATGAGGCAGGGTACAATGAACCGTACCTTGGGATGACTGAGGGGAGGTCTCATGGTGGTCTGAAGCTTCCTCATGAGGGGAGGGAAGGGGCAGATGCTGAGCTGTGCTCTCTAGGGACAGTGACAGGACCTGAAGCATGGAGCTAGGACAGGGGAAGGTCAGTCTGGGTGTAAGGAAAAGGTTCTTCACCCAGAGGGTGGTAAGGCACTGGGACAGGCTCCCCACGGCAGTGATCATGGATTTGAGCATTTGGACAATGCTCTCAGACACAGTTTGGTTTTTGAGGGTCCTGTGTAGAGCCAATAGTTAAGCTTGATGATCCTTGTGGGTCTTTTCCAATTCAAGATATTCTATGATTCTATGATTTTGTCATATCATAGACCAAATTGGTTCCACAGTTTATTAATTTCATTTTGTGCAGTGACATTATTAAGTTTCCAAGATAATTATGTGCAAGTATCAGATGCAATACAAAGGTATCTTCTGCTGCAACCATAGTTATTGGTTATTCAAGCTTGAGGTACTCCATCAAAATAATTCCTTTTATCCTTCATGTAAGCTGTTCTAATATTTTCTTTCGATACTGTTTTAATTAAAAAAAAAAAAAAAGTTTATTGTTTTAATGGGCAAGCAAGACTACTTCTACTGAGCAGTACCTTGATGTTGGCATGTTGGCTGTTTTTTGTTTCTTTTTCTTTTTTACCTTTTTTATCTTTCTGATTACAAAACATTCCAAGACACCTTCAAAATTGAAATTTGCAATATGCATAATATTTCTACTCAATTATTTATGTTGTAATGTAAAGAAACCATAATTATAACATTGTATAACCAGAAAAATAACATTTACAAAAATTTGTAAGTGCAATAGGCAGAAAAATCAGAAACTTTATAAATAGCATCTTCTTTCTGAGTCTTTCTAGAGTATTTAGCAAATAATTTTCTAGCACAACAAGAGTAGTTGCATTAAAAATGTATCTCAGTAAATGTAAAATTATGGATGCAGATCAGATAAAAGATGATTCCAGTTTTACTTGAAAGGTTATAATAAGGAATATGAAAGACTGTTTTTCTGCTTCAAATAATTACCCAGAAAATCCTAGCATCACACAGAGAGATATGAGTAAAAGCTAAATCTTACAGCTCCCATTTACAATTCCTAAAATTCATACACATACAAAACAAACAAACAAACAAACAACAACAAAAGATGGAGTCCCTAAAATCAGTCAAAACCCAGCCTAGACTTTTGCCGTCATTCGTATTCTCATGGGGTCAGGAAGTTAATAATGCAGAGAGGAAAGGTAAGAACTAAGCCTAAGAGAACTACAATGCCTGGCAACAGCTCTGATGCAGGAAAAATTGAAGATTTGCCTTTGTCTTTAGAGAATGTTCAAGGATTAATCACATATGTTTTTATAGAAACATATTTCTCCAAATGTTGGCTAAAATTTTAAGACTGATTCTACTGATTTGAAATGTAATTATTTGGAGATTGTCTACCAGAAAATTGATGTTCAGTTCTGTCCAAATATCAGGATTTTCAAAAGTTTTCTTTCAATGCAGACAAGCCCAAAATAATCTGTTACTTGCTTAAAAGCTCAGACTTGGAGAGTTATGTTCATTATAGAACATTGTGGTCATTATTTCTCTGACTGCCAACCAGCAAGCAAAAGATTAGACAGGATGTTGTATAAATGAACAGATGTTTAAAAAAAAAAAAAAAAATCACATTTTCTGACACGTGGTATGATGACCAAAGGGAAAATGAGAAGAGAAATAGTAATGCAGATATGTCACGTTTCTGACTACCTGTAAAATAAATTAAGCTGAGATAAGTGAATAGATGTAAAAGTTACCACGAGAAAAAAAAAAGGCACTCAAGTTCATTCATATAATCATTGTTTCTTTGGGAAACCAGGCTGAAAATAAAAACACATTTCTGCCAGCTATAGCACAATGTGATAGCTCCAAATGAAAAAAAGAAAAAATAAATAAATAAAAATAAAAAAGTAATATTTAGCTAGAAGAAGATTTAATAATTTGATACTCTTAGGTATATTTTTCTTCACATTTTTTAATGAACTGAGCAGCTCCATACTGGAGTCATAATCCAGCATCTTTAGTGAGAATTAGAAAAGGCTTTGTGTTTAAATTGTCTGGAGAAAGTATCATAATTCTCACTGCAGCACCTGTTATGAAACACGGGGTTGAGAAACTGAGATAGGGTCTACCCTATCAGGATTACTTGGACAATTGTATCTGGTGATAAATATTGTAATATTAACTATTCTCTAAAAGCTACAGGAAACTCCTTAGTGCTCTTTACCTAGTAAGCAAAAAACAACACAGGGAGATGAAGTTTTATTTCCATGTATTTAAGAATGGTTATCAAAGAGCATAACCTGAATGGAAAGAAAGACTGCAAATACGGTTTTGAAACCCTGCAAGTGGCCCAGAGACCTTGCCCAAGGGCAAGGATATAAGTCCAATCAAAATTAGTGTTACATAGTGTGAAATGTGTTAATTTGATTCGTGTTAGTACGGAACAATGCTAGGGCCGCATGATGAAATATAACCTTCTATTTAAGAAAAACAGAGTGATTAGTGTACACAGTCCTTGTATCATGCAAAGGAAGGGCCCAGCAATTTGTGTAAATAGAGGGTTTGAAGGGCGAACACTGAGACTCTAGTCTGGGAGATAAGAGGACCAAGGAGTTTTTTTAGGAAACTGCTGACTTTTGCATGGGACTCTGCCCAAGCCTCTGATATCCGGCAAAGAGATCCACCAAATAAGGAGAAAGGGGGAGTTGAAGGACGACCAAAGGACAAAGCCTGGGAGGAAGACTACGAGCCTTCAGCACAAGAGACCCCCAGAAGACCACCAGAGACTGATACACATGCGTCCGGAGAGGGTTTGGATTCCGGGAACTAATTGTAATAACCCTGCCCTTTCTAGGAATAGTGATGAATATGTATTAGTCTAGGAGCATAAAAACTAGCCACTTGATGTAATAGGTGTGCGTCTTCATGGAGCAGAGACTGCCGGCACACCCAGCATTGTTTTCTTGCCTCTATTCACTTAATAAATTACAAACTTTAATTAGAATCCTATTTGGGACTCAGTCATTTATCACACATAGGCTACAATAGACCTCTTAACCTGACAGGGCTTGAAAGCACAGCCAGAGTAGTTCACTTGTGGGGTGTTTGAGTTAACTCTTTAATTTCTGCACCATTAAATTGTTTTTTAATTGAAGCAGAATCAGAGAAGTGAGAAGAGCAACTCTTAAAATCTAGAGGACTAATTTTTCCTTGAAATCTAGATGTTAAAGCAAAGGCAGAAGAACTACATCATCTGAGTAATAAGAACATATCCTCCACAGAGGAAATGAAGTAGAAAACTAAAATAGTTTATTTGCAAATAATGAAATTTTGAAGTTTGAGACACATTGAAAAAGGATATTCATATCAATACAAAAAAAAAAAATGAAGGCAGCAAAAATCATATTTCAACATCATAGGAACTGTAGGAGATTAAATATCAAATGAAATGCATTTAGGAATGTTGCCAGCATATATCTGAAACAAATCCAGTGCTCTCTTCTTAAACAGGTCTTTAAATAAATAAAATACACAATCTGCATAAACAAAACTATCAACACCCTGAAAAGAAGCAGGGGGAGGGGAAGAGGGGAAAGCAGCACACACTGAGATGACGAAAAAATTCTCAAGTAGAAGTCATTACTGTAATGCAAATATTTCAGTGAATAAAGATTTAGGTAAATCTCTGCCAAAGATTCCACACTGATGCTTTAATAAAATGTGTTGAGAGGGGAAGGTGGGGGGGGGGGGGCCGGGAACTGAAAATGAAAGAAAAGAAACTGGAAAATCACAGAATCACAAAATCTTCTAGGTTGGAAGAGACCTCCAAGATCACCGAGTCCAACCTCTGACCTAACACTAACAAGTCCTCCACTAAACCACATCACTAAGCTCTACATCTAAACGTCTTTTAAAGACCTCCAGGGATGGTGACTGAACCACTTCCCTGAGCAACCTATGAATTCACACACAAGAATAATTACTGTCATTGATGGAAATGAACTTGAGATGAGTTGCCTTTTCTTCCTACCACTCAGCTTCAGGAGCAAAGTGATGTGAGGTAAAGGTCTCAAGTTGTGCTGGGAAGGTTTAGACTGGATATCAAGAAGAATTTCTTCACAGAGAGAGTGCCCAAGCATTGGAATGGGCTGCCCAGAAAAGTGGTGGAGTCACCATCCCTGGAGGTATTTAAGAGATGTGTGGATCCACATCCACATGGTTTAGTGGCAGACTTGATAGTGTTAGGTTGATGCTCAGACCAGATGACCTTAAAGGTCTTTTCCAACCTAAATGATTCTATGATTCTATGATCAGCACGAACTCCTGATTGAATGTACTGTCCAGTGGGGACTGTCATTCTTTCAACACTTCCTGAAAAGCATCAATCCTCTCTTCACTGATGATTGTTGACATGGTTAAGATGATGTTATGCAGTTTTCCCTGTATTTCAGGCTTTTCTTTTCCTCAAAGCATCACACACCTACAGCTGCTTCTGTCACTCCTAGTTGCAACCAGAACTGGAGGGTCAAGTAGATGTTGCTGGATAAAACCAAGCACAACTAAAAAACAAGAGTGAAAAAGGTGTAGTGACTGCTATACTTCCAACTGGACTATTATCCAGCATGGAAACAGAAAACAGAACATCTAGATCCTTTCCTTTTTGCGGAATGTATTTATGTGTATTCTCTAAACAACTCCAAAATGCCTGTGTTGTTCCTGTGTTATACTCATAAATCATTTCCTACCTCAGTGATCACTTTTGTGGCTTTTTTTTCTAGATATCCTGCAGATTATCTTCCTCCCTTCAACCACAGCACTAAAAACTGGACACTGTCTCGGCTCAGGAGAGCAGACAGATCAATTTCACTCATCAGCTGTGTTTCTACTTATGCTCCTTTTCTCTGTCATCTTTCAAAATCATGTAAGATTGCTGACTCTTTTTCACTTTGTAGTCCTTTGTACTTTAACTGCTTCCTGAGGAGCTGCTACTCATACATGTCTCATTCTGTAATTCCATAATAATTTTATAACAGTAGCCATTTTTACTGTCTTCCAATCAAGCAATTGGATACCAAATAAAGGATGCAATAAAACACCGATTGACCAGGAAATAACATTCCAGTTGTCATAGATAAGAATTTTACGCTAAAGATACGGACATTCCAACAGCAACCTCTCAGACAAATATATGCTTTGGTTTTATACATGGTAGGGGAAAGACAGAAAGTTATAGATACCTAAGACAACAAGATAAGCTTCTAAGACAGTGACAAGTAAGTCACATGTAAATAAATAAATAAAATAAAAAATAAAAACAACTTTGTGTGGAATTATTGAGCCAACTAGAGAGGAAAGGAATACTATTTATACTTGCCTCTTCTTTCAGTGGAGGGAAACAAACTGCAAAATGCTGCAAACTGAGTCATCTTTGTCTGTTACTGCTGTTGACACTGCAAACCAGCAGTTATATGTATTGACTCAGAACATATAAAAAGATTCTGAGAAGCATGAATCTTCAAACTTCTTTTAAGATAAATTTTCTTTTCAAACAAAACTTCCAAAGCAAACACAATCCACTCAAAGTTTTGCCAGCTTCAGCTTGCTGGAAAATGAAAGGACACTATATCCCATCACTTGACCTTCCTCAACACCCTGACCTTTGGTGTCCCATTTAATTGCACCTTTATTAGAGGCAGGAAGCTTTCTGTTTGGCTTCCTGAAGGATATACCTCTATTATTGTTCTTGAGCTAGTGACCAGAATGAAAGTTTAAGGGGACCCCGATGGCTACAAGAGATTCACCAGGGTGTACACATATATCTACAGACCCAAAGATCTGATTAAAATAAATAAATAAATAAATAAATCTTTTAGGAACAGTGGTTTTGGAATCAGCCTCCATGAACTGCTAGAAACAAGTTATGCCAGTGGTAAACAACCAGAACAAGGTAAAAACACATCAAATATTTTCTTATACTTTTGAAAACACACAAAAGAATAAGGAGTGCCTGGAGTGCTTAACTGTTAATAAATTAATATTTCAGTTAAATTAATATATTCAGTAAATTAATAATTCAGTTGATAAATTAGGTTGGTTGATAAATGAGGTTAGAAGTCATTGACAGAGTAAAAATACAAGAAATATTGAGAAATGTTTTCTTTAAGAAACAAAGTATAGAGACTACTTCCTGTTGTTTTCCACTGAAGAACAAAACCACACATGGCAAGGGGCATGTCGTCACTAGTTAGTTTAGGGGCAACAGTGCCATCATATGTTCAAAGTTTATGTATTTCAAAATTATTTTTTGACAATCACAGTGAGACTTAGAGTAACAGAGAATAAGATTTTGTGTGTGTGTGTTTTGTGTTTGTTTTTTTTAACACATGAACAGTGTATCACAAAGAGCTTTCATGCAATTAGATGTAAATTTGAAAACAGAAACTGTTCTGCTGGATCAGTAATAAAAAAATAAATATATTTAGTGCAAATGGCTCATAAGAGACTTGGAATTGGAATTCTGTGTATGTAGAAATATGATGAGCACAGTCACTTGAGACAACGCCTGTATGCAAGCAGCCTAAAAAAAAAAAACAGAAGCCAAAGATAAATAATTAAAACACCACACACATTTTATATACTGTTCTTTGGAAGTGTCCTTGAAGTTCTAACTAGTGCTGGGAAATTTCATGTATTCTCTGTTTCCCACCATTTCTAAAGCCAACAACCCCACATTGGGTTCTGTTGCTGCTGCTTTTCCTAGAGAATCACTTACAGCTAAGTCTGTGGTCACTGGAGGGAAATATCCCCAACGTCACTGAGGCCCCTGAATTCTACCAACTCACAGCAATCTCAGATCTTGTTCAGGAAAATAAAATTCTCACTTAAATGAATCTGAGCATGAATAATCAAAACAACAGCCAAACCCTAAGTTTTTATTCAGTTGGTTTTAGATTGTCCCTGGCATTTTCAACTTAAGATCTGCTATAAAGTTTTTATAATGATAATGTAACTGCTTCATAAAAGCTGCCAGGGGAAACTGAAGATTTTCACAGTGGGATATTGGGCAGCTGGAATTTTTGGCACCTGAAAAAGCAAGGAAAGCTGCTTGCAAGTAAGAGATAAGCATGTTGGTTGGATTCATCAGCTAAAATATTCAGAAGAGAAACTGAAAGTAAGGGTGACATTTCTCTTGTGATTATGAAGTTTCAGAACAACAACATAGTATAAAATTGACACTTCTTGACTTTATAAAAAAAGGGGAAACATTAAATGTGCATGGAGTCATTGCTGTTGTAGTAATGGTGGTTCATATTTTTGTTTTCACTACCTCATATTTTCAAAAGCTTATTTACAGTCCAAAATGATTATTTTTGATCAGTCTGTCTGAAACATCATCATTTACAGCAAAAATATGTATTGCACATACTACAGAATACATAAAGCTTTGTTCCAAACCTAAGCCACCCATATCCAAATCTGTTGAATGTTCAGACCTGAATGTTTGAGACAGTATACATTTCATACAGGACTGCAAAGACAAATGAGGAAGACTTCAGCTTGACAGGAGTTCCATTTAAGTCAACAGACTTACTCTGATTTACACTAGATAAAGAAGTAACAAGCAGCATTCCTCATTTTTATATAAATTCTGATAAATGAATAAATTTAACAACTTAATGCAATTTTCTCAGCTAAGGATAAATCATGAGAAAGTCCAATAACAGATGTATTTTTCTCTAGTTTGACATTATTTATAAAGCAGAATTGTTAATGAAAATTTGTAACGAGTAACCTAAAAAATGAAATACCAATATTAACCTTCAAAAGAAAGCGAAATAAAGCATAAGTCAATGCAAGTGTTCTAATTTTAAAAGATAGTATAAAAATACAGTTCTCCCCATAATTACATGGGATATGGTATCCTGTCCACCAACATCTATTTTACCACAACCAGAATCTTGCCTAACAAAACAAACATAGCATCAAAGAAATAAAAATGAAGTAAATAAGCATTTTACTACTATTTTGGCAATATGTCATGCTGTCTGTTGGGTCTATTAATGTGTATCATTAAAAGAATCTGCCCAAAGTATCAATGAGTGGGGTAAAAAATAATAAATAAATAAATAAAAGTGATATTAAGAAAATGCTTTTGCTCCTACTGTGAATTGTTGCTCTGTCAATGATTCCCTTTCAAAACACATATGCTTCCATATGCAAATGGGACAGCATTTTTGGATATGGCATGGCACACTTAGTTGCTTGGGTCTGTTTGCTGGACAGACAGGTGTTTTCAACAAAGGAGGTCACAGTAATTCTGAAAATCAAGAGAGATAATGCTCTGTTGGTGCTGATCACCAGAAGCTGGGGCTAACTACCTGAGTCAGCTGCTACTGTCATTTGTCCCAGTGCAGGCATGGAACATTCCACTATTTTCTTAACCAATTAAATTCAAAACAATCCAAAGAGGATTTTTTCCTACTTTGTAATAATGGACTGCAAATTTTAGTATTACATGGGAAGAATACCTCAAATTGCTAAACTTTCTAAGCATGATTCTTCCTCCCCACCACATACTTAACCATCTTAGTTTCACAGGGTTACACAAGTAAAGGAAACGACTTATGTGAAAAGGTCACATATATAACCAATATACTGCTAATTAGAGTTAAAAAAAAAAATATTGCTATTCCATTTTGATTCTAAATATTGCTATTCCATTTTGATTCTATTTTCTGTTTAAACCTGGGTTTAGGTCCAGTCTATATACATGACAACAATTTAGCAGGCAAGGTTATCTATCATCTTGCAGCCACAGCTCCAGTCACATTAGTTATAATGACAGTATCAAGCCTCTAATATAATATCCACCAGTGGGATCAGCTAGATTCATGTGATTCTTAGTATTAATATTTATCATTCCCATGAATGTGAAATCCAAACTTTTACTTCAGCTAACAAAAGAGTTTTAAGGGCTAAAGGATCATGGCAAATTGAACTTGTGTTGTAGGCAAAGAACTTTGAAAAACATACCATTAACAAGGGGTCAGAGACAGTATTTGCATGAAATAAATCTAACCAGTCTAAGTAGATTACAGAAGTAGACAGACAACCTCCTTACATCTCTTTACAGAAATTAACACGTCATACTCAAGTCATATTCTTTGCATTTGTTAGGAGGTCTTATTTCTGTAAGGAACCTCTTTTTAATACTTCTATGGAATATAAGTTGGGAACTGCAAATTCTATATAAATGGGGGGAAAAAAGCCATTTCCAGAACTTGTTTCTCGGGATAACCCAAATGCCTTCATCGTCTCCACAGTCACCCATCAGTTTTGTTTGGTGGCCAGCACACACACGAGAACCACACCAGATGTTCTTAATACGTTGTTGTATTCAGAATTGTTGTATACTCAGTTCAGTTTTACCTTTCTTTTAATAGAGGAAAGCTACAAGGAGAATTTTCCCTTTCAAATCCTGCTTTTATTTTACTGGGCTTTTTGGTTTAGGGCATGAAGATTTCATGAAGACACAAATGACAGACCTATATGTGCAAATCTACTTTCAGATATGTAAGAGATTTTTGTCAGTGATGGTGTCAGATAACTTTTGAAGAAGAGGAATTTGTTCTAAAGACTTTGCTAATGTGGAAAGATTTTATTAATACACCCTATGGGAACAGCTGACTACCGCCTGGGCTGTGGGAAAGATTGATTTTTGGATGATGCTCTTCAGAACAACTGTACTGAATGTTCTGGTGTCTCTAGCTAGTATGCTCTTCCAGAATAACAATTCAAAGATGTGTAAAATCTCTCCTTTTTTTCTCTGTTCATAAGCAAGCTGGTCTACCTCCCCCAGTATTTCTACAGATAGTTTTAGAAAGAATATCAAAGTTTTCCAATTTTTTTTAAGAGAGGTATTAATGACTTCAGGACTATATAAGCAGATTCATAGGTTTAAAACTCAGGAAAAAAAAAAATAAATAAAATAAAAGGATAGGATAGGAAAACCTGGGCATAATATTTTGGTCAAAAAATAAAACCCTCATCAAAATCATGCTGGAGAGGAGAGGAGAGGAGAGGAGAGGAGAG
>CM021698.1:128933179-128945556 GCA_011074415.1 Stictonetta naevosa | reverse complement strand
ATATGCCTACTACACTCTCTATACAGACAGATTTTTTTTTGTCTTGTATATAATCTATATTTTATTTATCATATGGGTAAATAGTCGGGTTTACCCAGACTGTTACTCCACGATCATTTATTTACCTCACTGATTTTAAAGTTGTGAGGTAACTCACCTTTTTGATTCTGTCTTTGAGTTTGAGTTCTGGAGGTTTTGAAAATCTATTCTTACAATCTTAGAAAAAAGAACCACTCATACACAGATACATATATATTTAGAATGATTTTTATTATTGTTTTTTGCTTCCCTGATTATAAGAATATACTACAATATAATCCTTTACTACTATTAGTTAATTTACAAAGAGAGGTTGTTTCTGTTGCTGTCACAAAGTTGTTTAAAAGTTTTTTGTTCTGTTGTTGTTTTTTGTTTGTTTGTTTGTTTTGTGGCTTTTATATAATCTTACTTCTCTGTATTTTTTTATTAATAGATTTGCAGCTGAGTAACTTGAAACCGTGAAGAGAAAAAGCTTTTCCAAGAGACCAAGGAGAAATATTTTGACATTGCATTTCCACTGGATCATTTGCTTGGGTGGTCAGAAACCAAGATGGTCTAGGACTGTGGGAGTCAGAAAAGTCTTACTGCATGAGATGCCTACAAACAGTAAAATTTAGCTGTTTCAAGGGGATTGTTGTGTTCAAGGGGAAAATGGTTTTGTTTAATTCCTTTTCTACTAGCTCCAATGAAACATTTTTTAAGAGCTCCACATATATTCATTTACCAAAGGAAGCCAAAAGCAAAAAGGATAAATATCATCATAAAATAATACTGTAAGATCAAAGAAAAAAAAATATACAGGGTCAGATGTGGAAGTTCCTATTCACCCTTCTGTCCATGGGAGTCAAAAACCACATCGTCGGTAAAATTTGCTGATGAGGAAATTTTGGTAAAAATAATAAGTGCAATTTTCTGAAAACATCACTGCCTCAAGCTATTTGTGTCCTCTGAAAGGAAAGATTTCCAGAAGTGTTTAGCACAATCCAACTTTGTGTCAGCTGAAATTAGTAAAAGAAAAGTGGAAGGTTGACAATGAACTCTGAAAATATCCTTACTATTAACTTTAATGGATCTATTCACATGCTAGAACTAGGAATGTGTGTCCAAGTGCTCACAGCAAAATTAATATGCATTTTTTTTTTTTTTTTTTAATAGAACAGCACCAAAAAATGCCCTGGAGATTTTCATCTTTTGAGTAAATATTTGCCTCAGGGATCTGTTTGTTTTAGACTATAACAAAAGAGAATGCCACACAAAAACTACATCTCTCAGTAAGACAACTACATGAACATAGAAGATTGACCAGTGTAATTAATTTGTAATTGCACATTATATATATTGTGAGTCTATTCATAAGTCATGGAATTAAGTTTTTGTTTTGTTATTTTAAAAACTACACAGAGTCTATTTTCTTCATGTTATAAAGGTTTCCATAGGTAAACTTTGATAAGCTGTTGAGAAGTCTAATACTCCAGATGGTGTATGAGCTATTTACCTGTCTCACCTTGTTTTGCACTTGCAACATTTTTAAAGTCACCGGGTATGTCTGTTTTGTAATGATAAGGCAGTAAATAAACAACCTATCTTTAAACAAGTTTGAGCATAGACAACAGCCTCTATACAACACATTGAGGAGTGCAGACTGAAAAAAAAAAATAAAAAATAAAAAAATCAGAGAAGCTACACAAATATAATGGAAGTTACCTTGCTCCAAATTATATGTTGCTGTCAGCATGGTCAAGAATACTTGGCCAGGATCTCGATTCGTCTTTTCTGTTCACATGTGGAAATGGGCTGAGCCTGCTGTCAAGTTTTTGTCACTATCTTTCCACCTCCCCTTTGTTCCCATGGTCTGGGGAAGGTCTGCACTGCCATCATCTCCCCAGCCATGCCACAAAGGGCAAATATTTCTTCCCAGAACAAGGATGAACAAAGGTTGAGACCAGCCAGCTTTGGTACAGTTATGTATTTGTGCTTCATGAATTATCTGAGGAGCAGTATAAAGTACTTAAGAAAATATTAAATTCCGCTGGGAAAAAAAATGGAGCTCCAGAGATCCAAAATTAATCACAAAGTTGGATTTAACTTAGCAAATAGTTTCAGTGGAAAGAAAAAATATGCAGGTACGATGTTTTTACCATCACTGTGTTCTGAGTAAACATCTGCAAGTTCCAAAGAAACATTTTCCCTGCATGTTTTGTATCATAATATCATTTTGGTTTAAAATAAGAAATTTAAAATAACAATTAAAATCACACTTGATAACAAAACAACAACTTAAAAAAATTTTGACTCAAAGAAAACATTTCCAGTAGGCATTTAAATATATATATATATTTTAATTTCTGGCGTTTATCTCTGAAAAGCCTGCAAAGCATACATCCACGCTGTCTAACCCCAGGTTTCAGAGAATTACCCAAACATGTCAGCCATTGTAGGGCAAGTCAAGGTGCATGTACTGGGCAAAACTGATCCATGACATGGAATTTTCTGAGATTTCTCTTTCCTAATTTGTCTTTGAAACTGAATGTGGTCTGCAACACAGGCTCAGACTTCAAACAATGCACATATAGCTGATCTTCATCAAATACCATTGAGTATTGGTCTCTTCTGTACAAAAAGGACAGGAAAATCTTAAAAAGAATGTTAAGATAAAAGGGAAGGAAATAAAATGCATCAGCCTGCAGGCAGATAAATGATCATCTGCTAAGGAAAGCCTCCGTCACTTCTCTGGGTAACACATATAGCACTGTTAGCAGCATCTCCCAGCCATGGTTACATATGGCACCAAGCAGAATACAGTGGCCAAAACTCCTGAACCAGAGTGTGACCCATCCTCCCTGCTGCAGCCACCAGGCCAGGAGCATGAACTGCCAACTCACCATACTCCTGGGACTAATTCTTTGGAGGCTTTTCCTGAAGAAACCCTTGTGTCAAGATAATGATCTTCAGATCTATGATATCCACTGAAGGCTCAAGCTGAATATTTTCACAGACGGTTTATGAGTTCATCTCCCTTCCAAAAGAATAACAGAAACTTATTCAGAAATAATTTAAACAATTGAGAAAAACAAAGCCTCTTTTTTTTGTAATTAAAAAAAAAAAAAAAAAAAAAAAAAGATTTTCACAGCTGCAGTTATCATACTACCATTCTTTTGGCCATATACTTTACCAGCAAAACTATTTCTACATCCTATCGTTGCCTGCAGAAATAAACCATACTGAGAAAAAATATATATTTATTCTGACAATACTGTGCTAGACTTGTAAATAGCAGAGAGATTATCAGAATTGTTTCAGTTCTATTACCACCAATTACCCATACAGGGCTAAAATCCTGTGTCAAAAGAGGAAAGCAGGAGGGGAAGGAGGAGGAAAGGTGGCAGGGGGGAGGACACATGGGACTAAAAGGTCAAGAAGTAACCAGGTTTTTCTTTCTTCCACTCCCTAATGGAGCTGTGAACATCTATTTGCATTTGGGACCTTAGGACAGCATCATATTAGCACCATTTCTTACTTGCATCAACCCCTAGCATACATCTTTAAGGATGAGTTTCACTAGCTGTCTGAATAGATTTAAAAAGAGAGCTACCACAATCAGTGTTTCCTTCTCTCCATAGTGATCCATCTGGCAGAGCAATAATGTGATTTAGGGAAGTCATCTGCTTAAAAAAAAACAGCAATCTTTTGCACAGGTTCAGTTTTTGACCAGCTTATTCTTTGAAATTTGCTTGCCTTCACATCACAAGAATACTAGCCCAGATGTAAAGGAGATAACTGGATGATGACGCAGGAGTGCAGCGGGCATGTTTTAGATCAGTGTAAGATACCTTAAAGCTATATTCTATGTCTAGAACTTCACATGCACTTCAAGCAAGCATTCTTGTTTGAGAAACAGCCTCACTTCAGCCCTGGCCACTAAACCCTGCTCTTGTACTATCCTTTCCGTTATGGCAATAAATGACTTAGTGTCATTACTACGTGTAAACTTGATATGGGTGAGTAATACCACAGATCAGTTCTCCAGCTCCATGTCACAGCCACACAAAGGCTTATGTTGACAGGCGGGAAAGGAAGTGGGGTGAAGTCGCTTCTTCCAGAAGATGACAACATGTTTGGAGAAACTGAGCTGTCACTGACAGGGGTGGTCTCTTCCCCAGGCTCAGTTGCTGTTTCACTCCTTTGCATCAGATGTAACTAATCCACAGCTGCAGGATGAGTCACTTCAGCAACCCGATCTAACGGAAAAATAATTTTTGTTTGTTTTGGGTTTATCCTTTTAGTGGTGGGCTAAATTTCTGTCATTGGATCTGACTCAAGGGAAACATTGGACACAAGCAGCCAAAAGCAGGAGTGGAAGAAATGGGACAAGTTTATTTTAATACTAGCTCACATTTACACTGAGTTTGGGTCAGTGTAATATCTGACAGAAAGAGGCAGAAAGTACCTACTGACTATTCCATGTCATGTCTGCATTCAGAAAACATAATAGATGAAATCCAGGTTCACTGAAGTCAATTGTAATTTGCTACTGAACTAGTATAAACATGAAATTCTGTTCTTATTGAACACTGACATCTTCTCCAAGAATTTTTGTGTTCCCTTCTCTGGAATATAACAGTCTGGTTACATCAAGGACACATAAGAGAGACTTCTCAGCAGCAGATCTGGTTTGAATCATTACCACCTCGCACCCACTGTCAGCTGTTTGTTCCCACACTTTTCTCCTGCCAGTTACACTGACAACTGCTTAACCCTTCCCTAAGCCTGATCTATGAAATGATCTAGGTTAAGGAAAACAAAAATCCTAAATAAATTTTTGTTGCTTTCTGCACAGAGCATTTCACACAGACATTTGAATAAGCAACACAATAAGTAGATATGTCAGCAGATGTGTGGGGCTAGAAACCTCCAGGAGAGTCATAGAAATGGTAGGTGGAAGCAGGCCACCTCCAGGAGACTCATAGAAATTGTAGGTGGAAGCAGGCAAAGGGCATCTTTGATCTCATTCACTTCTAGTTCCAGAAATCACCCATGTATCCTGAAGGTAACTTGTATTAGCAAAGCTGTACAAACACAAAACACCCTTTTAACTACATCTGAAATGGATGAGAAGTTGTACTTCCTTTTTAGTGAAACAGTTAAGAAGTCTAACTTCTGAGGTTAGGTAAGATTGTACTCTTGAACCCACAGGTCTGACAGTCTGTTGAAGCTACAAGATAAACAAAGCAAACATCGCTGTTCCTCTTGCACCTCACTCTCTTCATCACTTGCTAAGTCAAATTTACTAACATTAAATCAGTTGACATTAGAAATAACAAGACCCCTTCAAATGCATACACAGTTGCTAATACACCTTCCTGCATGATTCCCACCTCCTTACAAAAGCATGTGTACATACAGCTCAGCATAGACAGACTGGCAAACAAGGGCAGCAGTAGCACTCTCACAGAATCACAGAATGGTTGAGGCTGTCAGGAACCTCTGGGGGCCACCTGGTCCAACCCCCAGCTCAAGCAGGGTCACCAAGAACAGATTGCCCAGGACCATGTCCAGTTGGCTTTTGAAGATCTCCAAGAATGGAGACTCCACAACATCTCTGGGCAACCTGTGCTCCACCACATGCACAGTAGAGAAGTTCCTCCTGGTATTCAGAGGGAACCTCCTGTCTTCCACTTTGTGCCCATTGTTTCTTGTCCTGGCATTGGGCAGCACTGCAAAGAGCCTGTCTCTGTCCTCTTTGCAGCCTCCCTTCAGGTATTTATAGACATCAGTGAGATACCCCTGAGTTTTCCCTTCTTCAGGTTGAACAGTCCCAGCCCTCTCAGCCTCTCCTCAGGAGAAATGCTTCATCCCCTTCGTCATCTTGGTGGTTTTCTGCTGGACTCTTTCCAGACTTGTCACAGAATCACAGAATTGCAGAGGTTGGAAGTGACCTCGAGAGATCATTGGGTCCAACCCCCCTGCCAAAGCAGATTCCCTGGAGCAGGTTCCCAGGTAGGCATCCAGACGGGCCTTGAATATCTCCAGAGAAGGAGACTCCACAACCTCCCTGGGCAGCCTGTACCAGTGTTCCGTCACCCTCATTGCGAAGAAGTTCTTTCTCATGTTGGTGCGGAACTTCCTGTGCTCCATCTTGTGGCCATTACCCCTTGTCCTGTCCCCACAAACCACTGAAAAGAGGTTGGCCAAATCCCTCTGTCTCCCACACCTCAAGTATTTATACACATTGATAAGATCCCCTGTCAGTCTTCTTTTCTTCAGGCTGAACAGACCCAGGCTTCTCAGCCTTTCCTCATAGGGAAAGGTCTAGGTCTCTTTTACACAAGAGACCTAGACCTTTCTCTAAGGTGCACAGAACTGGACAAATACCAGGTACAGCTTCACCAACACTGATTAGAAGGGAAGGATCACTTCTCTTGACACGCTGGCAATACTTTGCCTAATGCAGCCAAGAACACCTCTCTGAACCTGCTGGCCATGCTGCTTTTGATGCAGCCCAAGATATGAGTGGCTTTCTGGGTTGCAAGTGTACATCGCTGGCTCATGTTGAGCTTCTCATCAACCAGCACCCCCAGGCCCATCTCCTCAGGGCTGCTGTTGATGTTAAATAAGACTGGACCCACTATTAATCCCTGAAGAACTCCATTCATTATTGGCCCCCAACTAGACTTTGCACCACTGACCATCAACCTCTCGCCATTCAGCCAGTTTTCAATCTACCTCATAATCTGTTCCTCTAGTCCATACTTAAACAACTTCCCTATGAGGATCTTATGGGGAATAATGTCAAAGGCCTTACTGAAGTCCAGGAAGACAATACCCATTGCTCCCCCTAATCCAACAGGATAGTCATTTCATTATGAAGGTCTGCTTCTGTGTCTTTTACCTTTCTTGAAGAAAGATTAACCCTTCTGTACTTTAAGAACTCAAAGCACTCTTCCAACTAGATCTCTAAACAGGCCAAAGTCTGCCCTCTGGAGGCAGAATACCACTTCATCCACCAGTTGATCACTTCTGTTGCCCTAAAGCATGAGAGTTTTGTAAGAAATTGCCTCAAGCACCTAAAATAGCTGTATACACTTTAGGCTGCTAAAGACCCTTCTGTAACTATTTAAATTTTTTAAATTCTAATAGCATGAAAATAAAGTTATCACTGAAAGCAAGAGTTATATATATATATACACATATATACACATATATGCATTTCTACAAGAATTCTAGTTTCTTTAACAAGCAATTTGGAACAGACACAAAAATTCTCTTCGGTGAAATCAGCAGTGAAGCAAAACCATCCAACTTTTGCCCCAAACTACTTTCAGCTTTATCTGCTCCAGAAACAGCTTACAGGCAAGATTTGCCCCTCAAAATGCTGTGCAGCTCACATATGGGCCTAAAAAGTTGAGCAACTTGAACTTAAAATGTTAATAGTGTATTTACTAGTTAAATTGTATAGGCAAATTAAATCAACTACATAATAAGAAGATTTTTATCAGTGAGTCTTATTGAGAGGTTGCCTTATTAGCATTCTACTCAGGCCACTAGAGCAAAATGATACATCTGTTTCAGCTCTACGTGACTACAATTATTTTCATTGTTTTTCCTCCTATCAACATTGTGTGTTAGGAGATTTGGCTTTCAGCTATATTTGGATCATATTGCTTGCTTCACTGTGGACCTCACAGATTCTTAGCTATTTAGGGCTCCATCAACTCAAATTTCAAGATATTTCTTCAGGCGTCCTGCATAAAAAACACCAAGCATTTCCACTGCCAAGACAGTCTGCCACTCAGGTGGCCTGGAGACAGTTCTTGGTGGAGAACAATACCTCTATTTTATCAATAACAGAAAAAATGTGTTTTCCACATTGTAATTCCAAAATGTAATTCCAACATTGATGAAAAGTGCATGCTTAGCTCCCTTTTGGTATCTTCACCATCACCACCAACCATGAGCTCCTTACACATGTGCCTTGGAGAGCTTTTCACAAACTTAAATAATGTTTTTGTATGTTAGGAAGAAGCTAACAAGCTTCTTAAATAAACTTAATCCTCACAATTTAGGTGAATTTCACAGCCTAAGAATTCAGACAGATAGTAAACATAAATGAAGTTCGTTGATCTTCAGATTTAATCTGTGCTCACTGAAGTGCACACATCTTACCCTATAACACCCTGGGTCCTGTGTTGAACACATCTAGTGCAATGTGTTCCCAAGGCAGCATTTTATATCCTCCTTGCACCACATAATTTTTCACAGAAGCCCTCGGGAAAGAAGAACCACCTTCAGCCTCACCCACTCACACGTTTACATAAACTGATTTTGAGATTAAAAAAAAAAAAAAAAAATCCTTTCTTCATGGTTGAAATAGTCTTTTTTGAAAATGTTGGTGGCTACTCAGTAAATTACATTCATGAGGAGTTCTCTGGTATATCAGGACCCCCAGACAATGAAAGTTTTATTCTTCAGAATTCTGTTCATTTTCCATTTACATCTAAATATTGATAACTGCAAACTGAAATGGGCTCCCTCAACTTTATAATTTATCACTGCTATTTAATACCCACTTTTAGGCAAGGCCTGAAGATCTCCAGGATCCATTTTGCAAAAGCACAGTCTCTACAGCTTACAAATCTGTTTGCATAACCTTGCCAGATCTATGAAGAGAATTATACTTAAAAGTGTATTTTCCACTTTCATGTAAAATCTATTAGATGGTCTGTAAGTTTGATTTATGGAACTTGATTCTTTTCAAGTATTGCCAGCACAATTTAGCATTCTCCTAAAGAATATGTAATTCGTAAATGTTTCCTTTCTGTTTAAAACAACCTTGTACCTGTTTAAGACCACTGTATAACCTTCAAAATACAGAAAAATATATACTTCCCTATAGAAATGTTTAAAAAGGTGCATTACCTTGTGAGCCAATAAAATACCAACATTTTATAGTGTTAACAATATGTGTTTCATTAAGTCACAATTTTAAAAAGAGAAGTAAAAGCATCATGTTTTTTTCACTTGTCCATAGGAAACTGCAAATTGGAGCAACATCAGGACATTATTATGAAAGGAAGACTCTTGATTAAATTAAAAAAAAATATGATGAGATAATTTAAATTTTCAGATAGAAGTTTTGAGAGAAGCTCCTTTCTCTAATAGATTAGAGATGATAATAGATTAATGATTTTAATAGATTAAATAGATAAGGTTCTAGCTGTCAGAATGCCAAACAAGCAAGACACTATGATCCCAAAGGCTACCATGCTGAAATCATAGTTTAAACCTGAAGTGAACATACTATAAGCTTATCCATTTCCCACAAAGTGTCTAAGACAGTATGGCATTCTAAAGGAGATTTTTTTTTCTTTCTCCACAATTCTGTTAAGACTTCCCTCCCTTCCTGCTTTTTTACTTGATTGACATAACTACCACTTCTACATCCAGTGTTAATCTGAAGAGGAATAGGAGAAGAGTACCTAGAAATGAGGTAGTATAATTAGATATTTATATATTCAGCCTGGCTTTTCTATTATTGTTTTCATTTTGGCTATGACTTTTGCCTTGCTTGCAGGTATACGGACCACAGACAAAAACATTACACCTCCCTCAGAGATAGCTAGTCTATTTTCTCTCACTTGGGAAATAAATCTGTTCCCACAAATATTTATTTCCTGTATTACTGCTCTTCATCATCTTTAAAAAAGAAAAAAAATACTAATTATGTCCAGTGGTGTCAACACAATTTGTGTTTCATTTGATAGAGGTACACTAGAATACGCTACCTGCAAATACACAAGAAATGAAATAACTACACATGAAAAAAAAAGATTGTAGCAGGCTGAACGGAAGTTACAGAAACCCCAAGAAAAGGCATCCCTATTTTAAAGTAATCAGTCATGCAGTCATCAATATTCAAGAAATTATCAACTACTGATTCATAACAGAATTCATAACAGAATTAATTTAATCTTCGATACAATCTCCTCATCAGAGCCCTTCAATTTTGTATAAGAAAATACCTGCCAATAGTACTGATATAAATAGAGTCGTATAGCTACTGTGTCATTTATTTTGGTTTTGAAGTATTCTATTCTGTCATAAACACTGCTATATTCAAATTGCCCCCAAATTACTAAATGATCCAAAAAAATACTGTTTAAAGTACAGCAGACAACTGTGTACTTTTCCAATAAAACCTGGTACTTTTTCCAGTGTTAGTATAAAATTGATTATTTGGCAATATTTTCTTCGTACAGAGAAGTTTTGACATAAGCATACATGAAACTATCCTGTACAATTGGACTCAAATGAGATTCCCTTAGTATAGCTCACCAGTTTTGCTTCCATCTGTAAATCAGGTAGTTTTGAGATACTCAAAGTATTAAAGTTAATGCAATCTGTACAAGTAACTTATACAGATTTTAAAAATCTATTTAATGACTGCAAAGGCATTGAAGAAGGCAGCAGCAGTTGACTAAAATAATAATAATAAATAATAACATGTAAACAAGTGAGTCAGTGACCCTGAGTTTTTTAGCTAACAATGCATTTGTTAGATCATCTTGTCCATGTACAGGCTGTTTTTATGAACGGGTGTTGTTTCAGAATAAGGTATTTTATGTGAATATGTTTCAGAAATGGCAGAATTCTTGGAACTTTGAACAAATCAGGCTTCAAGAAAATACAGGTTGTCAATTAACTCCTAGAAGAATGATTCAGTCTATATCACATAGTAATGGTTAGTACTCTTTCAGACTGATCAACACTTTTTTTTTCTTTTTTTTCCTTTTTTTTTTTTTCTTTTTTAAGAGGACTGGATGAACCAACAGCAGTCTGATTCCAAGAGCCTGGAAGGAAGTATTTCAGAGGGACAGAGAGCAAGTTCTGCTAATTTAATTGGAATGCATTAAACTTTGGGATTCCTTTTCCCTGTCCATATGCAAGAATTCCAGATCTCAAAAACTTTCTTGTATTTCTTCCTCTGAGGGAAGGAAAGATGTGGCCCACAGCCAGAGACAATTATTAAGACTTCAGAAAAGTTTGTGGATTATTTGCAATTCCCCTTTCCTCAGGTTAGTCATTAATAACCAGTATGCCGTGGAAAGACATGAGGGTAGAGTCAACTGCAAATGACTGAAATTCGAGTCACACAGATAGTCAAGAAGCGTTCTTCAGGATATGGTTTTTGCATCTGTCAATATAGCATGCTGGCTGTTTCTGAGTGTACAGATCTGGAATGCACCTGACACCAGTTGGCCCCAAGTCTTATGTATAGATAATTATAACTCTGAGAAAAATGGAAGATGTGACTGACTACTAATAGCAGGAGAAAATCAGAGCAGAAATAACTTGGAGGGAGCCAGAGAATCAATAACAAAGTTTTACACAGTCATCATATCTGCCATTCACAAAATCAAGGCATAAAAAACCTGCCTGGAATGATCCTATTTCTTTATTGCAATTGTTCCATGTCTTTCGCATTAGAAAGCAAGATATTTAAAATGTGAAATATGAGAAAGGTAGGAGAGTAGGTAAAGAGACATAAGGCAGTGAATACAAACAACATTTGGAAGCCAGCACTAATAGGAGGAAAAAAAAAAAAAAAAAAAACTGCGAGCAGCAGTGATACTCTGGGTGTCACAAATATTTGTCTCTCACCCACTGTTAAGAGATTTAATTACAAAATTAAAGTAATCAGTGTTTTCTGCACACAAAATTCATAATCTGCTGAACACAGCAGCTTTGCTTCAAAACTTCATACTTCACAAACTGTGGTGTAGAAATTTTCTCAAGATAAGCCCAATGGACTGATACCTGACTGGGACCCATAATGACCCTGTAAATAAATAACTCCCTAAATAACAGCATATATGGTATGTACTGGGAAATTTATGCACTCCCTGATGCATCTGGACATGGCTGTTGGAATGGGCAGCAAACATTTTACATCTGCATAACATCACATTAGCAGCTCTGCTAAGGAAAGACTTGAGAGAAGAGCAAGCTGTGACACATGTACATGATGAGGACAATTCTCCAACTGCTGTCAGAAATAGTAAGTATTTAATTTGTGGGCCTCTACTCAATTGTATGTCCTTTCAGCACCAGGAGTTTGCCTACATGACTGCAAGAAATGTGACACTGTGTACATAAGGGACAGGGCATTGTGGATATGAGCAGAAATTTGCAATTCATTATATAGATCTGAAGACTATTCTGTCTATGATGGAATGCCATCACAGCTTGCACACAAGTACAGGAATCAGCTGCACTAAAAATAAATAAATACATAAAATAAAAATAAAAATAAAAATAAAAATAAAAAAGAAAAAGAAAAA
>CM021698.1:128912492-128932779 GCA_011074415.1 Stictonetta naevosa | reverse complement strand
AAAAGACAGATCAGAATAGGAAACTTGTTGCATTTGTGGGAAGAATGGCAACCCTCAGAGGGAGAAGACAGATGTTTCTAAGTATTACTTCCAAAGTTGCAGTGATTTAACTTAAATTCCTATATAGATTCACAATTACATTTAGAATGTCCTATTCAACTTACACGTATGTCCAAATCCACTTAAACTAACACAAGACAACCATCCAAACAGCTTTCTACTCTGTTGTAACTGAACCAGTTAAGAAGCTCACTATTATTCTAAACAAGCCCCAAGATAAGTCTTCTAACAGCACAGACTTTATAAAGTAGATATCACATGTTTTTTCTGAGGGTTGAACTTACTTAACTTCCAACATTTGGGAACCACCATTATAGACCAGAAGATCTTTGGAGCACCTCTATTTCATTTTAACAGTTAGTAATGTAAATCCTCATTTGAAGGAAGTGATTTCTACAGCCCTGCACTGCCAAATCAAGTTTTTTTCAGCTATCAAAGTTAAAAAAAAAAAAAAAAAAAAGAACCTAAAAAAAAAAAAGAACCTAAATCACATCTTAACACTAGCGCAAAAACCTTCGGCTAAATACAATTTGATTATCTACATATACGTTTCAACTAGTGGCCATAAGTTGCAGTGATGAATATTGATCAGCGGTTACTATCTTACTCTGGTGACTGGTCACCAGATCTTTATAAAAATGTCTTATTCATGAGATCGTTTTACTGGGAACTTTGAGACTGCATTATTAGAAAATAGGTCAAAAGTTTCAACTACCAACAAAACATAAGAAACAACTTAAGAAAAAGTAAGCAAGTAAATAAATAAAGTTTCCAAAATCTATTATTTCTGGCCTCTCCAGTACATAAAATTTGCTACATCTTAAATTCTTAGCAAATTCTGACATTGTTCACTGAATTGCATTATCCTTCAGAGAGAGAGAAAAAAAAAAAAAAAAAAAAAAAAAACCTTTTCCATGTAATGTGGAAGAACATCTTCACTTCTGGCAAGGTACATTATGACAGGATGTCTCCATTGTTACTTTTATAAGTTACTCTCCCTTTCCTAGTCTCAAAAACTTTATCTAAACACTGTCTTTATACAACTTTTTTTTTCCTGCAGTGTAAAATTTAGACTTTAACTTGATTAAGTAGACAAGTAGACTGTATTTTTGGCAATGTTTGAGCATTTTCATTAGGATCATATATATATTCCTCAAAACTAAAAGAAAAAGGAACATTTGACATCTCCTCCCCTTACCCCTTCATCTAAAAAGATTATTCATCAAGCAATAAACAAGTCAATAGTATGTATGTAATTCTTTCTTTATGCCTTATACCTTGGAGTTAATATATGTGTATAAGCTTATTAGTTTATTTATCTTTAGTTCACTTGTAAGCTAAACTACACAGGATATACAGAGATGGTTTAATGGGTCATTCAAAATATATTTCAAAATGAGTTTTCAATGCATCAGCAAGAATGAAGGCTTTTGAGGCAAAATGTATATATATAATTCTGTCTGAAGAAGCTTGGACATAATAATCTCTGCTGATCTGTATTTTTTCTTGTAAGAAAATAAGTAATAGCCCTCTCAATGATGTAATTTATTGAATGGCTTCCCGAAAGGAAAAAGATTAACTGTCTATGAGAGCCACAAATTCCTGTCACTATAAACATTAGAATACATCATATTTTAAATAATAAATTTCCATAAAGGTATTCATTCTGTCCTATAGCTAACTATAGCCATTTCTGTTAGCTCAGGAATATTGACTGGGCTGATCACTGCTAAGTTTGTAACACACCCTGATTGTTCTTCAAGATTAGAAATTGAAAACAGTTATGATGCTGTGTTCTCTTTATCTGCTAACATCTTAGTACATTAAAAGTGTTCAAGTACCACAAGATTTTAAAATTTTACTGGCAGAATACAGAATACACAAGCTTTAAGCAACTTCACTATCCTTATATTTACACCTTGAGCTTTTTTTATTGCAACAGTAGGCTCTGCACTTTTGTGAAATACTTCTGGAAAATCACAGTAGTAATTTTGGGTTTTACTTAAAGCTACAGGTTATGAGCTTGACTGGGATCTTAGATACAGAGTGAAAATGAAAATGTTCTTCTCTCCTACTATTAGACTACTTTTAAAAAGTTTCTCAGATGAACATTTCTGCAATAGAACTTAACAATACACATATATAATGGGAAACATTACTGAAGCTGATAGAACTCAAAAAGACCTGGGAGAGGAAGACTCTTCTGTGATTTAAAACAAAATAAAGCAAAAAAACAATAAAAAATAAAAATAAAAAAATCCATGGAGCCAACTAAAACTACTACAAGTCTAATGCCCACCCCTCAATGTTCAAAGCATTTTGCTCACTGCAGGCAGGAGATCAAGCCATTATGCCAAGACGCATTGCTAATTGCGGCTCACACTTACTGGAAGTTGTACCAAGTAGAAGTTTCCAGCTCTGTGTTCATTATGTGCTTCAGCAAAAAGACCGAACCTAACAAATCTTTTTCCATAAGGAGACCATATTTGTGTGAGAACCTGAATCAGTCATCCCAAAGAAGCAAAGTTAATTATTGCTAGCAGAGATTATACTAACAGGTCCAGGAAAGAGCCTTTTATTGTCCATTGTTTGTGTAGAGTCATAACAAGATTGCTATAATAACTGTACTATGGCTACATGTTGAATAGTTCAGATTGCCAACCCATTTTCATCTCACATGCAAATGGCTGGAACACATCTTCCAACTTTTCATTAAGCACAAGTCATATATCACACTGATTTTGTGATTCAGTGAGACAGCTAAGACACTCATCTAAAAGTATCTGGAAAGACCAGAAGAAAGGAAGGGATGAGGGAGATAAATTTCACAAGAAAGAGAACAACTCTTATGACAGTAGACACAGGTAAGACACTGGACTCCCATTTCTGGCCTGAGGACTTCTGAACAAGAGTAGATTGAAGAACATCATTTTCTCCAAGTTGTAAACACTGTGAAACAGTAACTCCAGTGAGACAAGATCAAGAATACTTCATCCCCAAATAAAAACTGCAAGATGGGAGGCAGAGAGAAAATAATTAGTTCAGATCTCCCACTTCCTGGATGGATGCCATAACCACAAGAATACTGCATAAAAGACATCCTCTTTTTTTTTTCATTTTTGGCGGTCTCTTGAAAGAAAGGATTGATGTATATATGTTTAAGTCTTAGATTCACAACCCTGAAGCCTTGCCTGTAATTAAAAGCTTACTACAGAAAGACTCCAAACTCTTACAAATGATGAAATGATAGCTCTTGTATCTCTTCAACATATCTGATGACCTATTTTCTTGTACTACCAAGAGTGGCTTTTTGTCTTAACATTTAATTTGGGTTTGTATATTCCTGCTGGCAGTGTTTCTTGGTTCCATCTAAGCGCCCTGTAGTTTTACTCCTCCCTTTTCCTCAAGCCTGTAGCTTGTTATAACATCCCCCCTCGGGTTAACTTGATCCATTTGACTGGTTTTATATTAATCTTGTCCTTTAACAGTTTTTTTCCTCAGCATGAGAGGCCACACACAACTTTAACAGTCCTGTTGTAGTGAACTGACTGCAGTATGTATGAAAAACAAAACAAAACAAAAAAAAACTCCCATATCATATTTGCCACAGACATTTAAACTGTCTTTCTTTCTTCCCATGTCTCTGACCTTTTGAAATGACTTTTGGTGTATCTAAAGTTCAGCTAAATGAGAACGCTCCTCTTAGGATTCAAGGCTTGATCTGCACCTGTGAAAGTCAGCAGCTTTCTCATGTATCATCCAGTGTTTTATTAAGTGAGATACTCTACCATTCACCCCTTTATGGCAGTTATTTTACGTGTTGCATACACATGTATTTTAGGAATCATAAAGTCAAAACAAATTAGTACTTTCATAAGATGTCCCTATGATCAGATAGGAATTTTAAAAGGTGCAGGAAATGTTTGAGGCAATAAATTTACTGAAAGACATGTTTCCTTACATAAACCAGATAAAAGAACTGCCACAAATGAGCAGTAGTAAATTATCCTAAGCAGGGTTGGGGTTGCACATAATTAAGATCTTGCATTCTAGCTTTAACAGTCCCAAAAGAAAACAAATGCAGATCGCCTCAGAACTTGAATTCTGCAGCAGGAGAATCTAAATATGCAAAGCTCAAACTGCTTTGTTCAGTACTGTTGCTGTGGGGCTCTTGTCTGTAATCTAGCAATTACAATATTTGCCTAGTACTATGAACAATTCCCTATACAGCTCTCTGCAGCTAAGCCTGATGCAAACAAGCTCAAGTCACTAGGCCAAATTTTGTCTTCAGATACACATACAATAATCCCACTGATACCTGTGAGACAAATTCTTTCCAAAGGAAAAAGGAAAGCTAATGCTGCAAGTTTCCAGTGAGAGGTAAGGGAGCGAGAAACAAAGTAACCATGCTACCTAATCTTGTGCAAGAAAGCAGATAAAGCCAATGCAGAGAAGTGAAAAAAATATAATACTTAGTTCAAATGCATCAACATTTTTTGCACACCTCAGTTTTATAAGAGAATCACATATAAAACCAGCAAAATTTGCAGCTTTCCTTGGAAGTCCTGAAGTCTGTAAATCAACGAATAATTTGATCAGTGGTAGGATATTGATAAACTTTGTTTCGTTTCTTTTTTATAGAGCACAACTTGTGTAAGAGAGCATGAGAGGGTGTAAATCACAAAAAAAAAAAAAAAAATGAGTAGATGTAGAAGTAATTCATCATCATTTCAAGCTATCAGAGGTAAATGCTTCTGTGAAATGTGATTTGTTATTTTATTCAGAGTTAACTTTTAAGACAGAATTATTAGCCTCTGAGAATGATGATCCATCACTGAATTGCCAAAGCATCTTTTTATAAAGTGGTGATAAGTCTAATTCAAATGCAAAATTAAAAGTAGAAGAGGTTAACTAAGACCATGAATATCATATCATACTATGTATTTCCTAAGCAATAGTGAAAATTTTGGCAAAACTTGCCATTTCTAAAGGTATCTTAAAGAAGGCAATTTAATATTTGTGGTTTAGTTACTCAGAAGCACACTGCCTTTTCTACTAGCAAATATTGCAAACAGTCACTCAAAGATCAAAAGTAACATATTTACAGAATGTTTTCAGAATTCATTTTCATCACACCTTTACAAGTGAACTTGCATACTAAGTGCTAAGCATAACACATTCTTGCTGCACCTTAACTTCACTGGTTTCTAATATTAATTTAAGTGTCTCCATGTCTTTAATATGGTATATCCAAAAAGTACAGGAAGTCTGTTCTCTTCCAGTATTGTTAATGGATTTTATGCATTCTTTGTAGACCTTTATTTTAGAAGTACTCTGTTTAAAATATGATTTAAATGGTCATCAGAATTAGCAGTATTAGCCTCTTAGAAATTTAAGACTCGCTCCCAGCTTTCCACATTCTTTTCTTCTGTATGTGAATAACATAAGCAGATTCACATTTATGTACCAGTTGGGAAAAAAAAAAAAAAAAAAAAAGTTTATTTGGAAAATCTGATTTAGACTGAAAGAAAAAAAAAATTAATCACTTCAGTCTACAAGTCACTGTAAGTAATATACTGTGAAAGGGGAAAACAGAAAAGAAAACAAACAAAAATAGAAAGCATAGCAAACCTATAAGTTATCATCTAGTAGACCAAATGGAAATCAATGCCTGTCAAGGGCAACTTTTTCAGTAATCTTCAGACCCTGGGGGCAAGAAGTGCCTACTCTGCATTCCACTACAGTGGCCAAAACAAGATATGGCTGTGCTTCATGCAGCTACTGCCTTTCCAAGACTAAATTTGGCCCATGGACAACAATGGAATAACTGTAATCTCATAATCACTCAGTCTTGCGATCAGCAGTTTACAAGATAGGTGCAAAGTATGATGTAACTACAGACTGGCATACATATGCAACATACATACATTCTCAGTGGCAAATTACATTCCACACAGCTCATATTTTTGCAAATAAAGCACAATAAATAAAATTCATATTTTTGCAAATAAAGTACAATAAATAAAATTCAAGCAGTCACACTCTTAATCTTCCCTCCCACAAACCAAATTATGCATTGTGCTGAGAAATGGGTATATGTAAAAAAAAAATTTGAAAGGCTGGACAAATGAACTTCTTAGCAATGAACAGATGTTTCTGCTCATGCAGAAAATGAATTTACCACTAGCTACTAATCTTTATCTCCTGCAACTTCTCCACTGTATGCAATAGTAAAGCTTGGTCTGATAATATCTTATGCTCTTCTTCCTTAACCTCTCTCAAAACCTTCAAGAAAAGAAGTTTCTTTACACTCTGGGAGAAGGAGAGAGAGGGAGAGAGAGGGAGAGAGAGGGAGAGAGACTAGATTTTATCTTGCGATGCTCTTCAGGAACTCTTGACAAAACAGTTTTCTCTGTAGAACACTTGTTTAAGATAAAGTTTAATAAACTTTTGATGAGCTCCTTGCATAAAATGCAAAATGTATATACTTTAAAGAAGCTGCAGTTATAAAGTAACAAAAAATATCACGCTCTGTTTCTCCAGAGGAAATAGAACTACTGTCTTAAGAGTAGGGTTCTCATAATCTTTCAGAACCAGCCTTAGCAGGGCACCACAGAATTCAGGATTAACAGTATTCAACAGTATCTCTCATTCAACAGCTACATAAAAATGGAGCTACATAAAAATATTGGACTTGTCTTTGAGCATCTATGAACCATGTAATAATCCTTGCCTCCTGATAGAGTACATGTACAAGGATGACTGTCAGATGTTGGCAAGCATCATCTGTGTACAGCATAACTACTGGATTCTGTAATTATGCTGAATGCTGTAATTATGTTGTACACTTATAACAGTCATGGAATGGAAAGTAATTTAAAAAAATGGTGATGGTTTTCACAAGGGGAAATACTAGATGAGAGGTCAAAGTGAAGAAATGAGTCAAGATTCTGCTATGTCAATCAATTCTGAAAGAAAATTTGATGTTTCCCCAAAACTTTTTAAATTTTTCCTCATTAACCCATCAGCCTAATAAAAGATACTGAAATATTGACTCTAGAATGTTTACACAGATACCTTCTTTGTCACTCCTTCTCAGAGAATGTAGTACTCAGGCTAATAATAATAATAATATTTTTGTATCAGGAAGCATTTCTTTTAATTGAGGATAATTGCACACATTCCCCAAAGGGGGTAGTGGAGTTTCCCTCCTTGGAGATACTCAAAAGCTGTCTGGACATGGTCCTGCACAAATGGCTGTAGTTGGTCCTGCCTGAGCAGGAGGTGTGGGACCAGATGACCTTCAAAGGTCTCTTCCAACCTCAGACATTCACCTACATACAGTAAAAGAAACTTCTGTTCACAATATCTCTTAATTTCCTAGTAAATATAGTGTCTAAAACCAGTCTGGTATCATTATCAATATACGCAGTTTGAGACATTCATCTTTTCTTCATTGCATGCTAAAAACATACATCTTTCAAGTTTGTTAGACATAGAAATAGTCATCTAAAGCACGTTTACTGAAAGAGTCAAAAGAAATGAAAAATTCTACCTTATACTTCATAAAAACACAGCTTAATAAGCTTTTAACTAATTTTAAAACCACCTAAAATGTATCATAGCTGAATTATCTCATGTAGGCACTATCCTGAAGATACTTTTTTAATTATTCAAGAAAACATTTATGAGATGTCCCAAATTAAAAGCTTTTTTGCCATCAATAAATTATTCAGACACTGATTAAAATTAATTTTACTTCATCATTGTTTCCAAAATATTTGCTTTTGGATATACATATATTATTACACGTTTGCTTAGTTTGTCACAGAAGAGCAGAGCCACATGATTATCATGTCTCTCACTAATGAGTGGACGCTTTTCTTTTCATGTTATAAGGCAACAACTCTGCAAGTCAAAGTAGATGCACAGATTTAAACTCAGGTGTCAATCTGATATGTAATACTGTTATGTCATTAGTCCAAGGTGATAGCCTTAATGTTTCAGGCACAGTTATGGATTTTAGCTTTTGTTACTCTACAGACATTTGAACCTCAACACCACACTTTGTAATCAATTCTTCATCATAGAGTTAGCAATAAGTGATACCTTTCTTCACTTCTGAGGATCACATTCATAAGGAAAATTTTAAACTCTGTAGTCAAAACTAAGCAATTATATTCTTGAACATCACCAATGTAATGTGGCTAACTGTCAAATAATCTCCCCCCTTGACCCATCCCCTCCTCCAAAAAAGTTAGAAGTAAATAGTAGCAGCAGATAAGTTGAAACCAGTGTTTCATCTCTCTCAACATCATAATCTTTCTTTAAATTTCCTTCAATTATCATGAAACTTTGGAAGAACAAAAAAGTACACAAGGTTTTGTTTTATTGGTTTTAGTGCTCAGAGATAAAAATAAAGTGAATCCTTGAAGAAATTTATTGCTTTGGACAAGCTCTTCTTCCAAGTAATCTACTCAAACTTTACTCTTTAAGGATCCTAACAAATGGCCAGCTATCGTATTGATACTAGCAATCAGTTTAGGCTGCATGTGCCTGGGCATTAACAGCTGTTCCAACGTATTTTAAATCTATTTACACACAGGAAAATTCTCTAAGCTATGATAATCAAAATTAATCTCATTTACAAAGAAGCTCTGGAGGGTGAACAGGATGAATGCACATTTAGCTAATTCCCTTGTTGCTGCTATTTTAATCTGCATTTTGCTATTTACAGGAATCCAGGAAGAACAGTTATCTAATTCCTGAGACTAAAAACTGTACAATCCCTATTTGACTACCTAGGGGAAAAATTACTACCAGAGAACAAGACAGTATACTTTCTTTTTGAGGAAAAAGCTTTATATCAGTCTTATTAAAAACTGAGCATTTTAATTAATTAAATCTTAAAAAAAAAAAAAAAATCTATGTTTGCATTCCTATTTATCTGATGATCTACAGTGTAGATCATAACAGGTCACAAAGTACCAAGATAAAAATGAGACACTTTACTTGCAGTAGATATTTTTGACTTGTGGTTGTAATTTATAGCAGGATTCCAGCTTTTCAGGGTGAGAAAGCAACCCTAACCAATTCATGTGACATAACTTTAACAATAAAATGGTGAGTTGGAATAGACTCCAGTTCCTCCTACACTTGTATCATTTTTGTTTCACTAAAGGCACAATAATGTTGAAGATGGGGAAGAAACAAAGGCCATCTGAAAGAGAAAGTGCTTCTGACAGAACAGAAGTTTTCAAGAGGACAGACTTTACAAGACTGAGAAAGACATTCATCATTTTATACTACATATCAGTTCTGTCCTAACACCAGATTTAGGATAACTCTGAGTCCGACAGGGAATAGCTGTGGAACAGCATATATTCCTAACAGCAGTTGCTACAAATTTCTCTCCACTTCACTTGCCTACCTTTGAATCTTTTATTTCTCTCCAGACTCCTTACTGGCCTTAAGTAAATGCAATTAAATTTCCCTTGTTCTATCAATTCCTACATTCTCCTTGCTCTCCTCCTGTTGCTCTTCATGAACTGCTTATTATGGGGCTATGATTATGACACCTACAATATATTAATCAGCCACAGCACTATATAACTCACTTCAGCTTTTTGCATAATGTAATCTCTCTGCTTAGCATGCCTTTAGTTTTATTTTTAATTAGGAAAAAAAAAAAAAAATCTTTGATTTAAAATTTTTGTGTGGATGCATATCTATATATATTTGCATGAGATTTATCTCATCCAAAATCAGAGAAGTAACTCACTGCACATGCAAACAAGTGAGCTTTAGCATAATAAATTAAAATGCTGCATTAATGAAGAGCTGTGCCTGAGATTCTCCATACTCAGAAATCTTGACAGCCTAAGACTTCTGCTTTTCAAGGACAGACTTCTACATACTTCTGTTGCTTGTGGTACTGTAGTACTTGGACTGTACCACATTAAAGCATTTAATTCAAAATAAAAACAAACCAATGCAGGACTTGCAATATGTGATGTCTAACATTATTAATATAGACCCGTATATTTTGGCTAGCACTTGGTTCACTAGTAGCAGAGAATTGATCTTCACAATTAACGTTACCACTCTGAGCTTTTCACTTTTCTTTCTTCAAGAGGGTTTTCCCTTCCTTTTTATTTCTTGCAGCTGGCAAGCTGGGATCAAGTTTGAACATTAAACAGGTGGTTTAACTTAACAGATTGTTTAAGCTAATGGCAAAATCAGTTCATTATCCTGTTCTTTCCCTGCTGCTGTATAAGTTTTTAGTTTTTTCATCTCATTTCAACAAGCAATTTACCAATGTATAGACACCAAAACATGAGTTTTGATCCTCATAGCTGCCCATAAACTTGTGCTACTTGTAACTTTAAAGCTTAGATGGGAAAAATATATATATATATATCTATGAGACTTGGGCAAGTCACATACAAATTTGAAAGACATAGCATACAGTTCTCACACCATAATAGTACAAACATAATCCAAAACCCTAGCTGGTTTGGGAAAAGGCTGCTCTCTCTTTCTATTAAATGTCTTCCTGGCTGTGAAGATCAGCTATAACTATGGTTGTTCTCTACGCTAAAAGTCATTTAATCAGTGTTAGGCACTGAAAGTTATCAACTTTCTTTGTCATACACCAGGGACATTTAGCATTTGATTCCTGATTCCCTGGTATGAAGATACTCATTTTTAGAAGAAATGTTTTCACTACAGGGAATAAGGTTGTCCATAAAATGAAAATTTTGACAGGGTTAAGAAACAGATGGCAAAATTAGTCCAAATAAGTCCTTCATCATCAAGCAGATATGCTGAAAGCTGTGGTTAGTGTGAATGCCATGAAATGATACATGCAAGGTTTGCCTTGGTTTGATGCCTTTGCCTATCTTATTTCCCTGTGATTTAGTATGCAGCTGACTTGACTGAAATCATACAGTCCCAACATGATAATTTTGGCAAAGAAACTGGTTGAAAAGCTCCCATCTTTCTTGATCTCATCTACCCATTTCTGTCCATATGTTGCTGTATGTGCCTTCTTTTCGGAAGGTTATCTTTTAACTTAAATCAGCTCAGTGATTCACTTTTCACTGAAGACAGAAGAAAATTGACAGAACAGCCAAGGAGACTGTGAAATCTGGCATAGAGGTAAGAACAACCAGTAGGAGAATACACTTCATAAATTATTTCGTAAACTACCTTTGTTGTTAAATCCAGCCAATCATGAAGAACTGCCCAAACAGAGCCCACAAGAAAAGCAAGATAGTAGTAGCTAAGAAGACCTATCCCAGGTCATCAATCAGCTGTATTAGTCTTTCCGCAGATAAGATATATTACATGTTGTTGCAAAAGCACAACATTCTGGCAACCCAGCAGCAGAATGAACGGATCAGAGACATTATAGCTTTCATTTACTTGAGGTAGAGAGCTTTTCAAAACAACAGACAGTATAACAAATGTGAGTACAATAAATTAAAAATATAAATAAAATAAAAATAATAATATAAAAATAATAATATAAATACATTTTAAAATAAAATAAATAGAACAATTGAAGCCAAAACAAGCTTCTGCAGACCACAGTTGGAGCACCAGAGGTATTTAAGTCTTTTACAATTTAGAATAGACTGTTATTCTTCACAGTCTGATTTTGTACAGCTCTTCTCTTCCTAACATTAAAACAGATTTTCCTAGGCTGCTGAGCCCAAAATGTGTAAGCTTAAAGCAAAAGGTTTTAAGAAAGAAATGGTTTTTATTTTCTAGGCCCAGAAAGAACTGCTGGGGCTCCTTCTACTGGGTGTTGCTCATGGAGAATTGCACAGATCCTGCTGGGATATTCTCAGTTCAGAGAGTGTAAGGAGAAATACTAATCAGAAAATTTTTACACAGCAATTTCTTCTTTCCAAAATTACAAAGTAAAAAAGCTATACCCATAAACTACTCTTTATTCATATTTTTAGCTAATAAAATTTTTGACTGGTGCACAGTAAATCTTAGTGGAAAGATAGAGCTGTCTACAAATTAATCAGCAATGACAGATGCCACAATCTAATTATAGCACTGAAATGCGTAAAGAACTATAATGAAAACTGATTACTATCCACATAATTTCTACAATTTTAATTATAATAAATACTCTAAATGACTGATTATACAAGTATGTCACATTTGCCTGCTCCATTCCTCATTATAAAAATCCTACAGCAGTACAGTTGCTATGCTTTACTTCTTTGTTCCATTAGTTCACTTATTATGTACAACCTATTTTAAATTGCTTTTTCTGAATCAGAATATTTCATTTATATATTACACCCCTATGAAGATTCTTAAAGAAGAAATTCAGAACACTTTATCAGTATTTAAACTGTAAAAGATACAGAAGAAGGAACGTATAAGTCTTACCCTTTTGATGATACAAACAACGAATAATCAACTAAAGACAAACACCCTGCACAAATTCATCTCTTTTCAAAAGCCTAAGAAACACAAAATCATAGAATGAATAAGGTTGGAAGGCCCCTCTGGGGGCCATCTGGTCCAACCCCCTGCTCAAGTGCTTCCTGATGTTTACACAGAACCACTTATTTTCCATTTTGTGTCCTTTCCCTCTTGTCCTGGCACTTAGCACCACTAAAAGCATGGCTCTACCTTGTTTGCACCCTCCCTTCAGCTATTTATAGATATTAATGAGATTCCCTCTGAGCTTTCCCTTCTTCAGGCTGAACAGTCCCAGTCCTCTCAGCCTCTCCTCATGAGAAGTGCTTCAGCCTCTTTGTCATCTTGGTTGTCCTCTGTCGGACTCTTTCCAGCAGTGAGTCCATCACTTGATACCAAATCAGGTTCAAATATACCAAATTCAAATATAAGCAGTAGTCCTAATACACAAAGTGCATGTGCAGCACATGCAAGCAATATGCAGCTGAGTGCACACATAGACATTCACAGAGCTCACTTTCATCAAAGGGGAACACCTCCCCTGCATGCTCTAGGGCTGGTGGTGTAGGAACAACAGTTCTCTTCTGCACATCTCCTCTAGCTGCAGCCTCACACTAGCTATGCATACACACACCCTCACATGGAAGGAATTTGTGTACTCACACTTTAATTAAAGCCTAAACAAACAGCAGTACAGGAGTGTTGCTTCTAGATTTCAGAGGATGGCCTACAATGCATTATCAGTTGACAAAATATTTACTAAAAACAGGCTTTGTACATGGGCGAATGTGTCTACATTTAAAATAGCACTGCATATTCCTCAGTGTTCAAGTTGCTTTGTAAAAGTCAATTCACAATGACCTAAATATGCTAACACGTATTCTGCACTGTGGGACTGAAAGATGGAGGACCATGTTCTAATGAGACTGGCAGAAGGGTGGGAAGAGATGCAAAATATTTAAAGAAAAAGTTTTGAAAACATGAATGCCTATATTTGCCCAGATGCTTAACTGCCTTAAGTGTCCCTGGGCATACAGTTTGTGCCTAATGAAGCAGTATTAGTACAGCCTTTAGATGTACACATCACATTTGGTTGCCCCTGACTCATCACAGAAAATAATTGGGCCACACTAAATGATATCAGATGAGTGCCAGGGATATGTGTCATTCAAGGTGCAAATATTATAATCATTTAAATTAGAACAAATGCCCAAAATAAAACCCTTGTAAAGGCTGGCAATCTAAGAAACATTCTCATTTTGAAGACAAATGCATTTTAAAATAAAGCTGCATTTTTACTTCTCAGAATTGCAGTGCTCCTTGTTTTTATCCATAATTTACTGTCATTCATTACTTAATTCATTCTAATTCCAGTAAATTAGTTTTATTTTCTAATCCTTCTTAGCAAGTCATTGTGACAGATGGGAAACTAGCAGTATTAGAGCTCAGATTCTTCACTGTTCAGGGATTTTCATGGGCTTTCCAAATAAAAATGGATGGAATAATTGTTCTGTGTGTACAAGATGAAATTTGACCCAGAAAGGAGCAGGGAAGAGCAGTCCTCTGACACCATTAGAAAAGAACAGGAAAAAAAGGAAAAAAAAAGTTCTAGAGTAAAATATCAGCTCTTCCATTCCTGCATTCCTGTTGAACTGGTTGTGGGTTTTGTCATCAGACATAAAAAGAGTCTTACCCTGATTAATTCAATGTGTCACACTATTTCAGGTCATAAAAACAAATCCTGCTTCCATGTCACTCTTCTCTGTAGCCTGGGTACCCTTACTGCTGCTCCATCTTACAGACAGCCAGGAGCCTACTAAAGCTTTGGAACAAGAAGGTGCAAAATGTTAGCTGAAGCACTAGTGGTTCATTATTTTATATTAAAAAGTTTCAGACATGATCCTCCCAGTCAGTGACATTCCCATGTAAGTATTGTGCTTTCTACATATTGTATACACATACCATAGGGGACTATTCTGAGACATGTACTGATCAAATTTTAACAATGCATGTTCATAAAGCTGGAAGATGAGACCAAACTGGAAGGAGCAGGGAAATATGCTCAAGAGCAGGGCTGCCATCCAGAGGACAGGCTAGTGAAATAAGCCAAACTTCTGAAATTCAGCAAGGACAGTTACCAAGTCCTGCACCTGGGAGGGAAAAATCCCTGGCTAAGGTGCAGGCAGGGGATGCACTGCCTGGGGAGCAGCTCTGCTGAGAAGTACCTGGGCATCTCAGTTGACAGCGGGCTGAACACAAACCAGCAGCGTGCCCTAGCAGAAAAGAGGCCAACGACATCTAGGTCTGTAAGAACAGGATCAAGGGATGTGATTATCTCCCTCTAATCAGTACTTGTTAGGCACCTTCAGCATCCAGTTTTGCCCCAGTACAGAGAGACATGGAGGAGCTAGAGCAAGTTTAGCAGAAGGCTCTCATGATGGTCAGGACTGGAGCACTTGCCCTGTTAGAAGAGGCTGCAGGATCTGGGCTTGTTCACCCTGTAAAAATGATGACTTTGAGGGGGATGTCATAGCATCCTTCAACACCTACTGGAGACAGTGCATGGAAGAATTATGAGAGACAATGGACATAAATTGACATAAGAAAATTCAGGTTGGAGATAAGGAGGATCTTTTCCCCCCATGACGCTGGGAGTCATGGGGGAAAAAGGAGTTTTGATGGACTACAAAGATGTTCTTTCCAAGGTTCTGTGTATGTAGAATGAATAGGAATATAAATATAATCCTATAATATATTAGTAGCACCAGGTTCATGCACTTTAACCAATCAATGAAGCAATGGCTACTGCTATTCCATCTAAATCTGAAGTTACTCCATCCATGTTGGCTGTAGAGACCTGACTTTGTAGTACATTTGGATTTTTAAAAGCTTTATATAAAACATTAGCCTTTCTGAAAATAAATGTGCATCATGCAGAGAAAAAAAAATATGTACCTCTTTTACAAAACTTGCAGTCACACATTCATTGAATAGTTCTTCAGTGTTCACAAAAATCTTTCATTTCACATTAATTAAAGAACTGAGACATCAGAATAATCTGACTGATGTATCCTCAATTTCAAATAAAATAAAATAAAAACAAAAATAATGAATTTTTTTAGGTACAAGACACTTTTTGAGTTTAAAACCAAGATGGTGTTAAGGGTTTTGTTGTTGTTTGTTCAATTTTTATTTGTTTTTGGTTTTTTGTTTGGTTTGTTTTTTTCCTAATACAGGTTCTTTTCTCTTTCCTACTTTCACTTCAATGATCTGAACCAACATTAAGGAAAACTGATCATGGAGAACCTGTCAATGTGCAATAAACACATGAAGAACTCGGAAAAACATTTTTTTTCTCCCTTGATTATAAAACACCATGCTGTTACTTGTAAAAACCACAGAACCATATAAGCTGGAATTTGATTTTAAAGTTGATAAATCACCTAAATCACTTAATAATACTGTAGTTATTTTTCAAGCATTCTAAATAATTTGGTGAAAAAATAAATTATTTTCTCAAAAGGATCTTCTGACTCAGAACCCTAGAAGTACTTCTTTTGGTATAAGTGTGTATCTTGAACTCTCTTTGATGTGTAGACCTCAGTTTGACCAGGAAACTAAACATTCACTTTCAGCACTTGCATTTTTGTTTGTGTTAGAAAAGCATCAGTCTGGCAGTTTACATTACAGTCCACAATTCTAGCCTTGGTTTTAAGAAGCCATACTGCCAGTGTTGGGGCCAAAGTCCTGTATCTTATGTACATTGCTTAACATGATAGCAGTGGATGTGAATTGAGGACAGAGTAGGGAGAACATCCAGGTGTTGACCACAGGCTGAGATGTCAGAACCTGCAGCATTTCAAAAAGAATACATCAGGGAGCAGGATTCAAGTTTAGGGAAGCAGAACGAGAGGAAGGATGCCGAAACATAACTGCATCTTCAAAGTTGGGGTTTCATACAGTATTTCTCTTCTGGAGTCTCTTTTCTTGGTCTATAGAGCACTAAGTGCTTTGTTGCATAGGGGCACACTTCCAAAGGATAAACTGTACTCAAGGTCTTCTTTAAGTAGGGCAAACGTGCAAACATCACAAGTAGAAGCAGACCTTGAAACCGGACTTGCCACATATAAATCTAATTTCAACATTATGGTGTTTTCTGATGGCACACCGATAAATTGCTAGAACTGAACTATAGTCTTGTCAAAACTGCCCAAGATAATCTAGAATACTTCCACCAAAGAAGAAAGTCAAAGTTTCAAAATAGAGATATGAAAGTTAAAGAGGAACGGTGGTACTAGGACAAGTGAATTTTAAAAAGATCTTTTATTAAGCTGTTGAAGAAATCTGAAATTTTGCCTCTATACAAGACTAAAATCTTCACATGATGAAAAGTTCATGAGTGACAAACCAAGTTGTGATAGCCATTCCCTGTTGAAATCTTGCAAAGGATCAAAGACCTCATTGTCTTTTGCTTCACGCTCCTTGAATTGCCTACAGACTTTTATCACTCTCTCTGGTGCTGAAAAGGAAGATCATTGTCAACACAAATTAAGTTGTCAACTTTCTTATTTCAGTTCCATACTAGTGATCAAAATACTTCAGTTCTTGACAGATTTCTCAGGAAACAAGACTCAAGCACTTACAAATTCCAACAGAGGAAGACAGTCAGAGAGAAGACCAAGCACCTGGTAGAGTACTCTGAGGAAAGAGAACATAGAATCATAGAATCACAGAATCACAGAATCACAGAACAGTTTGGGTTGGAAGGGACCTTGAAGATCATCTAGTTCTAAACCCACCACCATAGGCAGGGATTCTACTGACTAGATCAGGTTGGCCAAGGCCTCATCCAGCCTGGCTTTGAACAACTGTATGGATGGGACATCCACAATTTTTCTGGGGAACCTCACAGTGAAGAATTTCCTCCTAACATCTAACCTAATTCTCCCCTCTTTTAGTTTGAAACCATTCCCCTTTGTCCTATCATTATTTGCCTGAGCAAAAAGTTTTGATAAGCCCCCTTTATGTATTGAAAAGCTGCATTGAGGTCTCCCTGGAGCCTTCTCTTCTTAAGTCTGAACATACTCAGCTCTCTCAGCCTAAGATTCTCAGATGAAGGAGAGTACACACATTCAATTAAAAATGCATAAACAAGTAAATAAAAACCTAGAAATTTTATTAATTGGTGTTATTCTAAAGCATTTGCTTTTGATAGACTGAACATCTCACAGTTACAAATGGGAAGCTAATGAGAATCAGTCTTGACGTAGTTTCTGCTTTGGTACTGCAATAAGAAGGGCCCTAGGAGGTTCCTTCTAATTTTTTTTTTTTTTTGGGGGGGGGGGGAGGGAGGAGAGGAATTGTTATCAAGAGCAACCTATTTCCAGTTTTAGCATCTGGTGCCTTCTTGTGTTTAATATTTACATAAAGATTACAGGAAAAAAAAAAATAATAATTATGCATCCAGTAAGAAAACCATGAATAACTATTTCTCATAATACTATTTTATCAGTTTCTTCTCAGAAGTTAGTAACAGATGAAAGAAGCCTGAAGCCAGGAAAATGTTAATTAAGGTACACAAACATTAACCAAAAAACATTAGGGAAGAAGAGAGAAAGGAAAAGACTTAGTTCCCTTCAGTGAAGATGATAACCTGATGTTAATTCTCAGGAAATAAGAATCAGGCAATAAACAGGAAAGAGAAATGAGAATTTTATCTGGGACTGAAGAAAAGTTTTGCACCAAACTCTAACCTGAATGACTTTATTAAACACCATCCAAAACACAAGCAGGAGAACTGCAGCTCAAAGAGCTCCCAAAGACACAACAATCCTAAAAAGATATATTTTGTCAATTAGCCAGATTTGAAGTCCAGCTTAGGCATTGAAACAGCTAAGGGGAACCTTTATTGTTAAATAAATACCAGTAATATACTCTATTAAATTTTTAATGACTTAATTCATTTTTGTAAATCTATGGTCCTATTTTATTTTTATTTTAAATCCAGTAACATGTAAAAACTGAATAAACAAGTCACTCCTTCATATAGAATTGGCAATTTTTGTAAAATTTCCTGCATCATCTCCTACCGTTTATATTCAATACCAAATTGGAACAGGTTTTGTAGTTTCAGAGATGGACAGTCAGGGGCTGTTCAGATGCAGCCATTTCCAGGAACTAACTACAAGCAAGGAAATCTGCTGCTTGTGGCAGGGGACATGAGAATTTCCTAAATCTTAGTCCACAACAATTCAGTGTCAAAATTGGTAGCTCAGTGAAAAACTGAGGGAAAACTGTCTCTTCACTACTCCATAAATGTACTCAACACATAAATACTTAAAGAATATGACATTCTTAGGAGCTTTTTTCAGTTCATAAAGAAACATATTTTTAAGCTCTTGGTCTAAGATTTATTCAGTTATTTTCTTTTGTTACAGTTTTCTATAAAGGAGCAAAGAGAAACAATCACCAAGAACAAGGATGGTGGGATTTGATGCAGAAAGTCTGATGTTACAGAGATTATGATATACAATACAATGCAGATTTAGTCTGAATCTAGATATTTCCTATTCCGAATTCAATGATAATTATGAAAATATTGCCCTTTATTTTCTTGAGAAAACTTTGTAGTGGTATTGATATTAATATTATGGTTCTTTTGTCTTTGGGGTTTCTGTGATTTTATTAACAATCCAGGAATTTTTTTTTTTTTTTTTTTTTCCAGGATGTTACTCTAAACGTCTAAGATCAGTAATCATGATGAGCTTAGGAAAAGGCTTGGTGAAAGTGCAAAGAGAACCTTTCTAAAGAACACATTCAGCAAAAGTCAGTCAATAAAATGCTCCAGATATGCTGGTCTTTGTTACAGACTGCTGTGAGAGTGAGTCAGAAACCACACTGCACTAGATGCAGGGTAGCACTGAGTTATTTCAGGTTTAGCCAGCATAAATTGTTAAACTTCCAGGTACTACTCAGATAATAAATAATTTCTCTGTTCTTGTAATCTTTTTGCATGACTAAACCCTTCTCACATAAGAGGCTTAGCTCTGATCTCCCTTGTCTCTGAACAAAGAGTAGTGCTATCAATGTAAACAACTATAGCAGAAAAACTGAGATCATAATCAAACCAATTAATGTGAGGTTCCCATAGCCTCCATCAAAGTGCCAATCATGTCCTGCTAGTGACTGGAGCCTTCTTCTCCCATTTATAACCTTTTTTTCTTTTTTTTCCTCTTTTTTTAATGTGCAATACACTAAACATCACCCAACTTTCCGAATTATAATACATCTCTTAATTAGATTTCATCTTTAAAAAAATAAATTTAAATTCTTCTGTGATACCCCTGAACATGCCTCTAAAATGTTTTTAATGAGGTCAAATACATTATTCACACTGTCATAGGGTGGATCCAGGCCCTGCCTTCTCCTTGCTATGTATTTCAAAGTGCTGAATGATTTTCACAGAGCACCACTGACCCCCAGTCCATAGTCCAGATTCCTTTCCTGGACAACCTGTAGAATGTTAGAAACAGAAAACACTTCTTTTAAAGCCTAAAGAAAATGATTACCCTTTTAGAATACAGGCCATGCACTTTCACAAACACAACTACATAAATTTTACCATAGCATTTAACAGATAACTGATGTGAATGAATTTTGGAAGAAGGGAGGATGCTGGCTCATTTATTTCATCTTTTCATCTAAACAATCCTTAATTTTCTTTTCTTCTTTTTTTTCCTTTCCTTTCCTTTCCTTTCCTTTCCTTTCCTTTCCTTTCCTT
>CM021698.1:128900369-128912482 GCA_011074415.1 Stictonetta naevosa | reverse complement strand
CTTTCCTTTCCTTTCCTTTCCTTTCCTTTCCTTTCCTTTCCTTTCCTGTCCTTTCCTTTCCATCTTTCCTTTCCTTTCCTTAATTTCTTTCTTTTCTTTTAATTTTATTTTTATTTTTATGGAATACAGAATATTTATTCCTTGCCTCATAACCTAGCGGATGAGGAGACTGGACTTGATCTCTCTCCCAGGAGATCTGAGCTTGAATTTCCTGACCAGTAGAAACTGAAGTTCAATCTTTGTACTGAATGAATACTTCACACTCTGGTCTCCCAGACCTAAAGGGTAGTATCTCTTATGACACATCATAAAAAAGTAGCCGTGCATTGTTTTTACGTGGCAAGGTTTTGGCAGTGGAGGGTTGCAGGGGTGGCCCTATCAGAAGACTCCAGAAGCTGTCCCATATTAGATAAGGGCCAGTTTCAGCCAGCCCCAAAGGGACCCACTGCTGACCACAGCCAAGCCATGAGCAATGCTGGTTGGGCCTCTGGGAGGCAGAGTTAAGGGAAAAAACACCATGCAACAGCAGCTTGGAGAGACGAGTGAGAACCAGCACTGCAGATCCCATGGTCAGTGCAGAAGGAAGGCAGGATGTGCTCCAGGCATGCAGCAGAAGTTCCCCTGTGGCCTGTGGAGAGGCCCCTGGTGGAGCAGGTGGATGTGGCCTGGAGGAGGCTGCGGCCCGTGGAGAGCCCCCACAGGAGCAGGCCCCGGGCCGGAGCTGCAGCCCGTGGAGAGGAGCCCACGCAGGAGCAGAGGGTCTGGGGGGAGCTGCCGCTTGTGGGGGACCCCTGCTGGAGCAGTTTGCTCCTGGGGGATGGACCCAATCGTAAGGACCCATATTGGAGAAGTTCTTGAAGAGCTGCTGCCTGTGGACAGCCCCCGCAGGCTCAGTTCGGGAAGGACAGCATCCCATGGGAGTGACCCCGCATGGAGAAGGGTCAGAGAGTGACCGTGAAGGAGTGGCAGAAACCAGGCATGAAATGGAACAGAGATACGTGGACTTGATAAAACTGAAGTGTTTTCATGTATTTACAGACAATTTTTTGTTAAAAATTGGTGAGTCTAGGAAACCTAATTATCACCATCCAAGTGCACAGTAGCAAGGATTTTCAGGCTCAGAAGATTGATTTTAAGTTCAATTTCAGTCATGTTCACTTTTAGACATATAAGTTATTTACAATCTTGTCTAAAATTCTGAGCCTATAGCCTTATAAACTTACTATTTTGTCCACTGAAAGGTTTTGGTGTTTCTTAGCTCTTCAGAAAGGACAATCAGAGGAACCTTAACATAAAAAATTAGGGATCTTGATTCAGGAATGACATAATTAAAATCTAATAATTTCTCTCATAAAAGTGACTGATACAGAAAAACAAGAATCCTTGATAACAGAGACAACAAAATAATGAAAGTTTAAGAATTCTGTTGAGATACTTTGAATTACAAGGTTTTCTACATACCAAAGATAAACAGTTATTTGTAGAAAATAATTTCAGAGTAAGGTGAAGAAGCATAGCGTAATTACAGAGCTGAGAAGATCCATTTATCCTTTATCCATTACTCTAGAATGGACTTGCACTATAGAATTGTGCAAGCTAGGTTTAAAAGCAGACCGAACTTACTGCTTTTAGATGGGAATTTAGTCTTTTCCAAAGCAGCTTATCATAAGTGAAATTAATAGAAGAGTTGAAGAAACTCAATAGTTTTTGGGGATAGGGAGGGTCTTCAAGGGTCTTCATGGGTTTTTGTGTTTTTTTGGTTTTCTTCTTTTGTCCTATGAAAAACAGAATAGATAAGTTGATCAAATAAAAGGTAAAATTTGCTGGATGGACTTTGTTTTATTAGGAGTGTTTCCTCTAAAGGTGTCCACCCTGCATTTGTTCATTAAGTCTGTCATGTGAAGATATAATAGCCTCAAACCAGAAACATTCCCTTCTTTGTCTTCAGTAGTATCTCATGGCCAGGAAGATGGAGCTCTTACACAACTAAAAAACATTCAGGACATTTAATCCCATGAAGTAGGAAGATATAGGAGCTACACACGGCAGAATAAAAGAAGGTAAAACTTATAAATTAGTGGAAGAGGAGTGGAAGGGAAATCTAAAGGAAATAGAAATACGTGCTGGGTTTTCAGTTTGTTCAGTTTTAGGCCTCAAGGACCTTGCTAGTTGCTTCAGATAGATGAAAATATGCTGAACATTTTATTAGTATTTCAGAGGATTAGGCTGAAGAAAGATCACAAATAATTTATCACTGTCAATCTCAAAACACTTTACTATAATTGGAAAGTCCTAAAAATGTGCAAATGTGTTTCACAATTTTAAGACTGGGCTTGTGACTCATGTTCCAATTTGACAGAATAAACATGTTCTAGCCTCTTTTAATAATTATTATTGAAAGTGATCAAGCTAGTACATTTAAGCAAGCATGTTACTGTGCTAATTATCTCAGTAAATTAACTGCCATAGCCAAAGATAGACTACAGTTGCAAGGTAAGGTTACAAGGAACGTTAAAATTGGTAAGGTTACAAGGAATGTTAAAATCATGAGTTTATAAATAAATTTAGCAGATAATCAAATCAGACTGCGAGTTAGGCACTACAGGGCAGGGGATCCTGCTTGCCTGTTTGCTTCTGCAGTGTACATTTCTCGGTCTAATCTGTCTCAGGGACTACCTTTATAATTTTGGATTAACCAGGTAAGTACAAGTATTTTTTTAAAAAAAACAAAACAACACAAAGAAACAAACCAAAACAGAAATACAAATTATTTTATGGCTTAAAGATTGTCCCACTGAATCATACTGAGAAGTTTCATCATCTGAAAAAATAATTTAAACAACCACAGGTTTAGAGGTCTTTAGGAGAATTTATTTAGGAGAATACAAAATTTTAGATAAAGCTAGGACCCATTCTTGAAAAACAAATCTCCACTTTCTAGGTGATTTTAGTGAACCAGAAAAAAAAAAAAAAAAAAAAAAGTAGTAGTTTTTCATTAAAAAAAAAAAAATACTTTATTGAATGTGTTTTCTCTGCAACTTTCTGCCATGTTAATGTTAGTGTTTTCAACATTTTCTAATGTGATCTGGATTTCTGACTGACAAAGAATAAGGCAACTAACAGGACAAATTCATAACTTCTGATAAGCTGCCTTTTATATTTAATCAAAGCAAAGTCTATGCATAAACAATTAAGTTTCCCTCAGATTTAAATGGTATTGGCCTCAAATCTCACAAGGGTATACATTAGTACTAGACTGACATATAAAATACTATCAACCCCTGGAAACATTCAGAGAGAGAAAATTTGTTGAAAAATGTCCCTCATATAATATAAAAAGATGGATGACTTTCACATCATAAGCGGAAATCAAGATGAACAGCTGTCTACCCCAGAGAACTAACTTCAAGTGACAGAGACATCAGGACATTCTTTCAAGAAAATGCATCTCATGAATCCACAAAAAAAAAAAAATAAAAAAAAAAAATGTATATGCAAGCTATGGATAGATTGTCTTCTTTCAGAGGCAAAATCACAGCAAAGGTAAAAAGTCCTTTATCATAATTTATCAATATTTATCCTTAATTGCTACATTTCACTCAACCATTTCAAGTTGTTTCCAGGCATTTTGCCACCTCCTAAGGAAGTTTATCTGTACAATATGAATATTTTGGGAGCCTGAAAAGCTGTATGTTCATTTAGCAAGGAAAAAATCATACCTTTATGCGATGCTTTGCATGTCAGACATAGTCTTCTGTCATTATACATGAGATATTAAAGATTTTCTAGCTTACCATAGATACTATGTAGTTAACCATACAAACCACACAAGTTTGCAAGCCCATGCAGTACAATAATGTTTTGCTCATAATAATGCTCCTGCCAAGTAAGTAAGCACGTACAATGATCTCAAAAAAAGCCCTGTGGTAACATAAAATTCTTGCAAAATTTTACAACACTTTAAAACACACTTGTCATGAACAAGGAGACCATACATTACAAGCATGGAATTAAAAGATTTTCTGAACAAGAGTGAGACTAAAGAAATTCATACTTGTCCATATATCTGACTTCAAACAAGCTGTCAGAGAGAGGCCTAGGATGGTTTGATTGGGTACAGTATAATAACACAAAGAATACCTGAAGCAGCATTCAAGAAGCACTGGAGTAGGATGAAAAAATATAAAGGGATTCCAGGGGACAATACTTCATAAAATGAAATGCAACGTTTAAGAACCAACTTTCAGAAATAGAACTCACAAATCCAGATTAGAAACCTAGTTTCCCTAGAAGAAGATTTATACAATTTCAAATATGATTTATGAAATTCAGTATGCTAAATAATGTGGTATTTTGTGAGACAACTGGAAATGCTGGAAAAGTCGTCTTATCTCTTCCTGCGTTTAGAACATTCTCTCTTTTCACATTTTACCTGTCAGAGCTCAGAGCTGGAAATAAACAAGATAAGTAGCAGGAATATTGGAAATGAAATTCACGTTCACTAACTTTAGAATGTCTAACATTTTTAAACAGGCTCATTGCATTCTCCCTAAAATAATAATAATAATAATAATAATAATAATAATAATAATATACTTTAAAATGTGATCCATTGAACATAGACACATTTAAGATATCTACATTAGGGTCTGATGAGCTAAATCCATACAGTTAATCCCACTAGAAATATACCAGCAAATTCACCAGAACCTGATAGTTTTGTAGAAAAGTGTGAGGCTCAGAGTAGCATAGCTAAAGCCTTAGATTCTGGTCTGGGTAAGATACACAACAGAAGATTACTTTAGTCTCTAGGTATGTGAGTGGAACCTTCTCACCTAACAACACTGTTCTAAACTTAAAGAGTGAGAATAACAAAACAGAAATCGCTACGGTGAGCCTTTTACATACTAGCTTCCTCTTGGTGCCAACACCCTGAAGTTTAAAGTTAATTCTTACCTGTGCTTTTCATGACACAAAGTATACCTTAAAGCTTATACTGGGATAGAAACCATTTTATACCCCCCTGTTGAAGTTGGGTGACCATCCTAAAAGGGAAATTTGAGATTAACATGGTCAGATACAATTAGGAAGAGACTACTAAACTCTATGGTTGTACAAAGCTATTTTAGGCCTTTGTTGCTGTTCATAATACTCTTCATTTTGCCCTTTGTGCTGGAAAAAAAAAAAAAAAAAAAAAAAAAGTCATCACATGATTTCCTGTAGTCCATTTATTTCAGCCTGATTCTTCAAAGTATGACCTTGTCTATTTATGTAAAGAAAAAATCTTTTGAGTTCTTTATTTACGTGCTAAATTTCTTAATTAAAAACAAACATATTTAACATGTAGCAACCTTCATTTGAACCCTCTGTGCACATGAAATGATTGTGAGGAAAATATATTAAAATTTTGCTTGTGTGGATTTTTTTCTTTTAAAGTAATTTCTTAGTATTTCAGATTCCAGTTTTCTATTGGGCTGATTACATTCAACTTGATAGGTTCTTTCTTGTCATCATACTCTGAGCCAGCAGCTAAAGAAAATAGCAGAATTTGCCCACGACAAGACAGAAAACTCAACATTTTTGCTACCAAAATGTAATCCATCTTTTTAAATTTATTACCACTCTGTTGTGCATGGCAGTAGGGAACAAGGAGGCATTTACAAATGATGGAAAACAGAATGCCAGTAGGCATTGAATTTTTACAGAAGTGCTTGACTAGAAGGAAAGCTGAATTTATTACTCAGGATCCTTTTCCTGAGTTTGTTCATCAAGCAAAGATAGCTGCAAGGTTTAATACTCAGGAATAGTTGTCAGTATAGAGGGGAAGCTGTCAAACCTTTATTTTAAGGATAAATTTGAAGTGTTTCATGGTAAAAGACTTTAAAAGTTTTATGTTCAGTTAGAAGCTTCTCCAAGATTATAAAAACAATGCACAAAGAAATTTTTTCTATCAGGAAAAGTATTAAAGCATAATGTCTCATTCATAAGATTTCTGAAGATACTACATTTAAAGCCTGATAGTTTAGCCTAAATAACAGATTAAGAGATAGATACCAATCATATTACATTGTAATAAGATGAATGAACTGTCATATGCTCTCATGTACATGAAAGATATGTTGGAAGAAAAATTCATTCTTGAAAAAGTTCTTTAATGTAATGAAAATCAGTGGGTTTTTTTTGTTTATTTGTCTTGTTTTCTGGTGTTTTTGTTTTTGTTTTTTGTTTGTTTTTTTTTTTTTTAAGAACGTGGTTATCTTGTAGTTTAAACATAATGAAAAACCCTTGAGAAACAAAATTTTATGAGACCATAAGTGAAGTCTCATTTTACTTCTTAAAACCTCAGTTATTTTAACGTATAAATTATTCATTGTGAAAGCTTTGTGATGACAACTTCATTAAGCTGTTGGAATTTCATAAGAGAATATTTTTTTCTTTATGAAACTTCAAACGGCAAGCCTATATCAAATGTAATCTTGAATAAATATATATTATAATGTATTACTTTTCACAGTATGGTCAGGCCTTGCCTCAGTACCTGCAAACTGATAATGAAACTTCTCTTTCTTATTATTATGTTATTGCATTTTGTAAAATCGGAGTATAAAGTGATGTAGAAAAACAGAATAAAAATATGAGGTGGAAAACAAATGATAGAGAAATCAAATTCTCTAGGAGATGTAGTGTGCTGCTATAAGAAACAATGTCATTCATTGTGCTGCATGTGTCAATGAAATGTTGTTATCCAACTATGACATTCTTACAAAGAGTCTTAGAAATTCATGTTGGCTGAGGCTTCGTGATTTATACTCACACAAACCAGGGTCAGACTGGTTGAACTAGTTATGAAGCAAACATAATTTCCTCCAGGAGCACAACAATTAGGTTCTGACATAGTTAAAACAGGAGAAAAAACCTTGGTTACAAAATCTCACTGGATTTGGCTACCTCTAACATTGTGCATTGACAAATTTCCTTGAAAACCTGAGAGAGGAACAAAGAGAATCCAAAGTCTGAACAAAGAACCTGTGGGATGGATCACCTACTGTTACTGGCTGATGCATTCTGCTCTTATTTCAGGTCCCTACCATGTAAAACTCAGACTGCATTTCTTTTGTGATGTCAGAAAACAAAACAGAAATGTTCTGTGGGGCTTGTGCACTAGTCTTCACTCAACAGGTTTGAATGTTTGAACATTCTTTTGTTTTCAGAGGATTCCTGTTCACCTATTAGTTCCATCTGGTAGAGTGAAATATCAGTGAGGTATGGTGTTGCTATTTTGTTTTTGTTGTTGTTGTTGTTGTTTAATGTAAAAATGCAACAAACAAATTTCCACAAATAAATAGTTTTAAAATGCCTTTCATAATTGGCATTCAGCATGAAATAGCACAACACACAAACGTTTTGGAACATTAGTCTGGTTTCATACACAGCTTTTTAAATTCTGTGATAAGAGGTCTTTTCAAAATAGAAGACTGAATCATTGAAACGTATTGACAGAAGGCAAGATCTGCCTTTTTGTTATTCTATATGCCATTACAAGTTTTTGACATTAGAATTAGCTTTGTATAAATGATATACTCTGCAAGAACTGCCCTTACTCTAAGAAAAATACCAGAAGCCAGTAAAGATAGCAAGGCAAAGAGCAGTCTAATTTAAAATCTGCCAGAAATACAAAGCCCTCCTGGTGAGATTCTCTATGATGATGTTTTAGATATAAGATCACATCCAAAGCCCAGATTCTGCAGTGGAGTTTCAGCTTTAACTCAGTTGATTTCTTAGCCCTCATTTATACCAGAAATGAGTTATATCTACTCATGATCAAGCTTTATTATTGTCTGTTGCTGCATTACAACTTTGTGCCTGTCAAGATTATGGAACAGATCCTCCTGGAAGCAATGTCAAGGCACATGCAAGACAAGGAGGTGATCCAAGACAGTCAGCACAGCTTCACCAAGGGCAAATCATTCCTGACCAGTCTGGTGGCCTCCTATGATGGAGTGACTGCATCAGTTGACAAGGGAAGACTGACCAATGTAATCTACCTGGGCTTCTGTAAGGCATTTAACATGGTCTCACATGACATCCTGATCTCTAAATTGGACAGAAATAGATTTGATGGGTGGACCATTCAGTAGAAAAGGAACTGGCTTGAAGGCTGCACCCAGAGAGTCAATGGTTCTATGTTCCTCAGTTCTATGATGAGCGGTGTCCCTCAGGGGTCTGTCTTGGGACCAGTACTGTTTAATAACTTTATCAACAACATAGACAATGGGATCGAGTGCACTGTCAGCAAGTTTGCTGACGAAAAAAAGCTGAGTGGTGCACTTGATACAGCAGGAGGAAGGGGGACCTGCACAGGCTTGAGAAGTGGGTCCATGTGAACCTAATGAGATTGCACAAGACCAAGTGTAATCCCACACGAGTACAGAGAAAAAACACATTAAGAGCAGCTCCGAAGAAAAGGACTTGGGAATTCAGGTGGATGAAAACTTGACATGAATCATCATTGTGCACTTGCAGTCCAGAAGGCCAACTGCATCCTGGACTGCCCTCTCTTCTGTTCTGCCTTTGTGAGGCCTCGTTTGGAGTGCTGTGTCCAGGTCTGAGGACCCCAGCACAAGAAGGATGTGGATCTGTTACAGCAGGTCCAGAGGAGGGCTACAAAGTTGATGAGAGGTCTGGAGCATCTGTTATATGAATAAAAGAAAGGGTGAGAGCTGGGGCTGTTCAGCCTGAAGAAGAGAAGGCTCCAGGGTGACCTTGTTGCAGCTTTTCAATACTTAAAGCAGACTCCGGCAGACAATGACAGGACAAGGGGAAATGGTTTTAAACTGAAGAGGGGAGATTTAGATTAGAGGTTAGGAGGAAATTCTTCACTGTGAGGGTGATGAGGCACTGAAACATGTTGCCCAGAAAAGTTGTGGATGCCCCATCCATGAAAGTGTTCAAAACATGGTTGGATGAGGTCCTGGGCAACCTGAGTGGGTGGCATCCCTGCCCACGGCAGGGGGTTTGGAACTAAATGATCTTTAAGATCCCTTCCACCCTGAGCCATTCTATGATTCGATGATTCTGTGATAAGCAAGTGCTGTTAACTGAATCATACAGAGCCTCAGCTGAGACAGTAGACAGGGCTATTCACCTATAAAGTGCTCCCCTGGCAAAAGCATCAGAATACATTAATCATGCTTCAATGGGATTACACCAGCAGTTAGGCACAGAGGTCTGGATTCTCTACCATCCTATACCCTGTATATTTGTACATCTACAAAATGCCTGCATGAGAGATTTTAAACAAGATCAGAATGGTAGCATTTTTCATGGTGGTATAATGGTACAAAACACACATAAATGTATAAGTGGTATTGCCTCTTGTACAGCCTTTCTGAACCATAAAACTAGGCCTACTCATTGAATCTCTTTCATAATTGTGTCTGTCAACACAAACACCTATCATTCTATCATTAGCATATTTAGCATCATCTGCAAAGCACCTAGGTATTTTGCCTCTAGTGCTCTGATCAGAGGCAATTTCAGAACCTCCCTGCCTAAGACCTAAGTCTACACCTAGCATTAGGTAAGATAACACAAACACACAGATATTTGCATGATCTGTCTTATATACTACAAATATTTATTATGCTTGAAATGCCTTTTTAATATGAATACACAGAGATCCAGATTTTATATATTACATAACCTCCAAAGCATTTTAAGATCATTAATAGCTACTACTATTTCTGCTGCTCTTTCATGTTGGTATTTACCATGTGGGTACTAGAGCCCAGAAAGCTTCCCCTTTTATTCTGTTGTAGAGCACAAGGATTTTAACTTTGTAATAAAGACACTTAGTTTAAAAATAAGCTAGAGACCACCTGCTGAATCAATAGCCACTCTTGTTTCACTGAAAGCCGCAGAGAGTCCCACCTGAATGTAAGTTCTTCATGAACACTAACCCAATTTCACTGTCTCCCATGATGCTTACTAGGGTGATGTGGAACAACATCTTGTTCTCTCAAGGTCTTCAGAATTATCTTTCAAAATGAAAGCATGCCTTTAATTATCAGCACTGTCCTTCCTTAGATTTCTTATCCATAGCCTTTCCTTCCTAATTCAGAAATGGTATGCAAAGCATTTATATAGGTGCCCCATTTAGAACAGTTGCTGCAGACCTCAGAACTGTCCTCAAAGAACACTCCTCAAAGTGTAACTTCCTATCCATTAAAACAGAACAAGACTTCAAAGTTACAGGACAATCAACAGCTTTTAACTTGTGAATACAGTAAAGGTAGAAAGAAGAAAGCTTAATGAATTTACATGTTGATTCATGTAAATTCATTCACTTTTAACTTCAGGGAGTTAAAAGTTCATATATTAAATTAAACTGAAGTTGAGAGTAATGATATCTAACTTTGTACACCTAGACCGGCATGCATTTAAAGTAAGTCATCTGACCTGTTTTTGGCCCACAAACTGGCCTATCTTTATAGCTTAGTTTCTTTACTTCTATTTCTAGCAGAAGGAGCCTGGCATAGAGGTCTAAGATTTATATTAGTAGGTTTTAAATGCATAAGCTGTAGGACCTGACTCTCACAGAAGGTAGTATCCCTCAGAAAATGTGCCTCCAGTGCAGGCCTTCAGCATATTTAATAATTTGTCTTCTCCTCAGTACCACCTTAAGGCTACCAGCAACATTGCCTCAAATACTGCTTATTTAATATTTGAGTATTACAAAGTATATCAGTGAATTAAAGCTTGTGGAAAAAAAAAAAAATCCAGTTATGAACTGATTTGTGTTCTTCAGCTTTTTCTATGCATAGTGTCAGTGGTTTACAGCCTTTTCAACTTTTCTGTCCCTGAGACTTTACAACCGCCTGGAGATTTTAGCTCTGATGTTTCTTTCAATCAACCAGATTCACCATCATAACATCTTCAGGTGGCAAAAAAAAAAAAAAGAAAAAAAAAAGAAAATCGTGAAGCTGTGGTACAGCCTAGGGCTGAAACTCAAGAACTCAAGTTTCTGGCGACAACAGTCTTCTGTGCTGTAAAGTAGCACCACACAGTAATCCCACATTGTTGTCACTGTCAACAGGACTTTGGGAGAAAACAAGACCATACTGTTTTCTATATCATGAATCTGGCCTCAAACTTAGCATAGGTACTGTTACTCACTAGTTTTAAGACACAGAATAAACCATAAACCAGGACCCCACCAGTGATGAGGAAAAAAAAAAGGGGGGGGGGGGAGGGGAATCTCATATCTGAACTGAGATCTCTGAGATCTTCTTTCTTGTTCTGAATGAGATGATGGTATGCCCCTGTGTCTTCCCAACACCAATAACTCATTTTTCCAGGGAAAACAAAGAGGAGAACTGAAAGGAAAAAATCAAACCCCACTGTACTCAGATGTACACTTTTTCACCTTATTTTGGCTTTTAGTTCAATCCAGATCCCAATTTCCAACTCCAAGAAATTATGTAAATGTTGAGAAAGACCAACTAACCTGCAAGGCCATGTAATATTCCCAGCTGCACTTTTGATTAATTACTAGCCCAGCAGGAATTCATAAGGCATTGCAAAGTACAGCAACAACAATTATTCTTAGCTGTAGGCCCAGCTGGCTCTCAGCCTTAAACCAGCAAGAGTTTTTCTAATAACCATAGCAATAACAGGAAAATAAATACCTTTGCTCGTCACAATCATTATTTACTTGCATCCACCCCACTAGTGTAATTTAAAATACTCACTTTATTTTATCTGCTCTCCTCATGTCTCCCAACCAGTATGTCCAGGACACATGACACTAAGGGATATTTTGAATAACTGCACTATTCTGACACTGAAAATGATTCACAGAGTGGAGCTGGGACCACTGAATCAAAAACATTCATGAAAATCTGTGCAGGTCTCTCTTGTTTAGTTATATTAACTCAAGGATTTAATATAAGCTTATGCGTCAATGTGCAGCCATGACAGCATTGGTTACCATGATTTGTGATAGAAAAGAGGATCTCAGAGCAGGTATATAGAACTTAATTTTTATAAAATGAATTGTAAAAAATACATTTTGCCAGCCATAACTGTAATGTTTTCAAGGAATGAAAAATAAG
>CM021698.1:128874763-128892951 GCA_011074415.1 Stictonetta naevosa | reverse complement strand
CCCCCCCCCAAGCCGAGGAAAGGGGCTGTAGTCAGTCCCTAACACTTCATTTTCGCTGCTCCTTCACTGTCTCTCTCTGCCCCTGCTCTCCGTGGGGTCCCTCCCACGGGATGCCGTCCTTCCTGAACTGATCCCGCAGGGGCTGCCAACAGGCAGCAGCTCTTCAAGAACTGCTCCCGCATGGCTCTGTACCACGGGGTCCATCCCCCAGGAGCAAACTGCTCCAGCACGGGTCCCCCACGGGTGGCAGCTCCCCCCAGACCCCCTGCTCCTGCGTGGGCTCCTCTCCACAGGCTGCAGCTCCGGCCCGGGGCCTGCTCCTGCGGGGGCTCTCCATGGGCCGCAGCCTCCTCCAGGCCACATCCACCTGCTCCACCGGGGGCTCCTCCATGGGCTGCAGCGTGGAGATCTGCTCCATGTGGGACCCATGGGCTGCAGGGGGACAGCCTGCTCCACCAGGGGCCTCTCCACAGGCTGCAGGGGAACTTCTGCTCTGGCATCTGGAGCACCTCCTGCCCTCCTGCTGCACTGACCTTGGGGTCTACAGGGCTGGTTCTCACTCCTTGCTCTCCCAGCTGCTGTTGTCCAGCAGTTCTTTTTTTGTTGGTGGTGGTTTATTTTTTGATTGGTTGGTTGGTTTGGTTTGGTTTGTTTTTTTTTTGGTTGGTTGGTTTTTGTTGTTGTTGTTGTTGTTTTTCCTGTTCTTAAATCTGCCCTCACAGAGGCGCAAAAAACATCACTTATTGGCTCAGCTCTGGCCAGCAGCGGGTCACTTTGGAGCCGAATGAAACTGGCCCTTACCTAATATGGGGCAGCTTCTGGAGTCTTCTTACAGATGCCACCCCTGCAGCCCCCCACTACCAAAATCTTGCCATATAAACCCACTACAGTAGACAATGAGAGACAGGTATTGAAGATTAATCTTAGGAAAGGAAAGGGTGAAAGAAAATAAAACCTCCTTGTAATCTTTGTAAGTGATAATAAAACATTAATATATATATATATATATATATAGATCTGCACTGTGAAATAAATAAATAAATAAATAAATAAATAAATAAATAGAATCATCTAGTTCCAGCCCCTGCCATAGGCAGAGATGCCACACACTAGATCAGGTTGCTCAGGGCCTCATCTAACCTGGTCTTGAACACCTCCAGGGACGGGGCATCCACAACCTCTCTGGGCAACCTGTTCCGGTGCTTCACCACCCTCGGAGGACTACACAAGTGACCACTTATGGAGTCAGAGTACAATACTGTTTTGCCTATGTAATTGGAACCAGTTTCCAGGCCTGGCTGAAACCAACCAGAATTGTCAAAATGAAGGTGAGAGAAAGTAAATTCAACTCTGTGACAGCTGGGGAGCTACCTGAATTTCCAGTCTAGTTTTAGAAACTCTGTGAAATACTCAAATGTTCTAGGTTATCTTTCCCTGCTTCTTAGCACTATCATAACTGCATTGAGAAGAGGTGAATGGTATTGGGTTGGGTGTCATTGCTGGAACAGGCCCAGAGGACACTCAAATATTCTTGTTCTAAAAGAAAACAGTTATAAAGAGTTATGGGAGCACTGTTGATTTGCTAATGTTTCTATCATCCCTGTTACTCCTACTGAGGCAAAAGGACAATGTGTGAGCAGACACATGAGTTTAAGGCACTTATTCAATACTAATACATCAGACAGCCTCACATCTTGTATCATTCTACCTCAGAGCCTGAAACATATTTTCACAACACTATTACATTTTACAGAGGGTGAAAGCAAGCAGCTGCATTGTTTGCAATTATGTGTGTGTGTATATACATATATATATAAAGCCCTGGGGGGGGGAATGGGATGCACACTACGAACATCATGCCTTGAGAAGCATTTGTATACCTTAAGTTTTGCTAAAGCTTAAGGCCAGAATTATTGGTTTCCTCTCTGTGCTGACCACTGTGTTGTTTCACATACAGGACTTTCTAGGGTTGACAAAGCAAGGCAAGCCTGCAATGAAGTTCTTTTAGCAGCCCACTCCTGTAGAAATGCTAAGAACACACTACCAGTGCAGTTGATTGTACAAAACACAGTAGTTTCAGCTGTTCACACTAAATATCTGGTTTGAAGAGAATGGACTGCTGCCAACTTTATATTCTGTAGCTCAAAACTTCCCGCTAGCAAACAGGACACAGATCAGAGAAATAAAGTTCATATTTTCCATGAGAGTATCCCATCCACCATATGAGTAAGGCTAGGGCACTACCCCCAGAAAAGAAAGATATAATTACTAAACTCTGTTCTCATGACTATATGGGGCTTGATTTAAAATGCATAACAAACACTTAGGAGCACATATACTGGACTGGCACTAGCCCTTCCCCACTGCATACCCTAACATTAATGCAAAGGCATGCTCCTTCATGCTCATCTTCTTTCACTTTCTCTTGAGTCCCGTGTTCCCAACTGCAAAGTGTTTCAGACTTAGCAGAAAGTAGGAAAATCACCATCACTGCCCTGTACCCTGTCACTACTGCTATCCTCCTGTAACAAGGAAGTAGTACCAAGGAGTGCAGAGACCTTAAACTGCCCACCTTGATTTGTAACCATGCATATATTGCATTCCCCAAAAAAGAAATCACATTTGTTTGCATTACAGGAGACAGGGATGATCCATCCAATCCTGCACAAATGAGTATCCTCAATGTCTAAGTTCAGGTGAGATAGATTTTCAGAGAGCTCATACTGTGTGGCACAATCTGTTGGCCTACTTAGACACCTGGCATTTGGCATGTTCTTGTGAACCTCAGGTTTGGTCCTGACTTAATTCAGGGTCAAGAATTTCACTGTTGGATACAGTCCTCAGGCTGCGTTTTTGAAGTGACAAAAACACCATGACACTTAAGTTTCTTTTCATATCTAGGACTTCCCAAACATTTACCGATATCTACATTTACCAAGAGCAGCAGCATCAAGATAATTTTGAAACAAGAGTTCATTTTAACTGACTGGCCCCACAATAGACCCTGCTCTGAATTATGCTTCCATTTCAGAGCTTCAGAATTTTAAATTTTAATTTTAATTACTTTTAGATTATCATATTTCCTCCAGCATTAACTCTCTGGGGAGACATAGGACTGCCAGAGAGGAGGGAAAAATAAAAATAAATAAATAAATAAAATAGACTTATCAATATAATAATAGGACAAGTTATGAAATGAGACGAGTCACTTATTTAATTTGTATTCTGCATTTGATCTCTGTACGTAGGCTCTTCTTACCTTTCTGGATTTCCAGGATAAGTTTGTTAATTCTCACATTGACCTTTTGCAAACAATACAGGGATAAAAGGGAAAATGCTTAATCTTTTTAGTATTAATAGTAAATTTCAGTCACTGCAAAGGTTACTTGCAGCACACAAAATATATATTAAAATTAAGGTTGTGAGTCTATACTGGTGACGTAAAGTATAATACAATTGCTATCTGTAATCCTAATTTATAAAATGTGACTTCTCTTTTCTCTGATAAAGAATACCACTTTAATAAAACAGAAACTTTTCATATTAATTTGGAGTTCTTGTTTTCTTAAGCACTTTGCACGTGGTAGGGGGAGACAGAAATGAAGACAAAGGAAGCTGAGTTTTGTCCTTGAGGTTTCAGCAGGTTGAGCCAGCTAAGCTGTCTTTGCCAAAACTGTGTCAAGAGATGTCTGATGGCCTGCACCATGTTGTTCTTGGCCTTTAGGAATGTCACAGGAGGCTAAGTCCGCTATTCACAACAGAGCTGTGTTCACCTCTGTTTGTGCAGTCAGTGTGTGGAGATTTAGAGAAATGTTTTCTATTATAAGGAAGTTTTGCTTAGAGAGGAACATTAACTTTTTTATTAATGACATCACACAAAATTCTACACTTCTGATTATGGTATTTTAGTATTTGTGATCTCAAATTAAATTAAGTGGCTTAACCACTGCACTTGATTTTTCTCTCCAAATGAAGGAGTAGGACATAATTATGTCTATGTGAGTGTCTTGGATAAGTATTTCCATACTCTAAAACAGCTGGATTTAAATTCATTCCTCTTCCTGAACTCCCTAGATAAACAACATTTGGCTTCCTAGCAACCTAGATTGTCCTAGGTCATTCGTATGTTATTACAGTTCAGTTCTAAACCAGTTTGATCTGAAATTCTAAAAAGTGCTTGTGTAGCAGATGTACAACGACCTTTGCTGTGAAACTCTTGCACTAAGCAACAAAAACAAGTGGAAAGAGATGCTTCAGGTACTGTACTCTTTGTTCACTTCTTTCCTGTTCGTTACACCCAGTGAAAGGATGTTGCAGGTATAAATCAGAGGGGAAAAAAAATCCCTTGCCCTTTGTGTGTAACAGAAATGTAAGGAGAAACACAGAGAAGCGCAACATTGAAGTGATCCCAGTGGAGGCTACCCAGGTGGTCAGTGGGATGGTGAGTGTGGCACATGGAGTGAGGCTGAGGGTGCCAGATTCATTCAGCTTTCAGGAGAAGGCTAGTGGAGATCTAACTGGAGACTGCATTGCCTAATGGGGCAGGATGATGGATGATAGATACAGGTATTAGGAAAAAAAAACAAAACAAAAAAAAAACAATGAAGGTAGTCAGCATGGGAACAGTTTACCCAGTTGTGTAATCTTTACCATCAAAGGTATTCAAAACTTGTCTAGACAAGGTCCTGAGCATTGTGCAATGAGCTGTCCCTGATATGAGCTGAGGGTTGGTCAAGAGGACCTCCAGAAGCCCATTCATTATTCATTATTCTACAGTTCTACAGCTGCTGCTGCTGCTGAAGCAGCTGTGTTTCAGCTATACAGATGAAGGATGCTAGAGGATGCCTACTGAACAGAGCAGGTCCCACACCCACATCAGTAAAGTCAATTTGGGAATCTGCAAGTAACTTCAAGGGAAGCAGGCCCTAGGCTTCAGTTCTATTTGCATTTATTCATCAGTGCACGTTTAAAAATTCTGATGCTCATGGAGAAATGCTTGAACTTGTTTCTTAACAGTTCTGCTTCATTTAAAGTATATGCAAGAGCAAAGTAATCCAAAATCAAGTGACTTGAAACTACCATTTATCTCTCTCCACAATGAAATATTTTGTTTCATCTCAAAACCTAATTTAATAGCTTTGCTTTTCCATCCTGAATTTGCATCCATATCCATACTTCATTTTTCCCTGTTATTTCTCTGACACTTCAAAGAAGGAAAATAGAGCAAGCAGTGTAAACCAGACAAACTTTTTCTTCATTTCCTACTCTTCCTTACATACACACACACACAAAAAAAAAGGAACTACTATAGAATTTTATAATTTCCATGGCTGCTACTATCCTATTGAGTTCTGTATACAAAATGATATCTTACAGTACCTCCAAAAAACAGCCAAACACAGAAGTCTGTTTATTACCTATGATATTTGAATTTTTTGATTATTTGTTGTCATTGTTTTATACAGATATGTCTCAAACCTTAACCAGTTTACCCAGCTGAATATATTAAACTTGCTGAATTACAGTGTTTCCCGTAGCTTACCCAGTCTAGTTCTTCCACAAATATTCTGAATACTTCTACACTGCACAGACTTACTGGTGTGTCTGTAGCAAGACCATACACTACTGCTGTAGGAACCAGCACTATTCAGTTTTAAGGATGAAAGTATTACTGCTGCTGCTAAACACACAAGCCCGTTTCTGCACTGGGTGGAGCTCAGGAAGAAAATTAAACCTTGGCCAAACTGTAGTGATATCAAATACCGCTTTAGTAACAACTGAATTACTAATGGTGACAAACTGGAGATAAAGAGATTTATTTATTTATTTATTTATTTATTAATGAGGAAGTAGAGCACTTACAGAACTCACACAGTGCAAGAAATATGTCTAAAGCTCTGGATGCTGAGGTACATGATTTAACTTCAAGACTACTGCTCTTCTCACATAGAAATTGGTAATGACCATCTTTCAAATACCAAATTACTGGAGAGACCAGGAGGATGCCATCTCCAATCTGATCAGAACAAATTTTTCCCTGATCTTAGTTTCTCTTTTTCCAAGATGAGTGAGAAACTTCATACGCCTGTCTTCTTCCATCCTTTGGGTCTCATTATGCAGACATAAATCACCTTTAAATATTTTGAACACTGGAAACTCAGACTGCTAATAATTGCCTTAGGTAAGTACAATTTTCAGATTGTGGTGAATGTATTTACTCTATTGATTGTACTCTCTGAAGTAAAGTGCAGAAAGAGAGATATCCTGCAGAGACTAAAGTAACTATATCTACTTCCCACAGGTGAAACTGCCATTGTCTTTTCCATGGTGCTACTAAGAGGCCTGATTACCCTCACAACTGAGCCAATTTTACACTGGAACAACTCCACTATCTTCAAAGAAGGTTGTCTTCATTTAAGTTTAGTCTTAGGAGGAGAGAGAATGATTTTATTGAATTCACAGAAAATCATAAGAATCCTAAAGTAGGTCAATCTGAGTCTTAAGCTATTTGATCTTGACTCTTTTAAAAGAAAAAAAAAAAAAATCTTTTAACATTGAAGAAACAAAGTCAATACACATCATAATCATTTGCCTCACAATGACTGAGAGTATTTTTTGTGCCCTTTACTCTGATGTTACTAATTTTCTCCAATTTCTTGCTTTTTAACTCTACTTCAAGGGAAACAAAATTAGCACTAAACAAATTCAGCAGAAATTCTCTGAGTGTATAACTGCTATGACAGAAGTTTATCAAAGTGTAACTGCAAAACAACTGGAAAGGATTATTCAAAAGATATTAAAACTAAATATGAACTGTGGTACTGGGATGTACTTTGCATTAGATGCACTTAGACTTGCAGTGCTTCCTTTTTTGTTTACAAAATGTTGACACAATTTTGTAAGTGGAAAGAGTATGATTTTGAGATTTGAAGACACAGAACTTGCTCCAAAACCCAAATTGTTACAAATGAATAGAATAGAATAGAATAGAATAGAATAGAATAGAATAGAATAGAATAGAATAGAATAGAATAGAATAGAATAGAACAGAACAGAGCAGAGCAGAGCAGAACAGAACAGAACAGAACAGGAGTAGTTCAGTTGGAAGGGGGGCCTTCAAAGATCAGCTAATCCAACTGTCTTCTTTACAGCTAACCAAAAGTTAAAATGTTGTCCAAATGTCTCATGACCACCTCTCTAGGAAGCCTGTTTCAATTTTTAACCATCCTCATAGTAAATAATTTTTTCCTTATGTCCAGTCTGAACCTCCCCTGGCACAGTTTTGTGTTGTTCCTTCATGTTCTACCATCAGTTACCAGGGAGCAGAGGAGGGCACCTCCCTCTCTACTTCCCCTCCTCAGAAAGTTGCATAGAGCAATGAGGCCACCTCTCAGCCTCTTCTCCAGACTAGACAACCCAAGTGTCCTCAGCCTCTCCTCACAGGACATGCCTTCCAGACTTTGTACCAGTTTTGTTGCCCTCCTCTGGATGCTTTCAAGAATCTCAACATCTTTTTTATATTCTGGAGCCCAGAACTGCACACAACATTCAAGGTGAGGCTGCACCTTAAAATATAGCTCTTCAATATAGCTGGAGAATCACCTGGCTGAGTTGTGTTTAATGCATCCCAAAATGCATTTTGCCCTCTTGACTGCCAGAACACATTCTTGACTCAGCATAATTTGTATTGTATGAAACCCCTACAAAATTATTTCTAAATAAATACATTTAGTTATTTTTTCTTTTTTTTTAAAAAAATAAAAAATAATTAAAAAAAGTGGATATCCTTTGGCCATCCCACCTGCCTTCCAAGTTATTTCCTATGCAGAATAGCAAAGCATAGTGCCCTCTGAGTGTGTCCCACAGGACCTCTTCCATATATTCTGTTTCTCTTCCCTCCCAGATTTGTCCTTCATCCTGCCTCTCCTATTTGACCAAGCATGAGCCACCATGCAGTTGTTATTCAATGCTATGGACAGACTGGTAAGTATTCACAGAATTCTCAGCTGGCTGATTTCTCTTTGATCAGCTTAGGGCTAACATCTACCTATAGCATCAGAAGGAACAGATTGAATATCTAGTTTGTGAGAGTTCTATACCTTTTAGGTTTTGACTGATTCAGCTAACCTAGCCAATACTAAAAGTTTATTGGGGTGAACTAAAGAAGATAACATGAATTGATAAGATTCATATTATTAAAATGTCAACTTAAAACCATTATAACTTCGTTATTGCAAGTAATGCTGTTCTGTTACATTTTGAGTCATATTTGCATTGAATAGTTTAAAGAATTACAAAGTCATAGAAATCCTGAATGAGTATATCCTGTGAATTTCAGTAAAAGATTGTTTATCCTCTTCTGGAAGTACTTTCATCTTCTGGTTCTGTGAAAACTCTGTGTGATGTTCCTAAAAGCTTGATGCTATGTTCCATATACCTTTGACCTTAAAGTAAAGCAGAACAACGGAAATGTTATGTTTGCAGTACTATTTATCTGACTTGAAAATGCCTTGGGATTTACTGTAAATTTGGAGGCTGCTGAGATCTGGAAGAAGCTTTTAGCAATTCAACAAATTACTGTCTTTGGACATACCCTGTAAGGTAGAGATACACGATTTATGTTTATTCTTTTGCTCAGACTTGGATTCTTTCATGCTTACATTGGCAAACACAAAACCATTTATATGCAGAGAACTTATTTCCAAGAAATTAGCAAGGTTCACAGATGAAAGACTAGAGCCTATACAGGACCAAATGTAGAACCATTATTATTTAATTTCACAGTGAGTGAAGCCTTCAGAAAAAAAAAAAAAAAATGTTAGTGATCAGCACTAGAAAATAAAACAGTATACATTGGGAGAAAGGAGTATGGAGTAAGAACTGCTACCCTCATAGAAAGTTACATCCTCCTTGTCCAGTAGCATGTACAATGGCCAGCTGGCCCCTCTTTTCACATGGGAACTGTTTCCATTTCTCTGATAATCAAAACAGTTCTATAACTGAGGGTACTTTTCTTAAAATTTCAGATCATAACTTAAAGAGATTAACACATTTGAAAAAATACTGAAGTATTCCTGACAGATTTTTGCCATCCAGTTCTGATATTTGTATTAAATAGTTCAACCATTCTTTGAAAGTTTTAAATTTTGTTGTTGTTATTATAGCAGGAACTTTTAGTCTTAAGAAAAAAAGTGTAAAATCTTCAGCTACCTTACAGTAGCCAGTAGATCAGCGGTAATGATGCAAGAGGTGCATGTGGATATACACTTCAAGTTTCTGCATAACATAGTTTGAAGTTTCCCCCAAATCTCATTGACCAAAAAAAGAAAAAAAGTGATCATACACAGAATTGAATGATTCTGTTTCAATTGTCTGTCTTCCTTCTGTTGCTCTTTCTGCTTTTATACAGGTTATAGATGAAGATACAAATTTAATATGCAGAACTACAAACTGCCTTTTGGAAAATCCAAATAAAAAATCAGTCTCCCCTGCTCTTCTCCTGGTGAAAAGATTCATACTTCACTTTCATACTTCACTTAAAGACTGTTTCTTGTCAAACTTGGTATGTGCTTTTCCAGGAAAAGTTCAGTTTTGTTAAAGAAACATGTTCTGATAGGAAAAATAAATAAATAAATAAATAAATGGAAATAAAGTTTTCCACTGGAAAATTCCTCACAAGCTCTAATTCCCTTTCTTGGGGTCACAACAACAGGGTGAAGGAGAGGGATGAGATGGTTTTATTTTTCTTTGTTTATTTTTTAAAATGTTTGCTGTCTTCTATTTTAGAATATTTTAATTTCAGTGTAACTTCAAATTGGTGTGCTGCTAATTTATGAGCATTACCTTGGGCCCCTTCAACTGCTGCCCCAGAGGTATTTTGCCCGTCTAACAGCCAGGTAAAACTTAAGTTTCCACTCCTCCAGCATTAAAAACTCTGCTCTTGAAGCCGCTCTGAGCAGCTGCAGCAGAAAATAATTGCCATTGCAAAAGTTTCAAAGCACTCACAAAACTCGGTTGTTCTGTGTGTTCTTCAGCGCCACCTCCTGCCACTCAATGTCTTTATGACTGTGTGCAGAACTGCACAAACTAGGTTTTGTCTCTCCAAATTGGTGGCATAGTTATAAGAAAGAGATCTGCAAGATACTTGTTTTAAATTCATATTTTATCATTGTTCCCCATTCAAAAAAATAATAATGCTGAGAAACTGAACAGAGATATATCACCATCCAAGTTCAAGCAGAAAGACAAGAAAATCAGCATACAATCAGCAGCATTTTATCAGTTTGCATAGCTTGGAGATATAAAACACTGCAAATATAGTACCTAATGATATATACAGGATATGTAATACAGTGCTGTGCATAAGCTTATTTATGTGGCAGTGGCCTTAATAATAAATAAAATGGACTTGACAAGGACAGACTTAATGATGTGGCGCTTTCATTTTAACTCATATTCTCAGGACAGTGGGTAAGAATTCATCCATTCTTAAATGGGTTCTTCTAGTAAGAAGAACTCCTATTAACCTCTTGTGAACCTTTTATAAACTGAGGAGTATAGAAAATGTTCTAAAACAGTAAATGGTGAAAATATGAAATAAATGTTGCAGAAACACAAATCCACTGGGATTTATTCTTTGAAATGTTTCACCTTGCATGGATTTGAAGACAAGGACTTTCTTCCCTTCATAATAGGTATAATTTGAGTGATTGATTGCATGGTTGAAAATTGAATTTAGTATTTTTGAAATATGGTTTGTATAAGAACCCAATATATTTGAGCCTTCTTTTGCTTATGCCTCGGTAACTTGCTTCCAAAGATGCAGCAATTTTTCCCTCTGCTTTTTGTCAGTTTCTCTAGAAAACCATGCATCTTCTTTAATGATTTTTTTTCTCAAGATCTCTTTCAAGTAATTTAAAACTTCTTCTCTTTCAAATAAACAAACCCATATGAAGAAATTCTACAAAAATTCTTATCACAAGAGACTGCAAGACTTATTTTCCTATCCAAATACAAATTCTCATCACATACACAGTACAGTCCATGATTCACAGAACCTATGGTATTATTGCAAAGCATTAAAAACATATACACACAGGCATAATAATAAATCAGTAAAAACTGTGTGAGAGGAAACTATAGAGAACAGAGATCACTTCATACAAGGAAGGGACTCCAAAGTTTATGGCTTCATAGAATGAAGCAAAATCCACAGAGAAATAAAATATTTTAGTTCTTAAATTTGTTTTATTCCCAGGAAGACACTTAGTGAACAATTAAACAAACCCCAAAACAGGAGGGCAACCCATGCACTACTGCTCTCAAACACAGCAGAACTGGAGAGACAATCTTTAAACTTAAAAAGTATTCCAGAATTAAGATGCCACTCTGAACAGATGAGATGGAGGCATTTCATAGAACAAAGCTTAAAATCATAGAATGCTTTGGGTTAGAAGGGACCTTAAAGACAATCTAATGCTCCCTGCCATGGGCAGGGACACCTCCCACTAGATCAGGTTGCTCAAAGCCCCATCCAACCTGGCCTTGAACACTTCCAGGGATGGGGCATCCACAGCTTCTCTGGGCAACCTGTTCCAGTGACTCAACACCATCACAGTAAAGAACCTTTCCCCGTCACCCTGTGTAGTGGTTCTACCCAGCTGCATAGCCAAGCTTCACCACAACGACCCTCTCACTCCCCATCCTCAAAGAGGTGGGGTGATGAGAAGGGCTCAAGGGTTGAGATAAGGACAGGGAGATCACTCAACAATTATTGCAGGCAAAACAGACTCACCATAGGGAGACTAATTAAATTTATTACCTATTATTAACAAGATAGAAGTGAGAAACTATAAAAAATAAAAAAAATACCCCCATCCACCCTCTTCCAACTTCTTCCCCTGAGCAGTGCATGGGAACAGGGAATGGGGGCTGCAGTCAGTCCCTGACACTTCATCTCCACCACTCCCTCACAGTCACTCTCTGGCCCTGATCCACATGGGGTCACTCCCATGGGATGCTGTCCTTCCCGAACTGAGCCTGCGGGGGCTGTCCACAGGCAGCAGCTCTTCAAGAACTTCTCCAATATGGGTCCTTACCATTGGGTCCATCCCCCAGGAGCAAACTGCTCCAGCACGGGTCCCCCACGGGTGGCAGCTCCCCCCAGACCCCCTGCTCCTGCGTGGGCTCCTCTCCATGGGCTGCAGCTCTGGCCCGGGGCCTGCTCCTGTGGGGGCTCTCCATGGACCGCGGCCTCCTCCAGGCCACATCCACCTGCTCCACCGGGGGCTCCTCCATGGGCTGCAGCGTGGAGATCTGCTCCATGTGGGACCCATGGGCTGCAGGGGGACAGCCTGCTCCACCAGGGGCCTCTCCACAGGCTGCAGGGGAACTTCTGCTCTGGCATCTGGAGCACCTCCTGCCCTCCTGCTGCACTGACGTTGGGGTCTACGGGGCTGGTTCTCACTCCTCACTCTCCCAGCTGCTGTAGTATAGCATTTTTTTTTCCTTTCTTAAATATGCCCTCAAAGAGGCGCAAACAACTGCACTTACTGGCTTGACTCTGGCCAGTGGAAGGATCCTTGAAGCCGGCTGAAACTGGCCCTTAACTAACATGGGACAGCTTCTGGATTCCTCTCACAGAGGCGATCCCTGCAACCTCCCGCTACCAAAACCTTGCCACAGAAACCCAATACAATTTTTAAAATTCATTTATATAGTTGGCGCATTGATGTTAGGAAGCATGGGTCTCTTAACAGACTTGGTGGCTGTTGTGGTTTAACCCGGCTAGCAGCTAAACACCCCACAGCCGTTCACTCACCCTCCCCCCTCCCTCTCTGGGATGGGGGAGAAAAATGGGAAAGTGAAGCCTGTGAGTTGAGATAAAAACAGTTTATTAAGACAGGATAATAATAATAATGATAATAATAATAATAGCACTACTACTAATAATGTGTATGAAATAAGTGATGCACAATGCAATTGCTCACCACACGCTGATCAATGCCCAGCCTATCCCCAAGCAGCCAGCCCCCCCACCCCCGCTAGCCACCCCTATATATTGTTCAGCATGACGTCAGATGGTATGGAATACCCCTTTGGCCAGTTTGGGTCAGCTGTCCTGGGTCTGTCCCCTCCCAGCTCCTGCTGCACCCCCAGCCTGCCTGCTGGCAGGACAGAGCGAGGAGCTGAAAAGTCCTTGGCTTGGTGTAAGCACTGCTCTGCAGGAATTAAAACATCAGCATGTTATCAGCACTCTTCTCATCCTAATCCAAAATATAGCATCGTGCCAGCTACTAGGAGGAAAATTAACTCTGTCCTAACTGAAACCAGGACAGTGGCTTTTGAATATCCAGTCAAAATAGAAAATAGGTGACATAACTATGCAGGGGTATAATGGGGAATCTTTTTAGTTCAAGTTACAGAAAACTGCATTTTGGAAGAGCTATGGAAGCAAAATAGGTAGTCATTTATTAGTAGTCAGGACAGCCTAGTGTAGCCAAATACCCTGCCTACACTAGTGTGTCCTGACTACTGGAGCTAAGGAAGTAGTAAGGTTGTATGTCAGCTACTAAAAGGAATGAGGGGAAATCATCTCCCAGCAAGAATCCCAACCTTTCCTTCCTTCTGTCCGTAATGCAAGAGCAGCAAACTCAGCCAGTAAGTTGCTCTCATCCCAGTACTCAGCCTGCCACAACAACAAGGAGTAGATCCTCTTCTTTGAGGGAGTAAAATTCAATTTTAATATTTCTAACAAACCTTGAGACGTTTTTTTCTAATGTCTGTCCCTTGCCCATATGACATATATCTAGTAGCTATGTCTGGTACATGGAGTACATCAATTCATTAGCTTAATCTAGCATCCAAAACCAGCAACTATTATAGGAGTTTTCCTGTCTATGCTAATAGGCCATCTTTTCCCAAAGCTTAGTAGATCGGGTGAAAGGGAAAATAAATAAATAAATAAATAAATAAACTCACATCCTTATTCTTTGAATTACTTTTACAGAGGTAAACAAAAAGAAATACCCAACACCAGCCATGGTCTTCCCATGTAAAGAAAGGAAAAGGTATATAAAGATGGTTCATAAACTGCAAATTATACAAAAAGCAGGGCTTTGTGATTCAGCCTGGAACACGGAAAGGCTGTTCATCTTCTGAGATGGAAAGCAAATACAGCAGGACATTTTCATTCGTGGTTACTGCTGCAATATCACCCCTACTGTGTTATGGCTTATTATAGAGCTGACACGGACCAGTGAACAAAATTTGCTTATCTGTTAGAGAAGGACTCTAGACATTTACATTCTTGTAGCTTTGCTACAAGGTCTTTAAGAGACGCTGCCAAGTAATTTCATGTACAGGAACTCAACTGAATTGCCCAATTCGAAATTCAGTTGTCCTGATTCTTTCTGTAATGTTGTGAAAAGAAAGGCAGAAATGAGCCCAAATTCCCCTCAGGCCTATTTCTCCCCCTCAGGATAGTTCAGAAGAATCTCAGTCTCTGTATTCAGTTCCCCAGTGAGACGGCAATAGTGCTTTAAGACATAAGAAAGAAATGAAAATAAACATGTTACAAGATGGGCAGATATTGGCATATTATGATAACAGGGTCTCACAAATTCTGATGAGAAACACAGAGATAAAAATAAATGCAGCTTTATGGAGACTGCTGTAAAAACATCTCCTTCCCAATACATGTTGTTTATATGGAATATAAAGTTTTCCATTCTCTTTCATTACTATATGTTACTTCATTACTAAAAAAAATCCATATACTAGTGTTCTTTTCTTTGTGAGGGACCATCTGTTAAGGGCATTGTGATTTTCTGCTGAGAAAACTAGCCAAAATATGGAGTAAAATGATTTGAAATGAAAACATATGCATATATATATACTTCCCATATGGCCTGAGAACTCATTCTTAGAGTAACTCCTTCATTTTCCACACTATGACAGCAACATTACAATTCAAAACATATTTTTCATTAATACACTGTCCACAGATCAACATTTGTATTACATCAGAAAAGAATACCTGTAAGTTGCATCAAATTACATTAGCACGGAGAGTTCTGAAGGATATCTCCTATATATAAATAAATAAATAAATAAATAAATAAATAAATAAATAAATAAATAAATAAATAAGTGATTCGCAGTCCTGAAACCTGTATTTCAAATATACAAATATCACCATGTAAAAACATCTCCCTAGGACACTTCTGTCATTTTCTGACATTGTATATTTCAGCACAATTTCTTCCATTTCTGTATTTGAAGATTTTTTTCTGACTAGTAAATCAAATTGGAGGAAACTGTATTGGGTTCCAGAAGTAAAATGAACTATATCATGTCAGAGTTTTTAAACACAGCAGACCCACAAGTGCTTACTGTCAAGGGAATCCTTTTCCAAGCTGTCATTTTCAAATCCATCGGATAGGTGATAGGTGTGTGATGAAGACTAAACTAAGATAAAAAGGAGAGCCAATAAAGTACACAGCAAAATTAAGAAACAGTTAAAACAAAATGAAGAGTTGGCAAGGAAGTGACTGATGATTTGGAACCTGATATTTATGAAAGGCTAAAGCATAGTAAGTTGCTGAGGTTATTGTATCTTTCTAGAAGTGACATCTGGTTCCTTGGCAGATTCTGTTGAAAGTAAGTACCTCAAATTCATTTTTAACTTTGCATTTGTTTAGGCTACTGAATCTGAGGGGATTGAATAAACTCTTCTATATAGTTCTTCCTACAAGACGTTTGTCTACTATTGTTGCGCTACAGAGTAGTACAGCAAATTCAGCATACTCCTACCCCAAAAATAAGTGCTTAAAGAAACATACATATTAAAATGCTTGTTTACCCAGCACATTCTATATTTCATTTAGAAATAGTGATATACAAATTTCAGTCTGTGTTAAAAGGAACTGTATAGACATGACAGTATCATACCAAATAGGCTTTGTCCTGTGCATGCAGGATCATACCTGCACACTCAGAAAATATTTGTTACTGCTTTTATCTGTTTGGGCCCTTCAGAACCAATACAGATGAGAATGTATGAAAAAGATTTCACTCTATCCAGCTGACAGTGTTGTAATTTTCTGACAATTGCCTCATCACTTGTGCCTGAGGACATCACTAAAGTAGTTCTGAGAGCAGAGTTTCATTATTTCTGGGAAACATCAGGGCAAATCAATAACTACAGGCTACTCACATTTTCAGAAACACCTTGAGATGTGAGAGTGGTAACTGAAAGTTTGACTAATCATAGAATCATAAAATGGTTCAGGTTGGAAAGGACCTTAAACCTCCATAGGCAGGAATGCCACCCACTAGATCAGGTTGGCCAAGGTTGGCTCCATCCAGCCTGGCCTAATCCTAATGTTTAAGATGGATTTTGATTAATTTCAACAAAAGGCTGTAATAAATGTCTACCATCTGTAATAGAGAAGCAAGACCAGACAACAGAAGAGCCACCTTCCAATACAATGTTACCTGCTAGTAAAATAAAATAAATTAACACATGAACTTTTTAAATGTTAGCAGGAGACTGAATCTCTAGTGCTTTGGTTACCAGTTTACCAGATCAGGATTACATTTGCAAAATGTGTTTATGTGTCTTAGTGACTAGTCAATAGTCATTTAGTATTTAGTGACTTTAAAGGGAGTTAAGCAATTAAACCCCTTTGTTCTTATAGCACTTGCTTCTTACCAAAGAGTACAGCACTTCTAATTTACTGATATGAAAAGGGAGCATGAATTTTACAAAATCCAATCCTTTATCAGGGCTTTGCTATTACCTTCAAAACCACTCAGTGGGTGTACTGGTAGATAGCAGGACTCTTCAACTTGTGACCCATTAACTACTTTTTGTCAATAAGCTGAAAAAAAATATCTGGTGAAACACTGTCATCCCTTGCTTGTTCTAAACAAAGTTCTCCTCCAAACACCTATCTGAAGAGCCATGGTCATGATTTGATTTGTACCTCAGTGGTCCAAGAAGCTATACTGACCCCCAGAAGTTGCCACTGCCCTCACTAGCAGAACAGTCATTGAAGAGCCAAAAAAAAGATTCACCCTCAGCTTGCATTAGCTGCTCTTTCTACAACAGATTTGGCAGAGCACTGGAATAGAGGTGATAGAAGCTTAGTGGAAAATAAGTTAGAGTCACGATTTTAAGCAGGCTGTGGCACTGACTGAAAAAGTAAGAGACATCTAGTGGTGTCACAACGGAGCAATACTGGATCTCAGGATTCTCTGGTGTTACCTTGGTAGGAATCAAGATAAAACACCAAAGGAAGAATATAAAGTTCAGTGGTTGTGAAGGAGCTGAAGAGGGAAATCAGAAGATTTAAGAGACATTTTGCAGAATGGGAATGAGGAAGAAGGTAATTTGGGGTGGTTATACGAATAAAAATGAGTAACTATATGACTGATAGCAAGATCCATGAGTTTTCTGGGTTGACCTTAGGGTAGGGAGAGAATATGTGGGAAACATTTGCTAAATTTCTGAAAGGACATGTTTCTTACAATATACATAGGCTGAGGATGCAAAAGACCATGGCAATAGGAGGTATGAGTAGATGTCATCCTCCACGCTCACACACATACACATGAAAGGAAGCAGAAGATTGGAGTTATCCAGGAGGCCACAGTAGTTTGCTTCTAGTCCATAACTACTAATCACATGCCATTAAAAATAATGGATCTTCACTGAAGACCAAAGAGATGCAATTGAATAAATGGGAAAGTTGTAACCAAGAAATACTTTACCAGAATTCCATCTGGAGGAAAACCAACTACTGGTCTGCTGCTTTATAACTCTAAAGAAACTATAATTTTAAAAAGTCATACACATCTTCTGCTTTCCCTGATAAAATTTACGGCACTTCATAAACTGCTTAATCATGAACTTACTAGTGTTTTTGATTAATGACTGGGGTGAGGAAAAAAGGTCATATTTTATCTGAATAAGAAATGACACTGCTGTAACTTTGAAAGCTATAACTAAGCTAACTCTATAGCAGAAGGGAAATGGCTTCATTCCAGTTTTTACTGCACTGATTGAGCTTTTAAATACTAAATAAATCCATTTTCCTACATTGCTAAGGCTTTCATTGTTCCAAGAAAAAGCTTTACAATAAGAAGATATCAAATACATTAACAAAGTCTAATGGGGGGGGGGG
>CM021698.1:128778237-128874663 GCA_011074415.1 Stictonetta naevosa | reverse complement strand
CCCCCAAGGTTGAAATAAAATCTTTGGTAGAAAGATGCTTTACCCCCCCCCCCCTCCGCCTCCACCCCCCCCCCCCCCCGCGAAGAAGAGGTTTATTTTAACCAATCATTCTTTTAAACTCTTCGAGGCTCTTTTCTTCCCCTCCTTATATAGAAGTAGAGTCCCAGAATTAGTAACCTAAAGCATCTTTCTACCAAAGATATTATTTCAACCTTGGAATCTTTTTAACTAGGTTTATTTCCAGCATGCAGTACTTTGGAGTCTAAGAACTTTCAAGTTTAACTCATAACACCTAAGACTTGCAAAGACTTAACTCATAACACCTAAGACTTGCAAAGACTTATGGAGATATTGAACTTTAAACATAGAAATAAGTATCTGCAGGCCCAGAATCCAACAGCAAGATAGGTGATGGGAAGTAGAAGAATCACTGGGGTAAATAACTGTCTCTCACAGCTGTTGTATTTATATAATAGCTCCAGAATTATGTGAAGACACAGGACCAATATCTCAGATGGGTATAGTTTCAGCTCATTGAGTTACAGAAGGTTAAGTTACCCTTCTCCTTAAATGATGTGACAGCTGTGTAGAGGTAACCTTAAAAGTAAAGAAATAAGCTTTAATGGAGAGGTGGGAGTATTGATGTTAAACTGAATTTCAACTAACATAAGAAGAAAACAGTTAAGTTTAAAAATAACTTTGTGGTTAGGAGGGCTCCAATGGATATTGCAGGATTTTCCTACCTATAGAATAGGAATCTGAATTAATTATTTTTAATTCAGAGAGCATGTTCTAGAAAATGATCTGTCAATTTATAATTTGTAGATGGAAGAATGACATTTTGCTCACCTGGCCTTGAAAATCAAGGTAAAAGGGGAGCATGAATTCCTCACAGCATTACCTGAATCAAAGTAAACAGCTTCCTGTGGACACAGTAAGTCAGCCAAAATGATGAGGGACTTGTTTGTTTGTTTGTTTGTTTTTTAATGAAATGCTCTTCTCTTCAAGCTGATCTTATTTTGTAGTGGAAATGATTGTTAACAGTGAAAAACTAACCTCTATACCTTCTCTTAGAGCTGATTGCATTACCATAAGTATAACCAATGTTATATTTGCAAATTAAACACCCAGGGGAAGCAAAAAGTGGAGCCTTACTTGCTCATAGAGTCATTTCTTTTTTCCCTTTTGTCACTGAATCAAAAAAGTTGCCAAATCAAATCTAGTAGTTATCACCTGACCGCTGTGAAGTCCAGGCCAAACAGACCATCAGTGCTACACAAGCAACATTTATTCAAAACATTTTCCCTTTGATTTTAACTCCTATGACTGTCACATATTTTATTCATCAAGTTATACCTGAAATTATATAAAGTGTCCTGACTTTACAGTAGAATCTACCACCCTGCTCTTCTTTTTCCAAATGATTGAAGTGCAGGGCTAACACTTGCTCTTACTCTCCTGTATTCTGCTTCAGTTAATGTTCGAACTATGATCTATATATCTACATTATTTCAACAGGAGATGCTGAGAATAACTCATCATTTTTAAGAAAGGTCAATCTAGTACTGCAGAAGAGTAGGAACTTTGAATATGAATCTTTTCTTGTCAGAGGTCAGAACAGAAGCCAGGTCTATATACTGACAAATGCTTCTTGAGTATTTATCTTTGTTATTTCTAAAGATACCTCACTGAATGCTACCATTATAATGCATACATCTGGTCATGACTATGGTAATAGGTTTAAAGAGACATATTTCTACTAAAAGCATAAATTCGTTCTCTTTGTTAAGGCATACTTAGTATTATCTGGCGGTATTACCTAAGTGTTAAAAAAACAAAACAAACAAACAAACAAAGGCAAGAGAGCAAGTAGATATGAAAAATATGAGATTCAGAACATTTCTTTTTATAAGAAATACATATACATATATATTAACAAGTTTTAATAAAGTCCTCAAAATTACAGGAGACTTAAATTAGTGCTTTGATTTTAAATCCACAGAAACAGGGAAAAATGTCAAATCTTGCACTGTGAAGAGGAAAAATTATTATAAATGCTATATTCAGGTCCTGTCTAAATACTATCACAGAGCTAAGAAATATACTATTAGGTGAAGAGATCCTTGAATCACAGAGAGAAGCTGAAGACTTATCTATGAGAAACATCCATGTGTTACATTTTGCATTGTTGGAAGATTTGAATGGAAGTGAACACAGGCTCTGATCTTTGTAACATGCTATACCTGATTTGATACAAAAATAAAAACTTCAGATGATAGCTATTGATCTGTACATTCGCACATAATGAATACTGAAACTGCCTGTTGAGAAATGCAAAGCAATTTTTGGAGTTCACTCTGTGCCCATTACATACACTGGTAGCACTGGTAGTCATATCTGGACTCACAGGACTCATGCATTTTTCAATATGTATCTGACAAAAAAAAAAAAAAAAAAAATGAGAGGAAAGGGAGGAAAGGAAAGGGGAGGAAGGGGGAGGGAAGGGAGAGGGAAAGGAAGGGAGGGAAGGGGGAGGGTATGGGGAGGGGGAGAGGGAGGGGAGGGAAGTGGGAGTGGGAGGGAAGGAAAGGGAAGGGAGTCATGCTCCCTTTTCTATACTCTTATGATTTAAGAAGTATTGCACTCTTTAAAACAGCTTTAAATGAAGTGGTGGAAGAGGTTCATGCCAGCTATTTTAGCAGTGCTTACAATTCAAGTGAATATATGGCATTTAAAGGACCTCAGCTTCTAAGACACCTACTATGTTTCATGGAGAACAACTTCTTACACAAGTTTAAAATATAAAATCCAGTCTGTGAATGCCTTGTTTCAAATTTAGTTTTTGATTTAAAAAAAAAAAAAAAAAAAATCCACAGAAAAATAATGTTACCAAAAGTTTGGAAAGCCTATGCATACACCAAATTTGTAAATGGGAGAGCAACATTTTGTTAACTGGAAAAAAATGGAAGGGGAAAAATGGGATAGGGATACATCATTAATATATATAGGATGTACTTCACCTATACCTAGAAAAATCATGAAACAGGCTTGAATTCCCTATGTCCTGTAGGGTTTACCATAAATACAGCATGTTGTAATCACTGGTCAAAGACAATGTAGCTAAGCTAACTGGACATATGCTATCTCATTTGCTGCTGCACTCTTAATCTTCTTACTTAACAGATCGTGATATTCAATTATCCAAATTGCTTTTAGCATGTTCAGGGGCTAAATAGCCATAGTACATAGAGGAGAAATAAAATAAGAGCATAATAATTTTACAACGGTCAGGAAGTGAACTTGTACCTCCACTGGCATCAAAATATTACATTTGCTATGGTCTGCTTATTGTTTACAAAACTGCATCACATGAAGGGGTTCCAAACATTTATTTCATTAGTCACAGACTAAACCAATATAACACTCATTAACTGTGGATGTCAATAGTTATTAACAGGCTCCCAAAGGCACTTTCCTTTTAATGTCAGTTATATTCTTTTTGCATGGTTTTTAATTATAAATTAAAATCAGCATAAACACTGTTAAGAAAAAAAAAAAAAAGTTAAAACAGTTTGTTGCTTGGCATTTTTTAAAAGAGGAATATGCATAATATTACATAATTTTGAACAGAGATATATATTTGCTATTAATAAATTATATGTTTTCATTGTATTACGTTTTATGTTTTTACATCTTTACCTGTTCTAATAATCAAGGAACAAAAATTACCCATTAAAAAAAAAAATGAAAATTTACATTTTTTAATGAGATAGTTGCTCTCAAAAGGTTCTCTGCAAATACCATTTTATGTGGCAATAGATTAAAGTTTTCTGCATTAGCCAATTTAATCCACTAAAATCACACATAGTAAAAGAAAAATGAAAATATTTTCCAGGATTTGTTTTGAGAATCTTCTGTTATCAGCTGATGCAAAAAGAGCATGGAGGCAGAGTTTCACATACAAGAGAAGCTATCTATTGATCTTCATAAATATGAAAATACTTTAGGCATGAATTTATAATTTAGTCATGGCAAACACTAACTTTTGCCATAGACATGCATTAGCAAGAATTGTATAGACTTTGAAGTAAAACAGAACAAAAGGAGGTTCCAAGCTCTTGCTGCATCCAGCAACTATGGATTCACACACACAGCGATGGTTCCTAGTTACAAGACTGACATCCAGCCAACTATTATAAGGGCTGCTTCAGAAGTGTCAATGTGGGAACAAGGCTTGCAAATTAATTAATGAAAATTGGTTGTTCATTCTTGCAGCTGCAACCACAGTAGAATAAGGATTAGAAACTCCTCTTGCTAGACAACTGAAGCCCCAAGGAGGCAGCCTCTGCAACATTTCCAATATTTTACTATAATTGCTAAATATGTAATTATAGAAATAACTCAAAGGAGTAGATTTCAACATTTCTTGATGATTAGCATAAATCAATTATAAGTTTTTAGGTCAAATTTGGAGTTCTAAGGGAAGGCATAGTCTTGTAATAAAGTAGAATTAAGGACAAAAGGAGCATTGAGTTGTAAAGGTCCTTGTCAGCAAGCATTGAATCAACATGGCAGTAAAGATATCTGAAATTGAGTTTTATCTATAAATTAAAACGTTTGATTTTAAAGAGATTTATGTAGGATTATCCAAAGCCTATAGAAACTCAGAATCATATCCTTATTATAAACTCTAAATATATATATATAGTATTTTACTGATCTGTAGGACATTAACATAAAATTTAGTTTTATTACAATTTTAGCTAATACTCTTCATAATATAGTATCATTTGTAAATTCATTAGAAAATGAAAGATGGAATTATTGCCAGTTCTTAACATAAAAAGCTTGGAATAAAACCAGGAATAAACTTGTATAAACAAACCATAGAAACAGAATGGTTTGGATTGGAAGGGACCTTAAAGCTCACTTAGTTTCAACTCCCCTGTCATGGGCAGGGACACTTCCCATGAGACCAGGTTACTCAAAGCCCCATCCAACCTGGGCTTGAACACTTCCAGGGATGGGGCATCCACAGCTTCTCTGGGCAGCCTGTGCCAGTGCCTCACCGCCCTCACAGTAAAGAATTTATTTTGAATATCTAATCTAAATCTATCCTTTTATTTTAATGTCATTACTCCTTGTCCTATCCCCTGACAGAGTCCCTCCCCAGCTTTCCTGTAGGCTCCCTTTATGTACAGGAAGGCCACTATAAAATTTCCCTGGAGCCTTCTCCTCTCCAGACTGAACAACCCAAACTTCCTCAGCCTGTCTTCATAGGTGCTCCAGCCCTCTGATCATTTCTGTGGCCCTCCTCTGGACTCATTCTGTTAGGTCTATGCCTTTCTTGTGCTGGGAGCCCCTGCACTGAACGCAGGATTCCAGGTGGGGTTTCACGAGAGCAGAGCAGAGGGGGAAAATCACCTCCCTCACCCTGCTGGCCACACTGCTTTTGATGCAGCCAATGATATGGTTGGCTTTCTGGGCTGCAAGTGCATGTTGCCAGCTCATGTTGAGCTTCTTGTCAACCAACATCCCCAAGTCCTTCTCCTCAGGGCTACTCTCAATCCGTTCTCCACCCAGCCTGTATTTGTGCTTGGGATTGCCCTGACCCAGATGCAGGACCTTGCACTTGGCCTTGTTGAACCTCATGAGGTTCACACAGGCCCACCACTGGAGCCTGCCCAGGTCCCTTTGGATGGCATCCCTTCCCTCTAGCATGTCAACAGAATACCTTCCTCTTGAGAGATTTACCTCATGTAATCTACTAGGTAGATGCTATGGTGCCAGGATTATTGGTCAATCAACCTCTAGTTGAACTATGAGTGTCTTTAGGACTTAAAATTTCACTTCTAAAGATAAACTTGCTGCTTGATATCCAGTACTTAAAAAATCAGACAACGATTTATTTTAACCAGAAAGTGTTCACTCTCCTTTGAATTTGTGCATGAAAACTTGACTCTGTATATAATTTAACCATCGAGACTAGAAATAGCTAAATCTATGATACAAAGCAAAGGTACAAATGATGAGAAAACCAACACTAAAACAGACTGTACAAGGAATTTCTTTAAGACATTAATCAGACCTAAACCTGATTAAGTGTCTAATTGGCTTGATTACTGATGGCAAGAAAACGTGCTATATACCTATTCATGGTAAAAGGGTTATAGAGGCTTCAGGGCAGTTGAATGGGCAAGATGTTTAGAAGACTAAAAACATTGTTTTCTAGAGCAAAATTATCACCTGAGCAAGCAGACTGTGAAAATGGCAGCAATCCTCCCAAACCATCTACAAAACAGGTATAGTCTATTTTTTATAGGCTCAGTAATATAATATTTTGTTTGGAAAGTATTTATGTAACTAAATATCATAATAGATTACATTTTCAAGCAAATTTACTGCAAAGAATATAAATCATTATTTGCAAAATCAAATGAATACCTCCCCTCCTTCCTCCCACCACTTCATTATGAGGAAAGATTTCCTCCTTTTGCAAATTACTTGCCAAATAGGACTAATGTGAAATAGTACAAGCTTATGAGAGGCCTCGATCAACATTGCAAACAGGGAATTAGAAATATTGGTATGACTGTTTTTGTTGTGCTGAGCTATTCCTCTTCATGTTGTTCCCTGCTGGCAGAAAATGCCAGTATATTCTTTCTGAATATTGGAATGCAATACAGGTATATATCACTCTGCTTCCCAATAACTGTTAGAAAGGCAAAATATTTTAGTAGCTTTAAAAATATATATTTTATTGTGCTTGTTTTTACTAATATAACTCTGATTTGAAAACTATAGTAAGTCATTTTAGTCTACAGTTTTGGCTTTGTTGTTGCTTTGTTTGTTTGCTTTGTAGTTCTTTACTGTAAAAGTTAACTCATCTTTTCCATACTAGTTAACGGAATACAAAAGAAGCAGAAGAATATATACTCTTCATTTGTTACCTTTGTATATATTTTTAATCTTTTCCCATTAATGTCAGAGAAAGTGTTTTGATTCGTTTTTTGTTTTTGTTTGTTTTTCACAAGGCAAAAAGGCCACAGTTTAAGGTTTAACCAAATAATTAATATTGTGAAACAGTCTGATCTATTAATCTGAATTTGGGCTTACCAAAACAATTGAAACTAAACTTATGAAGTTAAATCTAAGTGTCTTTTTAACGTGTTCATAATAGTCTAGATGTACCAAGACTCTAACTTAAATTCTGGGAATCTTGATTTACATGTACAAGAGTTCAGTAAAGTTGATGGCTTTAAGTAAAAACAATAAAAACATAAACATTCATAAGATTGAATCATTTCTTAGAATTGGTGAAATTTTCTTAAACTCGTAGTTTTATACAGCTTCAGGAAGATGTGTGATTTAAAGCAGCCCAACTACAACTCAAATTGGATTTATGATGTTTACAAACATGCAAAAAAAAAAAGAAACCAATTGTTTGAGTGGATGTCAATATGGAGTCATTTGTTCATCAAAATGGCAAAAAATGTGGATGTTCAACTAACTATTCATGTACTGCAGATCTTCAGGCAATGATCTTGCAGACAGCAACATCTTGCTATGTAGCAAGAATCCTTGATTCTGAGTCACTGGTTGCAGGGATATTCGCAGCCCAGTTACCTTGGACACACAGTTCTCTAGTATTTTGCCAGTCTTTAGAGGTGAACAAAGAGCCTGCCATCCTCTTCTGAAATTTCTTTCAACCAAAGTGAAGCCCATAACATGATAAAATAAAGTCTCTTGAAAGAGAACTGGATTCATCACTGTATTTTTATGTTCTTAAGTTACAAAAGACCTTCTCAGCCATTAATATAGAGCAAACCAGTTTTCAGAAGCTGTGTAAGGTATTAGCAGTTCACAGGAAACTAAAGCAAGTAGTGTTATGAAAAGGAGCTGTGGAATCATGAACTCCAATCAGCTAAAATCCAATGAAGAATTTAAAACAAGTTTTAAAATATCACAGGGGAAAAACTGAAGTGTCGAAGTGCACATCAATAATTCCCACTGCTCTATAATTTTAGAGACAAGTTCCATTTTGCTATATTTGTTTACAGCGGCGTAAGTACTTAGGAAAATAAGTGAAGAGTGATTCCTTGTGGAGCAGGACAGCTTTACTTTCTGGTACCAATAGCCTGAACACTGCACATGGTGAAGGGACCAAGGCATCAGGGAAGTTGCTGAAGAATTGTACTAAATTAGGGAAATGTTTTGTATGGAAGATGGAGTAGTAGTAATACTTCTAAAGCACATCACATTTCTAAGAGCAGAACTGCCTGCACACTATTAGGTATCAGAAGTTAAAGAGTTATAGGGAAAATTCTAGAGGTTACAGTGAAGCAGCTATGAAGGTCCTAGAAACTGTAAGTTCTCACTCATGAGGAAAAAAATAATAATAATAATAAAAAAAAACCTTCAGCTTTTGCAGAGCTGAAGGTTATTTCAGCTTCTGCTCCCCTACTCTTCATCATATAGGATTACTCACAGAAAATAGGTGTTTGAATAGCATTTAGGTCACTAAGAGTATTGTTCATGCTTGATTTAAAGTTCTGCAAATCCATTTTTTTGAGTTAATAAAACATTATCTTGAAAAAAAAAAAAAAAAAGAAAAATCCTGAATCCAAACAACTGAATTCTGTGCAGCCTGATACCTCACTTGGCAAACTGCTCTAGGAAAATATATATATATATATATTTAGATTTCCCTAGAGACATGGATTACTTGTCGCACCAGAATGATTCCATACATCAATGCAATACCCAGATTGTACCACTGTTATATTCCACTATTTATAAGATGCTTTTAAGATGGGGATAGATAAATAGGTCAAGAATTAAGACATTTTCTGCCTGCAACAAAAGGCATTTAAAGAAGAAATGTACATAATAGCTGATAACTGTGGAGCATTATACTCATATTAATGTTCGTATGCTAGTAGGAGGAAGCCTGAAACAGAGAAAACAACCTTTGAAACAAACAAACAAAAAATATGCAAGTATATTTCGTATGCACAAAGATTCACTGTGATTTTAATTTATATATATACATATATGTTAACTTTTTGCAGTGAAAGTTCATACTGTCTCTGTATTTTGTAAAGATTGAAATCTGTCTCTGTGGTCAGGTAGCTCAAAACATACCAGGTCTATTGGCCCTGCAGAAAGCTTAGGCAGATGCATGACTAATTCAGGGATGTAGACAGTCTTGTGAGTGGCAGTACTGAAAAATCCAGCCTTGACAACATGAAAGAGGCTCTGGGAACAGGCAGCAGCAGAACTTGACTACATAACTTAGGTTGTGCAGCAGGTGTGAAGGCATCACTTTTTGATCTCAGTTTCCAAGTCTTTTTATGAACCTAGCTGGAAATTCTGGTTCAAGAACACACACAACACCCAGGAACACAGCTCAGTAGGTGTCAACTTGATTAACTAAATTCCTAGCCAAGTCAAGCCATCCTTATCATTCTCAACAATGAACATTTATAGTTTCTAATTCTGTTTATTTTCTCAAGGGTGAAAATACAAAAAAAGATAAGCCACAGAAAGCTGAAAACAATACAACAGCAGAACCATTACCAAAGGAACAAGGTCAGTAAGCCATTTATGAGTGTTCAGAGATTATCTGAAAAAATATATATATGTACCCTATATACAATTGTAAATAAAATTGTACCTCTTACAAATGCTCTGTCAGGTGCTGATCTTATTTTTTATTTCTGGGAGAACTCTGAATTCCTATTGACCCCAAAACAATGATCTAGCACCGTTCAACGATAATAAAAGGCAACAAGCTTTCAAGCACACAATCCCTCCATTAGATTGTCCACTTTTATGAGCTAATCTAACAAACCTATTTCCTCTTACTGTAATCTTGATTTCTTCTTAGGAACCTTTCTTTAAAATAAAGGCATTTACTAGGTTAAGAAAGAAAACTGCATATTTTAATGCATCTTTTGGATATGTTTGTCAAATATATTTAAACAAATAAAAAGAGGAGATAGATAAATAGAGCTAGACGAACTGATATTCAACTCTTTTTATGAACATGATTGATTGAATTGCCATTCAAGTTTTTTTGTTGAACAAACAGAAAAAAATGCAATGCCATTAAAGAAAATTTGCTATCAATATTTGGAAGATTCCCATGCCTGGAACATAAAGCTCAGGGCAGTAATATGAGGTAATCATCTTCCTAAACAGCTGGCTGCTGAAAACAATGGCAGCTGGCCATGGCTACTCTGCCCCTCTTAAAACAGACACAGAATGACTACTGCAGCAGCTACCAAAAAAAGGGCTCTGGATGGGTTAAGCAACAACTATTTGTGGGCATTGGCCTTTGCCATCATCCCCTACAGCATCAGTGCTGCAGCCCTCTCCTTTTCCATCCTCCACTAAAACATCCACAGAAAAGCACCAAGTGCAGTTTTTCCATCACCTCACACTTTTCCTTTGGAAGAACAATTTGAGATCCTTTTATTGAAGCAGAAAAGAATAGGTTGAGGAACATTCAGCTTTCTGTAAAAAAGGTAATTTAAGGAGAGAGGAGCACTGGAAATAGACCATAAGGAAACTTGCATAATCCCTACTTGCACTTTGTATAATCATAACTAGCATCACAATTCCTTTTCTCATATAATGAAACTTTAAACAAAGTACATTTAATGTAATTATCTTGTTATAAAATGGCTGTAGCACTAAATCAATGAAAAATAAAATCTGACATGAATTAACTGTAACAGTAAGCCAACCATTGAAAAATCAAGTCAGAAGTTATGTGGCCTTTTAGCAACGTTAAATCAGAGATGCTAGGCTATGACAGAACGATATATGGTTATAGAAAATTCTTCTGCTTCCACCCAAAATCTCATCTAACTTTTTGAGATTAATGTAATTCATAAATCTATATTTCAAGGTAAAAACTATCTTTTTTCCTTCTAAAATGTAAAATAAGCAATAGCATAGAAGCAACTACCATACCAGTAACTGAAGGCTAGTATAATAGCACAGTTAGGCTCCATATTTGTTTATTTGTTTTTAAAAACAGTAGTTCTCTGGAAGTCTCAAAGCCTTACTTTCAGATAGCCACAAAACAGCTTCTCCTTTTTTATGTGAATATGAATGAGTTAGGTAGACATTAGCCATACAATTCAGAGAATTATCACAGGCGCCAAACTGAATAAGGAACTCCAGAATCTCTGGGCAGGAAAGTGAGGCTGCTTTCAAGCAGTTCATTCCAAGTTTTAAATATAGGCTCTGCAACACTTGGTGAACTTTGTATCAGGCCTAAAATCACATGGACAGCTTCTGGAAGAAGAAAATAGAGAATATCTGTGGGGAAGCAAATATTAAGAGACCAGACACATAATTTTACAATGTATGTACAAATTTTAAAAGAAATATTAAGACAGAGGTCACTCAAAACAAGTTAAGGAAGACTGGTGGAGACAGTAAAATCAGTTAGAGAAAAGCTTTTCCAAGATCTTTAAGTAGTTTCTCTGGTATAACAAGAATAATGTAGACTAATAAGCCCCCTAATGATTGTCCCATGATGCAGCTCCACCATCCTGAAATGTAAACCAACGTCCTGAGTAGAGCTTATCTTCATCCCCTTTTTCTCACATGGCCAAAAGTAACCATCACCTTCTCCCTCCCTTCTAGCACTTCACAAGGCAGCATGATGTTCCCAGCACAGATGAGAACTCAGCAGGCAGCACAATTGGAGCCTGTTTGGTTAAAACTTGGCCACTTACATCGCTCAGCAACACCTGGTACTTTTGGCTTCTTTGTTGGCCGCTCATTGCCTCATTCCCACCTCCTCAGTTGCCCTATCTCTCACTAGCTTGCTTTGTGATAGAGTCTCTGCATAATTAGCTCATTCTGTAATTAATTCTCTGTGCTAAGTGGGCTTCTTCCATAATTAATTCATTTTTAATTTATTCTTTGCATTTCTTTATGTGCTTAACAAAGTATGATTCACCTAATTAGAGGTTCTCCATGATATTGAATCCAATTTCTATAGTTTCTTCCAATACTTATCACCTTCCATAACTGACTGGCTATACAAATCCTTCACTTGTTTTACACACTGTTGTGCAATGCTCTGCTGATGGTTACACTATTTAGAAAGTTATGTCCAGTCTCCACCTGCTTGCTGGTGTCTGCTTTATCACTCCCTTTAGCACAGTTTCTTTCATCCTCCTAACAACTCCTTCCAGTGTGATTCTTCACAATCCATCCTTTTTCTTTCCCTTTCTGTAGCACCACACATAAGTACAGCTCTTCTGAAGTCTGTCTTCCTTTCATTTCCATCTCACTTTTCCCTCACTAGAAACTGGCCTGTTTACAATATCCTGTTTTTCAGTCTTCCTGCTTCTACTAAAATAACAAATGTCTCAAAGAGTTTGTCCAGATTCACAGACATATTTTTGGTGTTTTCTCTAAAGCTAACAGTGATATATCTTTGTTCTTGGTAGGACCTGAGAGAGAAAGTAGGTCTAAAACTATCCTAGATATTTCTCTATACACTTTAATCGCATGTTTGGATCATAAAGTAGACAGAGCCTCCCTTCTAGGAGACTACCATGTTAATTTTTCAGTGGCTCTTGGATTTTCATAGATGCTTTGGGAAATATATATATAAAAGTCTATCTACTGACCCCCAAATGAAATGCAAGTGCCAAGCTATAATGCAAATGAGAATCTGGTACTTCTGACAGACTCAAAAAAATCTATATCTCAAATGAGAAGCACTGGTAGAGTTAAAAAAAAAAAAAAAAAAATCAGCATCACTGAGTGTCTAGCACCTCCAAGGCATGATTACTCTAAAGGAACTTCAGTCCACTCCAGACTCTCTCATAGCAAGTACACTTCAGCATTAGATACTCAAGGAACATTCACTTTTCCACTAAAAGTTTTACTAAATAAATAAGAACAGCATTTTTTAGATTAGCCTATCTGTTGTGGAGACTCCTTCATGATAAAGGAATTCAAATCCATATTTCTCACATTCCAGTGACCTAACTACCCACACACAATCTGGACTAGAGAGATGGGGGTGGAAATTCTGTAACCTTCCTAATTGCTGGGCAACTGTGCAGAGAAGAATGCAAAACCTGTGAAGATTGAGAAGGAAGAGTGAGTTCAAGATGGAGCCTGATCTAACCTATGAGTTAATTGAAAAACTAACCTTATAGGAGGGAAGGAGAACTTTGATTTCAGCATTAAAACATTGTTGGTTGTTGTTGGTTTTTTTTTACTTATTTGTTTGTTTTGTTGTTGTTGCAGTTTGGTTTTTGTTTGTTTTTGTTTGTTTGGGTTTTGTTTTGATTTTTGTTTGGTTGATTTTTAACGGAAAATAATTCCCAAAACAGGTATTTGTCCCTATCCAAAATAAGCAAAGCTCAGAACAAAGATTTCTGCTTACTAGATGAAAGCTTTGGTCACCAGTTGCGATGGTCACTCTCTCCCCTTGTACATAGCAATAAAGTGGATATATTTATTAAAGGGAAAAAAAAAAATCCTACCACTAAGATACTCCAGTTAATTTCTGCTAGTTAGCCAACAATTAACATTGCCTGGACTACAGTTAAGTGAGTTGTAAGCCTCTGAGAAGGAAGCTTTGAACTGAAGGTGAAATTTTACAAAACTTGTTCCCTAGAACCTCAAAATCCAGGGTATTTTGAAAAATAATAATAATAATAACAAATAAATAAACAGATTAAGTGCAGCATTTTGATATCATAGAATGGCTTGGTTTGGAAGGGATCTTAAAGATCATCTAGTTCCAACCCCCCTGCCATAGGCAGGTATGCCACCCACTAGATCAGGTTGGCCAAGGCCCCATCCAGCCTGGCCTTGAGCCCTTCAGGGATAGGGCATCCACAACTTCTCTGGGCAACCTGTTCCAGTGCCTCACTACCCTTTCAGTGAAGAATTTCCTCTTAATGTCTAGTGTAAATCTATCTTATTTTAGTTTAAGACCATTCCCCCTTGTCCTATTGTTATGTACCCGAGTAAAGAGTCCTTCTCCATCCTTCTTATAAGACCCTTTTAAGTATGGAAAGGTAGCAATGAGGTCTCCCTGGAGCTTTCTCTTCTCCAGGTTCAACATCCCCACTTCTCTCAGCCTTTCTTCAGAGAGGTGCTGAAGCCCTCTGATCATCTTTGTAGCCCTTCTCTAGACTCGCTCTAACAGATCCACATCTTTCTTGTGCTGGGGGCCCCAGACCTGGATGCAGCATTCCAGGTGGGGCCTCACGAGGGCAGAGTAGAGGGGAACAATCACCTCCCTCAGCCTGCTGGTTGCACCTCTGTTGATGCAGTCCAGGATGCATTTGGCCTTCTGGGCTGCAAGTACATACTGCTGGCTCATGTTAAGCCTTTCACCCACAAGAACTCCCAAGTCCTTCTTCACAAGGAGAAGAACTCATTCTCTCAATGAGTTCTTCTCCCAGTCTGTACTCATGTCTAGGATTGCCCCACCCCAGGTGCAGTACCTTGCACTTGAACCTCATGCGGTTCACACGGTCCCACTTCTCCAGCCTGTCCAGGTCTCTTTGAATGGCATCTCTTCTTTCTGTTGTATCAACTGCACAATTCAGCATGGTGTCATCTGCAAACTTGCTGAGGGTGCACTTAATCCCACTATTTCATTGATGAAGATATTGAAATATAATGGGCTGCAGCTCAATAACCCAGACCTGTCAGTGCAGAGACTTTTAAACAATAATCTTATTCCTTGTCTTCAGGTCCTTTACACTCTTCACTGGCACTCAGTCAGCAGGCAGCTATTATTCTGATAAAATATATGGACCTTTTATTGATTATTTTGCTTCAACCCCACTGATTTCTGAGTAGTTCTCCCTTGTACACGGCATATGTTTAAAAGGTTTACTTGGAAAGTCACAAAGGTGTGTATTTTATAATGTCAGACCTGAATTTTATCTCCTTGCATATGTTTACTTTTTGTTCAGTTTTCTGGGCATTTTCATGACCCTATAGCCACATCTTTCAAGTATTCATGAACATAGCTCCTGAACATTTCTGGGAGGCAAGGACCATCAGACAAATGGCTAACTATAACAGAAGTAACCCAATAAGTTTGTAGACCAGTTCTCTCTACTCCCACTCTACTACTTCAAATGCAAAGTCATTCTTTACTCCCGTTACTTAAGCTAACCTGCTCTCTAGTTGATAACATTTAAAGCCTTTTTGAGACTTTTAATTATAATAAGTTTTCAAAAAAAAAGGAAAGGATAAAAAAGCACTGATTTTAAGTGCTCAAAATTATGTTTCAAATGGTTATATGACACAGAGATAGCAAATAAGCAGATTACTCAACCATTAGCCACTCCAGCTCCTATTAGTAGGCTCTACCCATGCAGTTTCCTATCTCAAACAATGCTGTCTAACCTCAAGTACTTCCATGTACCATTAAAATTGCCAGTATTGTTGTTTTTCTATTAAATAAAATAGTCTTTCCATATGTGCACAGATACCAAATCACAAAAGGTTTTCAGGAGAACCTTAAATCTACATACTCAACAGAATAAAGATAAAAATCTCCAGGACTTTTTACTGAAGGAATACAAAAGGACAACATTAAACGTTCTTTAATTAAAGATAGCTGACAATAATCCTGGTAATAAACATCTGAACTGCTTGTTAAGGTTTACAGTTCTATTATCTATATAGCATGTCATTTAAGAACAACTGTGAGTTAATATATTTTAAGCATCAGTATATTTTAAAATGCTTTGTTGTAAAAATCACTAAGAAGTTAGTGGTAGAAGAATGTATGGGTCAACATCTTTAATTAGTACAAAGTTCACATTGTACTAAGGTGCAAAGATGAAAATACTGATGAAAATATACCAAAAAAATATACATGCAACTCAGTGATTTTTAACTAGTCTTTAAGAAAACATATTGTGGATTCAAAGAGAAGTAAGATTATCTCAGATCAAGTTGTGTTAAAATGTGCTTATGTACATACAAGCAAAGGAGAAGCCCAAGGAACTCTTTTTGCATGAGGACCCTAAGTAACTGTTGGCCATTAGAAGTTTTTCCTTCACATATGCACAACCATTTCAGAAAGTGAGGAGAAGGCTAGACAAGATACATCTCAGAGCTGCGAGTACAAGGCAATGGAGCTGGCTGGGGATTCTGAATAATTCTTCCTTTTCTGAAGTGTGGCAAAGCAAGAGTACTTTTTTTGTTCTATTCATAAGAACACATTTAACTGCTAATATTTATCATTTATTCATATCTTTATCTCTAAAAACTAGTATTTAGTTTGATATTTTGCTTTTCTTCATACCTTTTATTCAATGAAGAGAATACATCTGTGATGCTTAAAGCTGATTCTTATGGCTACAGAATGTGTATCTGAACGTAACTGATCCAAGAAATACAGCTTTTAAAGTCAGCCTAGTGACTGAGATAAATGCTTTTTTACTTTCTTGGAGAAAGTCCCTTCTCATTGGTGGGCTGCTACAGATGCACCTCGTGATAACGGATAACCCGTAAGGTTGATGGTCTCCACAGCAAATAGTACTTTCTGTCCTGTCCTTCAGCCTCCTGGTGATGTTTGACCACACCTGGTTGACCACACTTGGTGATGTTTGCATGCACACAGCAGGGCTCAGATGAGAGAGAAGAGCCTGCTTGCTCAGGCAGTCTGTTCCCTGGCTCTGAACAGCAGGATGACAGCTCAGCTCCTCTGTTCCCACACTGGTCTTTTGGAGAGAATAAGAGCTGTCCAAGACAGCGTGGAGAGGTTGTAATTGTCTTTTGCAGGTCTAGAGCTTTTGAAGAACAGCAAGAATTGGATTGGAAGTAGAATAAATGATGAATTAGTATAGCATGATTGACTCTGCACTTCTGTTTGCTAAGTATTTACTGTGTTAGGAAATAACATTATATGCTTTACTGGTGGAAGGATCGTGATAACCTTGAAGGCCACAAGCTAACGTTTATCACAGAGGATCCATGGGGTTCTAGAGTCCCTTGATGGCTTTGCCTATTGTCTGAAGAGGAGTCTACAACATTTCCTTGGGGCTAGGCCCATGACAGAGATTCTTGGATCCACAGATACTTACGTATGCTCAGGACTGAACACTTTAGATGAACCAAAATTATTATGGTGAGAGTGGTGACTCTGCAGGGCTGTGTCAGGGCATTGGCAAATTTACCTATACCAGTACCTTCCTTTGTGGAAAAAGGTCCTTAGGATTAATGCCTACAGTTTAGGGACAGTTTGTACGTACAGTACTGGATTTCAGAAACATGAAAGTTTCTAAAATCTCTTTCTAAAACATGAGCAGGTTTAAACTAAAAACAAATTTGCCAGCTCTTCCATTATGCTTAGCCACAAAATACTCTGCTTTTCATGAAACCTTACCTCCTGGTTTCATGTGATTAATACAAAGAACTGTAAGCTTTATTAAAGAAAAAAACAGACTTTCAGACCTTTGGAATTGCAGAGAGAGAAAGAGAATATATATATATCAGTCAAAAAGGCTTAAAACCCAGAAATAAGTGCAAATTATCTAAAAGGTATTGGGTTAAAACTCTCATGATTTTTTCTCTACTGAAAAATGGGAAATATTCTGCTACAGACTATTTTTCAAGTGTGTGTGTGTTTGGAAGCAGAAAATCAAATGAATTTGGAAAGACTGTCAAGGCACTCTGTTCAAAACAGAGAAGTGAAAACTGAAGATAAAAACTGCTTTATGGAAATATGAACAAAGGAGCTGAGCAACATCAAAATAAGTTCAGTGTACTCTTCCAACATGCCAAGATTTTTGGCTACTTTAATCTAGGAGACAAGAATAAACAATGAAGGTTTAATATCAGCATTTGGCTGGGACCATCTTCAACCTAAGATAACACTTAGGTAAAAGACTGATATCCCACCAATATCCTTTTTTTATGACTATTTTGCTTGGCATAAGTCTCTCCTGAAAGAACAAAGATCTGTGGAAAATGAGGAAAAAAAAAAAAAAAAAAGACTACAAAGACTACGAGAGGGAAATGAACTGGTCTTATAACCTGTATTTTGTTCCTTGCTCCTTGCTATCCTAGGATGATCACTGATATGATTAGGTTTCAGTGGGCCTCTCACTTTAACCAGGTAACATTTTGAGGGATTCCTTTGAATAGCATTTTGCTCAAAAATTTTTACTTCCACAACCTGAGTTTTTCCATTCCGTCTCAAAAAAAGAACCAGCAACATATATCCCAACTTGGCTTTAAATTATATTATTCTTACAGGCAGGCCAAATGATCTAGAATATTCTGACATCAATTGGCTGCATTCCTCAACACCTGTAATACAGTGGCAGCTTTAGCTACCTATATTCTACTATAACAGGAATGGAAAATATTTTTTTTAAATTAAAATCTCTTGTTTTCCCAAGTAAGCCTGGATCCATCTGCTTTGAAAATTGCTTTAGATAGTTGCACCTTGGCATAATTCTGCCTTCTTTTGCTCACTCGTGATTTCTTTATCATGATCAAATTTATTTAAAGCCAATAGAAGCATTCTTGGCTGTCCTATGAGCCTTGCCATCTACCTGATAGATTGTTATTTATTCTAGAGACCAACTCTTGCTCTCTAAGTGTCTAAGTGTTCCTTAAAATGACTACCACATTGTTCCTTTAGGTCTTTCCTTTGGGGCTGGTCTCAGAAGTCAGAGCTGTGTGAGTTAGATTCTCCAAGCATTGAAGGGTGACTAGGGCTTTTTAAATGTGACTACACAGATAACACTCCCAGTTTTGCACATAAAGAAGCAACTAAAACTTGACATGCAGTTGGCAGTGATGGCAAACCCTGATATCCTAATCCTAATGCAAATAAAACCAATGAGACTGGAGACTCATGGAAGTTTGGAATATTCATGGATTTTGATGTTTTCCATCAGTCTGAGTCCACTCAGCAGGTAATGGCCTACATGGGCCAAGACAAGAATATCTAGCAGACTGAGAAACCATTATCTTTCTGCACTGGGATCCTTATACACAAGCACCATATTTTTTGTGACTCTGTGGTCTTTCCTTCCAGTACACATGTTGTCATTCCAGAGACAGATAGTCTTATCCAGAAGCCTGTTACTCTATTTAGTGTATCTACACTGGTATTTTATTTCGGATGAAGAATTCCCTTCTGACTTGAATCTCTTTATTGTCCCCCACTGCGTTTTAGTGTTTCACTAAAAAATAAAACAAAACAAAACTAAACTAAAAAACTAGGATTGCATGACTGGTTTCCTTTAGAATAGAAAATAAACAAGAAGAAGCACATCATGAGTATACCGATTTTACTTGAGCTGCTGTTAGTCACTTAGTTCAGAGTATCACAATAGACCCAGTTTGTCACACAGTTACTTCAAATAGATATGTAGTTGATGCCAGGCCTTCAACACCATTTCACTGTACTGATTGCTCGTATCAGGTTGCATTTCCTGCTCATATAGATATAGATAGGGGAAATTGCTATAAAAAAAAAAAAAAGAAAATTCCCAAAGTGAGATAATTAGAAAAACGTTGAGATTTGTCATCCTGTCATTCCTGAGTTCATGGCTTTTTTTGCAGGGAGAGCCAGGGCACAGAGAACTGGACAACCACAATCCATGTATTCAGAAGGGAGCAGAAACAGCAGAAAGTGCTGAAATTTTTTGCTCTTGCATCTCCTTTTCTACATCATGTTACGTTGACCACAAAACCATGAGAGGATTGTGTGCCAAGGAAAGCATAGAGTCAGTAGTATCATTGGTAGAGATCCTCTGAGGTAACGGTTCAAAAGAATTTTTACAGGTTAAGGGATTTTTACAGAACATTTTCTGATTCAGTAGAAATATCCACAAATTAGTCAGTTATAAATACTTCACAAATGAATTTATTTTCTGTAACTGCAGCCCCTCCTAGATTTTCTTAAAAAGATCTATGAAATTCCTAGAAGAAATCAAATTTATTTCACTATGTAATTATATTCCCTGTGTTAGAAGCCTGAATCCATTTTAAAATCCCTCCCTTCTAAATAAATAAATAAATAAATAAATGAAAATAATTAGAAAAATACTCTTTTTGACTATAACTCAAAAGAGAAGTATTTTAAACCCTGTAATCAAAAGGCAAAAAATCTTTTCATCCCTTCTTGAACTTTCCTGGTGACGGGAACAGTAGCAGACTTCTCACCTCCCTGCATGCGGGTTATTCTCTTCCATGAAAATCCTTGTGTGGACCCATTGGGCAAGATGAAATATTCCTCAGTATTATATTTCCAATAGACTTTTACTCAACATAGTACTGTGAGACTAACTGCTCCAGAAAGGAAATAATAATCCGCATTTCTATTAGGTGGGCAAGACACCATTATCAATTTAAGCCATAAATCCAATAGAATGTCAGAGTTTTAAATGGAATTTCTCACAAAAATCTTCCCAGTTTACAGCTGGGAAGACAAATCCTGCAGGCTGTCTCTTCATATTTTATAGTGCTTCATTTCTCCCAAGGATTGTTTGAAAATTAACCCCTAAACTTGCTAAGCCAAAACAACCAGCACATTGGGGAACACAGATTTCTTTGCCTTCTCTTCCTTGCCTGACTCTGGCTTGAGTATTTCTGGCATTTTCTTATTCCACACTAGGCCTTGTCTTTGATCCTGTTTAAGATGCAAATTTCTGTAAGAGCAGCAGGGCTCCCACAGGGCATTCTCACTTCTTAACCCTAATACTAAGAAAAAAAAAAAAAAAATCTCTAGAAATGCCCCACTGGTCCTGTAATCAGTTATTCATCTTGTAAAACCTGAAATTCAATTCCAGAAGCATCATGCCCACTTCCAAGAGATGCCTGGAAGAAAAAATTATCTGAATATATGGTTGAATGGGGGTAGTTTAGCTTATCAAGTCCTGTAAACAAACTGATCCATTGTCCTTCACTGAGTTTTGTTTCAACACCATTTCAAGCAATCCTTTTCCAGATGGGCAGCTTAATAGTTTGCGGCTGTGACTGCTTGTACCCCTCTGAAATGAATAACTCCCTACATATGGAGATTAACTAACAGAAAAAACTAATCTTACACTGTCTATCCAAAATACTCAAGGTTTTACTTTCTTTGAGCTGTCTTGAATTTAAAATTGATATGCACAACAAGCTCCTGATTTATTTATTATAATGTTTTGCTGACAAGCTTTTTCCTCTATAATCGTATTGCATAAAGTATTTATGAAGGTTGGGTTTGTTCCTCTTTTATGCAAAGTGGCAGATTGATGACAGGTTTCAAATTATTTTCAGCATGAAAATTTAAAATAAAGAAATAGGACTAATTGGAAGAATTAATCACATAAGGCCACTTAAATAGCAAGAGAATATACCATTTTCATATGGGAAAGTGAAGCAAACTTCTTGCTAAACTCCTTTAACAAAGTTACTTGTAACAAATATGAAGAATTAGACTAGCCAAAGTTCCACACACTCACATCTTTAATGATATATTTCAATCATAATTTACTCAGAAACAACCAGGACTGTCATAGCAGCCGAAGCAACAAGAGACTTAAAGCAATTCAAACTCTAGAGTATAAATAATGCTATCAGCATTTGCTATGCATAAGCAAATAAGCTACTCTTCATTTTTCCTCCTGTATTTTATGATGTATTTCAGGACAGATCTATCTGTCTTCTACTTATTTTTTTAAATATCTACACACTATAATTCTATGATACTGCACAAGTTCTTGTTGCTTATAAATATAAAAGAGCTCTATATTCATGATTGTTGAACTGCTTACGAATAAATCAAGATCAAAACCCACTACATTTCACATTCTAAAAGATACACTCATCATAAACATGTTCTGTACAGCTGGCACTGAAATAGATTTATGTGGGAAATTATTCAAAGGTCAGGTGCTAGAATTAGTATCATGTCCATTGACAAAATAATGGCAGCCAAGTTCCTCCAAAAATTCCTCCAAAAGAGCTATCATCATTCTTTAAAAATTGGTATTCAGAAATTAAAACTTCTTTCCAAATGCAGAGGGAGTTCCAGCAAAAACACCTGAGCCTTCACAAACTGAAAAATCAAATGAACCAGCTAAACCAACTCAACAGGAACAGCATCAGCTCAATAATGGAAAAGAAGATGCAAAGTAAGTAAATTCAATTTTAAAATGTGATTATTTTTTTTCCTGACATCCTGACATTACATTTGTGTGTGTAATATTTCAGTTCTTTAAAAGTGTCTCCAGTACTGTAATGACCTGAAGGGCATTATTGGAATTCTAAGGCAACCATACATATGCTGTATTCATTTAGTATGTGCTATTGACAGTTTGTTCTGTACCTCATCATAAACTGCATGAACGAGGAAAAGAATTTGCCCAACTACCCATATAAACTAATTCTATGTCAATGCTCAGTTATTATTACTCTGCCTTAGCAAAGGAGTAAGTCCCAGAATGCTGCCTTGAATAGCTGGAATGTTTGTCACATCATCCTGACTTAAAATGTTTTTACCCTGAACATAGTTTTGCTGAGTTATACCGTTAAATCAGCATTAGCCTATGCAATTAGATGATTAGAACTGTCTCTTCCTGAGAAGAGACAAACAAATGAAGCAGTAATGGTCCTTCAGCGGAAAAGTCGTTCAGGTGAAAATCTAGGGTTATTAAACCTTTGGAGAAAGCTTAGGTGACCTTTTTTTTTTTTTTTTTTTTTTTTTTTTTTCCTAAAACAGGAATGAATATGAAATCCAGGAAACCATAATGTTAGAATAATCTGCATTCATTACAGTACAAGCCTCATGGAACAGCTGAGGTTGGAAGGCTGTTCCAGGAGTAACCTGGACCAAACTCCTGCTAAAACAGGATGAATTTAGAGGTTAATCCCAGCTCCCAAGTTAGATCAAGTTGCTCAGAGCCTTGTCCACTCTAGTTTTGAATCTCCAGGGATGGAAATTCCACAGTTTCTCTCATCAATCTGGTCTACCTCATTATGACCATCCTCCTTATGAATATATATATATATATAATTGACATTTCCCTTGCTCTTACTTGCTTCTGTTGCTTCTTGCCCTTTTGTTGTATACCTGTAAGAACAGTCTGGACCCATGTTCTCTACAATCACTGGGTAGTGGAATACTGCAGTTATCACCACCTTCTCAACTCTTTTCATCTTTTCAAATCCAGCTTTTGTGTCCCCTCATACAGCCTGTGTTCTAGTCCCTAGTCATCTTAAAAACCCTCAGCTTGTATTTTACCATGTTGTCAATGTTTTTCTTGTACGGGGAAGGCTACAGATGAACACAGATGCAATCTCACAAATATCACAGCAAAAACAAATAACCGCATCCCCTCAATCAGTTAGATTTTTCTAAAGTATTGCATGTAGTTAGCCTTCACTGCCACAAGAACACACTGTAGATTCATATTCAATGTGGTCTACCAGACCCTCAGACTCTTTTATGCAAGGCTGTTTTCCAGTCAGTCAGCCCCAAGATTTTACTCTTGTCTGGGGTTATTTCATTTCAGGTGCAGGAATTTGCATTTGTCTTTGCTCAGCTCCATAAAGTTCTTAATAGTCTGACCCCCTAGCCTGCTGAGATCCCTTTGAAAGGCAAATTATGGATATACTCAGTTTAGAACCAGGTAGAAACTTCTCCTGCTTGCTTTTGCCTTCTATTAGTCAGATTACCCTGATGACACAAAACAAAGGTCTTTTCCTGACATGTAGCTATTTAATTTATAGAGAAGATTAGCTATTTCCTTTCCTTCACAAATATAGACTTTAGTAGAGTGACAAGCAATAATCAAGCAAAAGACTAATGCATATGACTCCAAAAAACAATGCATGCAATAAAAATGACTCACTAGAATGACTGAAGATGTTATAAATAAATAACTTGGTAATTTAAATGTGAATCCATAGGTCAGCAATGAAAACCAAGCTAAAGCCATCTCCTTTTTTGTCACTGTGAGATATATGCTTACTATTCCACTGGTAAATTCTATAAGCATGGTTAACACAATTTCAATATGCTTATGAAACAAAAGGTATGTTACTTGTTATTAGAAGACAAAATCTGTTAAAAGGAAATTTTAAAAGTTTATATTAAACATTCTCTTCTCAGAGCAGTTCTGACTCATTGTCTTGCATACATCCAGTTTGATATATCTAGTCAGTCTAATTAGAGCAACAATCTCTAAAAAAAAAATAATAAATCTTTGGTAAAATCGACTGTCAAAACAGTTACTAAATTCTGGAGAAGGGCTTAGAAGGCATGGTGCTGGTGTCATCATATTTGTATGAAACTAATCTACACATATCTATTATAGAGCTTTCTGAACTGGAAGGAGAATCATTTTTAAATGGTGCATTTGCTGGAATTTAATTCATTGCCCCTGAAGATTCAAGGAAGCCTATTGAGACAACATTCTTGCTCAAGGTCACTACTTTACTGTGTATGCATTCAAATTTACTCACTAGAATACTTTTAAGGAAATCAATTGCCTTTGTAACAGGAGAAAAGCTAAATATATATTCATATGCAGAATCTGAGTCAAATGGATGTATGCAGTCTATAAGAATAGCAAATGAAACATGCTCAAATCACTCTGTAACCCTCAGGCCAACTAGAAAAATACAGAATACCTCCTTACAAAGTCAGTTGTCAATTATCTTTGTTCAATGCTAATTTCTGGGTATTCCCATACCTGGGAATTGTTTGGGAAAGCACTGGTTTGACTAGACAAAACTATACAAACGACTGTTCTTATGATTCAGCAGGATAGTCAACTGAGAATCTCAATGCCCAGGAGTTTTCCCTGTTGTTGTTTGATCTACTGTTATAGACAGAGCCATAATTTAGACAGTTGAATGAAATCAAGGTAGGTGAAATGGATGGTAGAATTTTTTTGACTCATATTGGAATTTTGTATTTTGTCCAGCTACATTTTGGGGAGAAGCAAGGGCAAGCTGCTCCCTGAGGGAAGGGAAGCTGGGAGCCAAGGGTAACATCAGTGCAAGCAGTGCCCTTACCAACAAGATGCATTCCCAGTGGAGCCTGAACACAGCAGAAGAGCAGAATCCTGGTAACAGGGTCCATCAACAAGGCAAAGTGATGAACCGGACTCAGAGACCATCCAGGGAGTCCAATCAGGAGCAAAAAAGACAGATCCAGAGGCAGGAGTGGAGACCCAGATACAACATGGCTCCAAAGTCTATCCAAGAGACAGGATCAGAGAGTTAGACAAACCTACGGCATAGCTCAGGCGTGGACAGCCTAGATCCATGACAGAGTGTTCAGGTGAAAGTCCCAATGGAGGCTGCTCAGGGCCTTTAAGGCCTGCAGGTCCTGATATTTATGGCATTGCCTTAGGTAGACTGTTTTTCCTTATTAGCCATCCTCAAAGTTCATTAAAAGATCACTTGATCTACACAGTAAGAAACCATCAGTATGCACTTTGGAACAGTGCCCATAGATTTTGAAGATAGATAATAGATAATTAAGGTTTGTGTATTGTCTGTTCACAATCCAGAGCACCTCGATTTTCATGGAAATTATGTTAATAGAAAAGGTTTCACCTTATCCTCATTTACTGCAACTTTTAAATTTTTAAATGTATCTGTACAAGTTTAAGATTAAGATTAGATTAAGGAAGAGGAAAGGCAGTTTTCATGTTTGAAACATCACATTTTTCATTTAGATCAGGCCTGTGTCCCTCCATATAGAATTTCAGGTGGAGGTAATCAACTTCCACATAAGGACTTCAAATTTTAAAATCTTAGGTTCAGGTAATATTGCTATATGAACGTTTATTCTAGTGTAATTAACATATCTGAAAACAGTAGGAATACTTATATAAATATTTGGTTGTGCACCCGATGTGTCCTCTTTCCAGTTCATCTGCATTAGAGTAGCTTTTTACTCATGGTGCAACACAATCCATGTTATCTATTAATAGGGAAATATTTTTTTAACCTCCTCTGAAAGAACAAACCAGCTGTTTTTCTTACTAAGGGAATGATGCCTTAAAAAAAGGCTTTCCTTCTCAACATGTACTCATTTTTCAAATATGCAATGGACAGACATAGCTGTGGTTTGCCTACAGCCATATGAACATCACATCTGAAAGAGGAGATACACATGAACAGCTAATGTGCCAAGGTGCTGAATTGCAACAGTGACTGAAGCTTTTAATGTCTGTTTCATAGTGGCTTAGATAGGATTCCACTCAGGCCTGTCTTGTCTGCCAATGTATTGTTTCTTCCTACGTCTTCAATGATAACATAACAGAACAATAGTCTATTTCCATGAACAGCTATTAGCTGAGCAATAACAATCTCTGAGATGGAGGGCTAAGAGTACGCTGTCTCTTCACATCAAGAAATGAGGGAACAGAACAGCACTCAGAACCTAATTTGCACTCTAATAGAAAACAGTGGCATCTTATTAACAAGGAACTAGCACAAAACATCATTTCAAAATTCATAATATATCAAGATGGTTCATAAAAACATGCATGCACATACACAGTCATACAATTTTTTGAAATGCAGTGCAAGTATTTCAGGTGAGATACTTCATAGCACTTAAGCAAATGTGGGACCTCCTTGGGGAGCAGAAAGATTCAGTCACTGCCAAGTGGCTGAATGAAAACTTGACAAGTGTTTCATGAGTCTGAGAGCCTGAGAAAAATAGGCTCTGGTAAATAGAACAGACTAGAAAATCTGATGGTTTCTTTGGTATTAAACTGTATGAAATCTTTTCACATATTGAAAGAAGTATTAGCAAAGTTATTTCTCTGCTGTGAGATAACCCCAGAAACATACCTCATCAGACACAAAGTTGAAGGAATGCTTTAGGTACCAGTACAAAAACTTTACTGACTTAAAGCAAGTTTACTGAGTGAACTTAGAGTTCACTCAAAAAAAATAATAAAATAAAATAAATAAATAAAACCTCAGATCTCCAGATCACCTTGTTCTGCAAGCAGAGGGATACACAAGAGAAAACACCATAATGTGCTTTGTGAAAATACTGTTTGGAACACAAAATCTAACAAAAATCTGTGAAAAGACATGATTAAGATGTCACAAAGCTGACACTGGACAAATGTGAGAAGTTGGTATGACCCTACACTAAAGGGTGGAACCAACATAAAGCTTGTGGCATGTAATACTTGATGAAGAAAAATGTGTAAAGGGTTTGGGCATGTAAACAGAGGGGAGACAGATGCCTAAGGAAGAAGTAAAAGTGGATGCCTGGCATAAAGGTTTGAGACAAAGAAGTTACAGCAGCCTAGAAAAAGTTGAGGATGGAAGAATGGCACACAAAGCATCTGAGAGCATAGATCAGAGAAAATGGAGGGATATAAAGACCTTCTATGAACTCCTCAATCTTCTGTGTCTTTTAAAAGCCTATAAACCTGGCTAAAGTTTTAAGAGTGTTTCACCTTCCCCAGATTACCAAGATGATTACATTGTACTATTTATACTAAGACAGTACACTGAAACCCCAGTCAAGGACCATGAAACCTGCTCTGCAAAATGCTGTGTAAAATGACAGTCGATATTTGCAGGCTACATATCCAAGAGTACATGAAGAAAACAATACAATGAATAGCCAAGACTTCAGATGCTTTTGTAGTTCACCTCAACACCTTACACATTCTGGGTTATGGTCAGAGAGGAACAAAACTTTTTATCTGATATGGCACCTTCAGAATCTAAGTCCTATTAGCAAAGAATATTTGAAAAAAATGGACTAAATGAATTTAAATATATATACATAGTAATTAAAATATGTTTAACATTCCCACATAGTACACATACTCTTCTGATTCTCCTTTTGCAAATTCAGAACCCTAGCTTTCAACATTTTCCAAAAATGAGAGCTCCTGCTTTGCAAACTCATATGAGAGCAGGTGGTTTGGGAAGACTGAATTACATTCATATTTTGTCTTTTTCATAGCCACATCCCATTACCTAGTAGGTTATACCAGCCTTTCTAAAGCCCATAAAGGAGATTTTTTTTCCTCTCTAATTTGGCTAATAGCAAAAAAAAAAAAAAAAAGATAGCAAAATAAACAGAGATTAAGAGGCAATTTGCTATGTGGTGCATAGCCAGGTTAATAAAGAGAACTCCTGCTGCTATCCTGTTCTTAGTGAGTAATGTACTTCATTTAGCTCAATTACCTCAACCAAGAAAATTACTGTGCTTATTAGTGCTTGCCATCCACTAGTTGCTGAACATCAACTCACTAAGCATACGTATCCTAGAGAAATGATGTCCTATCAATAGAACAAAATCTCAGCACCTTGGTGAAACAGACCTAGTATCAACCCTTTGCAGTCTCCAGAAATCATTGTTTACTGTACCAAGGACCCAAAAAATGACACTTATGGTACTAAATTCTAATTGACTTGAAAGAAAGTAAAACAAGGTCAATGCTGAACACTTCTGAAAAATCCCTCATTTTAAATTCCAGTTTAATCCCAGTTTACAGTCACAAACATATTTTCTAAAGAGACATGCCTTTCTCTAGTTGTTTTCAGCTAAACACTGCAGTATGTAAAATCGTAAACAGATGGAATAGATCCAAAATATTTTGTGAAATCAAAATACTTTTCTTAAAACTTATATTCCTTCTGCTTAGGTCTGTCAGAGCTCATCACTTTTAGTGCCTGGATTTGAATTTCTGCAATGGCTAAATAGAGAACCTGCAAATTAAACAGAAAGGTGACGGTGTGCTGCCTGTATCAAAATGGATTAAACTTGTTGTAATCATAGCTGAGATGTTGGCTGTTTTCCTACAGCCTTTAAATTCTGTTCTGCAGGATGCAGTTGCCCATGCTACTTAATGCCATTTGCTCTGCAGGACAGTCAAGTAGGTAGCCTGAAGTTGAAAAGGTAATGAATTCAGAATGTTTTCCTTGAAGACAGAATGAAGCCTGTAAAAGGACTGGAATGTCATTATACAGACTGAAATGCTTTTGTTGTTGCTTCTTTTTTTTCCTTTGCATTATTTTACATTATATATGCATAATATTCATATATACCTACTTCTGAGAGCATAAATGGAAGAACTTCTTTGTTTAGAATACATAGGAGAACAAGGGTATGGTTTGTCACTTTGCCACTGATTTACTTACTTAATTGTAAGTATTTCGTGTAAATCCTCTGTTGACCTAAAAAAAAAAAAAAAAAAAAAAAAAAAAAGTTTGTTTTTGTTGTTGTTTTGGTGGGTTTTGTTGTTGTTGTTGTTGTTTGCTTGTTTGTGAAGGAAGGAAGAAATGGTAATTTATTTCAAATTATCTGTTTGGATAATTGAGCAAAGCAACAAGCATTGCAACATGTATACTAGTGTGTGTAATATAATTGCACCAAAGATGAAAATATTGCATGTTGTGCAGCGTGAGAGAACAGAGGAAACTGACAGGTAAAGATAGCAGGATCAGATGAGAAGTTTAAGGGGTCTGGCAGACCAGCCTTATTTTGTGCCCTGGATGAATGATGCTGCAGAAAGGGAAACGACAGCCTTACAGATAATTGAACGTCATCTCAGAGGACTGGTTTCTGTCTCTCATGAAATTTCTTCCTGATACTGGGAGCATTGCATGAATTCCTGCACAGATGGCTGTATCATGGTTTACCACCATTGAAGGTAGAATTGCAATGACGTTGGTTGCACCAAGCAGATTTTGTACAATGAGCATAGGCAAAAATTGTAAGTGGTAAAGTATGTGGCACGAACTTCAGCATATTGTGAAAGTCTGCCAGAGTTCCCAACAGCGACTAACTTCCCTGCAATCATCCAATTAACTGCCAGAGTTCCCAACATACTATAGCTTCCATGCAAGCTGAATCTATGCCACTATTTTTTTCAATTTTATTTTTACCTTTGCCAGTTGAATTAAAGCTTGTTGAAGTTTGCCTAAGAGATTTTTATTTGGGTACTCATACCTCTCTGTGCATTGAATAATCACCTCCTCCAGTGAGTATGATAAATAGTATTTGTACTCTCTTTAAAAGAAGCTCTTGGGGCCAGAAATCTGTAAACTCTAAAACTGGCACTTGGAGCAATGAATTAGTCTAGGTGAAGAGGGCTAGAAAAAATAACTAATATTCTTAGACACAGTATTAGTGACCTTTTTCCAAATCTTTTTCCCTTGCAAATAATAATAATAATAGGAATAATAACAGAAATAGAAAATAACATTGTTCAAACAAATAAAATAAAAAAGAAGGAACTATACTTCTTATCCTATATTCATAGTGGTTAGGACAAATTGTACCTTAAGAGATTTATGTTGAGAAAAATTTTTCAATGAGGCTAGAGAAGCACTGGAATAAATTCTTTAGGAAGGTCATGGAATAGCCATCCCTAGACATATTTTTTTTTTTTAAAAAAAAGTGTTAGACAAGAATGTGTAAAGAATGGCATAGGTGTGCTTAATCCTGTTTTGAGCTGTGGGAAAGGGAAGCAAGATTATAGGATGTCTCAAAGTTTTCTTTGCTCCTACACTTGGGTGGTTTTTGTTGTTGTTGTTGTTTGTTTTGGTTTTTTTTAGGATTTGAATGAATTCAGATAACAAATCAAAGCATCAATGAAAGTGAATTTTTTCATTTGGAATATTTTGTTTCAACTTTTTAACAAATTCACTATGTAACAAATCATAGTGTTTTTATTTTAGCTTTTATTCCCTGGTTATTATTAAAAACTGAAGAATAGAAAGTTTGAAGATCAATTTGTGCTGTGCTCGTGAACTCTGTACAGCACTTTCGTTTATATGCTAAAAAAATATCTTCAAAAATTCCTGGTAAGAGGCAAATGTATCAGACAAGACTTAATCACTTACAAATAAGAAAGCCCCAACAGCACAACAGTCTCATTTATTCCCATATGGTTCTTTCTTAGAATGTTACGCTTTTGTTCTAGAGCTATTAGTGTCAGAAATGATGCTGCCTTTATTTTTTACATCATGGCAAATATCCAGTGCAATTAAACAACTTTATATCACCAATGACATTAAAGAAAGGTGATTTTTAAAAGTTAATTGGTACTTTCAACATTCACCCTATTTTCTTTTGCATAGAGCATACTGCAAAATTGCTAATTAAAATAAAATCTTATTCACATTTTAATCTGGTACCTCACTCAGAGTTCCATGTGTTCGGTATTGAGACAGACTTCTCCTTAGAGAATTCTGCAAAGAAGATTAGAGGATTCACAGCCTGATGTGATTGAATAACTAAGAGGATTGTCAAAGAAGCGGCTGTGACAAACCTTTGAACTAAACAGGAGGAATTTCATGCAGCCCAGATGATTAGATTTCAGTCTGTGCTGCATTGGGAAGTTTGTTCTGAGTCCAATGCCAGTGGATAACTCAGAAATACAGGAGCTTTCTTGAACGTTGTTGCTTCTATATCCATTTTGCTATAAGAATAAAACATGAGATATGCAAAATGAATTATCTCTTATGTTTTATTTCAAAACACTTCCTCAGGGCCAAAACAAGAATCATTTCAGTACAAAGAGTCTGAGCTAACAGAAAGACATCAATTCCAATGGGTAAATTTATTTACAGGGTCCACATGAAGCTTATTGACGCTTATGGCTTATTCTTGCATTTATATATAGTCAAAACTACTAACCCTGATATTATATCACTTTAAATTAATCAAATATATAACAAAATAGATATTAGGAGAAAAGTAACATTAATTTGAATTCTAATTGTATTGTGAAGCATAACACAATCCTAAAATAGAATGAAAATAAAATGTATTTTATCCTTTCTTAGTGCAAAGAAAAGTTAATATACTGGCAATGTCTTAAAACATGCAGCAAACAGGGAAACACATGATCTCTTGGGTCACTATAGTTTGCTGTCTCTCAGACACTTTCCCTCAAAAAAACAACAACAAAAAAGAGATGATGGGGCACAGTAAGGTACAGGTTTTAAGATTGCTACAGGAAACTAAAACTGATTTAATAGCTTTTTGAAATGGTTAATTGAAATTTTGAAATGATCTGAAGTGTCAACAGTTTGTTTCAGGACTGTAAAATACTATATGGGCAGCCAGTTCTACTGCTTGAAAACTCTTTCCATGGGTTTCCATTCTTCCTGATATCCAATCTTAGCCTCCCATGGTACCAGTTATGGGCATTTCCCTGCATCCTAGAATATTAGAAGGCCGTCTAGAACAGAAGGCTGTCCCAGTCTTTAAAGACTTAGAAACTTTCATACTAATTCACAGTGCTTCTCTACATATTTATTCCTGTTACAATACTGTTCTTCAACTCAAACACTTCTTTTCCCTGCCTGGTTCTCCACCAAAATTTGAAATTATAGACAATGATCTTACCGCCTCTCAGTCTGTTTTGTTGTTCTTTTATAAGACAGGTTCTCATTAGCCTTGATCATTTTAGGCGACTAGAGTTTCCTATGTGAATGCACCTTCTGAGTCTGGATGGTCAGAATAAATATCACCATGTGTTTATACGTCAATATTAATGCTTCCTTCACAGGCAATATGTTAACTGCATTTTAAGGTTATATTTCTAGCAGTGTTTTTCATAGCCAAATTAGAATATGGCTCTATAGGCACCCTGCTGTTGACTGAAACACTTGGAAATTTCTCTCTTTGCCATCTGAAATAAATGATCCCAACACTTACAAAATAAATTCTTACAATTATTATTATTTTTTTTTAGTGAATGTCTTCATTACATAGCATTAGATTTGCTTTCATTTCTATTACTCAGTCTAAATAGTTCAATTTGTCCAGTACGGAAATCAGTCCTACTTTGTAAATGTACCAATTCCATGCACTATCAAACATCACTACCATGCTACTACATTTGGCACCAAAGAAGTCATTAAAGAAAACATTAAAGGTCACTCCTAAATCTCCATAGGATTCCTGTACAGGTAAAGGAGAAGGGTAGGTTCTTTTCAAAAGCAATTGAGAGCAGAAACCTGCCTTAGTTATTCTGAACCTCTCCTCTGAGAAGCTTTCTATTGCTTATAAAGAAAGCCAAAACAGAGTAGTAAGTTTTTCTGAATACTCCTGTTCCTGGACCAAGGAGATGACTAACACAATTTTTCTCTTACAGAAAGCCATGAGGTTTCTTAATCATCTATAATGTGTGATCTTTGCTTGGGAAGTGGAGACAGATATTAGGTTCTGGTCCCTATAACTCTACCGACACTGGAATTGTCAGGGCATATTGAGGATGTCTTTGAATCAATACTTTTCATGACACCTAGAACTACATTTTTCTATCACACTGAAATCTTTCTCAGCTATAACATCATGTTTTGTGGACATTTGTATAGCTATGCATTTTTATATCCTTCTGAAAATTGGTCATATGGATTAGATGTTCTACATAATTTATTCAAGACAAGAAATTATTTATTCAAGACACTGGTTTAGATATGTTGATGCTCAATGAAAACATTAAAAGTTCTATTGCAAGGTTAAGAATTATATTCCCTAGTAGGTAGGAGAAATTTTCTTAAGTGCTGCAAAAAGAAGGGTTATAACTGAACTCAGCAAAAAGGAGTATGGATTTTTTTTCAGGCAGCAGCATGTATTTATGAAATACTTTTTCTTGGGGGTGACCTGGTAGATAAAAGAGGAAGTTGAACTCAATATTTGGTGTTCATGGCCAGAAAACAGGAAAGAAACTCTGGATTTCAATTTAGAAAAGATTAAACATGCTTTATTCTGAAATCACCCATAACATTTCTTGATTTCTGTTTTGTTGAATATAGAAAGCTTCAAAGACGCAGTACTTAACAGATGTTCCATACATTAGTACACTCAATGCTGTATTTCCATAGCCTGTTCTTTCAAGGCCTTTTTCTTCTGCTGTGTTACAGGTGTCTAAATCTTTTCTCTTGGCCTGGGGAGAATTAAGTTAAGTTAAAATCTACAAGCTAAGAAGATAAAAATATGCATTATTATTATAATTTTGTTACATACATTGCTATTGATAAGCAAAGAATGTTTGAAATATTAACAAAACTACATGCCTAGTACATGAGTTGTGGTCCTGACTCTTTCATTTTCTGGACCATGTGAAGTTACTACTTCTGCAGGGTATAAATATTTCCACTCTGTAAAGGACTGTATGGTGTTACAAGTATAGGCCTACAACTATTGTAAAATATTGCACAGAGGTCAGAGATAAATTTGTTAAATTTGCTTAAATACATCATCTTAGAGACAAAACATTGAACTTAGCAGAAAACCAAGGAGGAAGTATCTTTCTGCCCAGCTAAGCAGTGTGCCTGTAAGGGAGATTTACCTCTGAACGTGCTGATCTGCCCCTGCATGCCACAAACTATTCAGCTATGTGACACACAGGCAGAGGCAAACCAGGAAATGAGCAATACCCACAAGTCTGATCACCCAGTGAGAACTTTCATACGCAGAATAAAGCCAGAAAGAGCCCAGTGTGAAATCAACACAGTCTGTATGAACATAATTACGTATTCAAATGAGGCATTATCTCCTTAACAGAGCATGGTAAAAATGTAAGTCAGAGTAGCCCTTCTCACAAGCACAATATTCTAAAGTCTGGGGAGCAGTGGACCAGAATGAGAAAATACTGTAATTTAGTGTGAGGTACCAATTACTCTCATTAAATGTGGTGTCTTCAAAGCAGCAAATGACATTATCAGGGTCTCTTACCCACTGCTCTTGTTTCTGCTGGCTGCTCACACATGTTCTGCTGGCAGCTATGTGCTTTTGTATATGAATTGTAAAAAATATGTCTATTATAGAGTTATTAAAAGATTTACACATGACAGAGCACACACATAGTGAAAGAAACATCTGCAAACAAACAAAAATCAAAACAAACAAACAAACAAAAAAGAGAGAGAGAGGAAAGCACCACAAATCTTCTTGAGTAATTATCTCAGGCCCAGTAGGAGGTGCTGAGCCAGGCCCTAATTTCCACCAGAGTGTAGCATGCAGTGAAAGGCAGCTGCATAGCACTGGTGTCGCGCATTCATGGAAAAGCACCACCTAGTGTGAGAGGTGAAGTTTGAAAGGGTTTCCTTAGCCAAGGCAATTTAAAGTGCACTTCCACATGAAGTACACATACAAAATATATCTTCAAATTAGCAGTGTTCAACATGTAGCCTTTTCCTTGTATATTAACCACAGAAAATTTAAGCATCTCTTTACTAGAAAGTAACAGAGGAGGAGTTCATGCAAACCAAATGAGAAGTGGGGGCAAGGAAAATCAATTTCTTAACAACTTCAGGGCAAATACCATTAAACACATTTGCATAGCTTCCAATCAGTACCAAATAACAACATGATTCCTACACTGCAGCGATAAAGCACCAAATTTATGATAGAGAAGACCTTATCTTGTTTTGGAGAGGTTGTGGAATAGAAGAAATCCCACACAACTTTTGGCTTATCCCTCGAAAGCAGATAGCAGGGGCTTTTCTTATGACCTTTCTGATACGTGTATTTTTTATAAAATAGCTAATGCCCTGAGCAAATACAGCAACAGAAAAGTATTTTAAACAGAAAATTATTTTAAATTCTTTGCATAAAGCTGAAAAACCAATTGTGACATGTTAGCTCAAAATAAGAATTTCAATACACTGCAGATGGCTGGAGCAAAGCGAATATGTGACATATAATAAACTGTGATGAGATTATAAAGTATATCAGAATAGTTTGATTAATCTCCTGTCTGGGGAGTTTTAAGAAATAGAAATTACAGAAGACTTAAATTAGAAGAATGATAAACACACACTTCAGACTTCTGCTTTTTCTGTTTTTAATGGCTTATCTCCATTTTATCCAATGTTTTATTGCAGAAGCATTTTCACATCCTTAAATTATACTTCGTTGGGCAATGTGCTATATAGTGTGCCTCCAGAAAACTGTGATTCTCAAAAAACCCTGACACACTCCTTTTTTAGTTGCAGCTCCTCCTGTTAGGAACATAACAGTCAAAGACTTGAGGAGACATAATGTTTATTCAAAGATCCCTTTGCAGTATTTTTCACTTCTCCCCTACCCGATATGCTGTTGTACCACTTTCTTGCTACTTACCTTTGGGAAGATCTTCTCCAGAAATGGGAAATTTCTGGCTTGCTTCACTCTTGGTCTGCTGCTTCTCTTGCTGTAATAGCCCCATCTGGTATTTGGTACAGAGCTGAAAAACCCTTAAGAAAGAGCACTACTCTGCTGTACTCCCTGTATTGGGCACAGCTGGATTGTTCCAAACAGCAGTTGTGACAACATCATTTGTGACCAGCATGGGAGTAGGCCACCAGCTGTCCTGAACCTACCTGCAATAACTCTCTCTGGCTGGCTGTGACACCAGGGTGAGACATCAGTTGAGAAGTGTTCAGTCTAGGACACAGAGCAAAATCCATATCCTGGGCTCCACACAGAAGAAGTCCAAATGCATGGCCCAACTGCCAACTGCTTGGCACTCCAAAATGTCCCCAGTTTGTGTAGTCAGGCTCTAACAAGTAACTAAGGATGAAATTTCAAGTAAGAATAAGCCTAAAGGAGTTGATCAAGGAACACTCTCAGCTAGATATTCTAATTTACTGAGCAGTATGCATAGATCCTATTAAAGCCGTAAGTCTCCGTGCACAATGCAAGAGTACAGGTATTTGAAAATCAAACGTCTTTAAGTCTGAAGAAATTCTTAATGCTGGAATGTCAGCTCGGTGTTACTCTGAGCCTGAGTAAACACACAGTGGGGGACCCTTAGTGGAGATTGGAGAAACTTTAGCAAGAACACCACTGGTTTGTTCCCACTAGGTAAAAAGTATGTATTTTTTATTATTTCCTAGTAGCTAAAACCCATAAAAAATCATAGATTAAATCAGTTTTCCAAGGATTAGGAGCATGAAGTAAACATAATCTCTCCACCTGGACCACCATATGCATCTTTTTAACATAACTCAGTTACAACCTGTCAACATCTGGATATTACCACATAATAATGACCTCATTTTACTTCACAGATGGGAAGAACATGCTTTGTATCTTAGCAAATACATAGGATAAGCTCTAGGCCTTACATAGTCAAAGCAGAACTTGGTGAAAAGTAATGGTAGGAAATCATTCCTGTAGAAGGCTATACAGAGCATGGTGTACCTCTTCTGTCTGAAATATCATGTAGACTGCTGGATGCAGCCAGCAATATCAATTTACACAAGCTGGAAGCAACAGCAGTTAACTCTTGTGTCTACTTACAGTGAAGTAAATGATATGAATGTGGCCAATAAATATCCAGTCTTAATGTTTGAATTCTGCTTATATTGTAGAATTAGCACTATTTCTTCTATAGCTTTCCACCACATTAATCTCTTCTCCTTTTGTTTTAATTAGCACACAGAAGACAACACCTCAAGGATTCCAAACAAATGAGTATGCTGATGCCCAGCTTCAAGAGATTGTCAGAAAAATGCGGGAAAGGGCCACAGTCTATAAGGAAAAACTGAAAGACCCTGTGCTGTCCTCCCCTGAAGGCAGTCCTACAGCTTGTAAGTGACTCTAGAATATAAGAAATAGCTGTGTATCGGTTGAGTTTAAAGATAAAGATTATTTTGTGGGAACAGAAAATGCTGTGATAACATTTTTTGGTAAGTATAGCAAACTTCACATGTTTACTCATTGAAATGAATCACTTTGTGCCCACTGCAGTCAAGCCACCTATAATAGTTTACAGGAAGCCAGGTCCTTAGGTACAAAATCCCTTTAAACCCCATCACTGAAACATCTGTGGGGATGTAGTGGGTTTATGTGGCAAGGTTTTGGTAGCAGGGGGCCATAGGGGTGGCTTCTGTGAGAAGGATCTAGAAGCTGCCCCATGTTTGGTAAGGGCCCCACTTCTGACCAGAGCTGAGCCAATAAGTGATGTGGTGATGTGGTTTTGCGCCTCTGTGAGAGCAGATTTAAGACAGGGGGAAAAAAAGCTGTGCCACACAGCAGCTGGGAGAGTGAGAGGAGTGAGGAACAGCCTTGCAGGCACCAAGGTCAGTGAAGAGGAGGGGGAGAGGTGCTCCAGGCGCCAGAGCAGAAGTCTCCTGCAGCCTGTGGTGAGGACCATGGTGAAGCAGGCTGTCACCCTGCAGCCCATGGGGTACCACGGTGGAGCAGGGTTCCATGCTGCAGCCCGTGGAGGAGACCACGGTGGAGCTGCACCGGCGGAGACTGCGGCCTGTAGAAGACCCCTGCCGGAGCAGATTCTGGGCCGGACCTGTAGGTCGTGGAGAGGAAACCACGCAGGAGCAGGTGACCTGGCAGGAGCTGCTGCCCGTGGGGGAACCAGGTTGGAGCAGTTTGCTCCCAAGGGATGGACTCCGTGGTACGGACCCATATCTGCAGCAGTTCTTGAAGAGCTGCTGCCTGTGGGAAGCCCATGCCAGATCAGTTCAGCAAGGACTGTATCCCATGGGAGGGACCCACAGCACAGGGGACGAGAGTGACCGAGAAAGAGTGGCGGTGAAGCAGCGCTATAGACTGACCATAACTCCCATTCCCCCGTTCCCCTGCGCCGCTCGGGGGCAGGAGGGAAAGAGGGTGGGGGGGGGGGGGGGGAGGGGGTTTTGGTTTTTTTCCTTTGTTTCTCACTTGTTTCTCACTTCTCTAGCTTGTTAGTAGTAGGTAATAAATCTTACCATCTCCCTACGCTGAGTCTGTTTTGCCCATCATGATAATTACTGCGCGATCTCCCTGTCCTTATCTCAACCCTTGAGCCCTTTTCATCGTATTTTCTCCCTGTTCCTCTTTGAGGAGGGGGAGTGAGAGAGCGGTTGTGCTAGAGCTCGTCCACCCACCCAAGCAAAACCACCACAGGGGAAAATCTTGGGCAATCAAGTCTGTCAAGCAGTTATATACATTTTTAATGAAATCCTAGATACCTTTATTCATTGGGATGAATTTGAAACATATGAGGAAACATATCTATCTTACAAGTAAATATAGGTCAATCTGACATTAGATCTGTTGTGTAAAAGTAAATAAAATTTTAGCCATGGCAGCAAACTTCCAGACACACTGAGGACTCTAGGTATGTGTTTCAAGTAGAGCAAACTCATCTGAAATTCATCAGATATTGACTTCTGATAAAATATGAAACAGCAAACAAATACAATTTTGTTACTCTTTATAGGAAAGTTTTACTTCATTTCTTTTCCACAAAGAATTGAGTGTGGTGATTTGATATTCTTCCATAAACAGAGAAGCTGCTTAGTGTTTACCCATTTTTTAATAAGAGAAAAAACAGAGCTTGACATCATATAAACTGTACCAGCCAATATAGGAATTCAATTTTTTTAAAACAATACTTTGCTCATTTACCTCTTTTGTCCTCTTTGTAAAACTTACAATCATTTATCTCTCAAATGACTATAGTTCCATTTCATCAATTTGCTGCTAAGACTGTGTATCCTATTCAGAGGTAAAGCCACCAGAATTAATGGGACAAAAAGTTATCCAAGATAAAGATGGAAGAACAGGGCTCAGAGGAGTGCCACAAGGCTTTGTAAGCATATAAATGTAGAAAACCATAGGCTTGCCATTAGTTTCAACTACTGCATCTTGCATATCAGATCTCAGGTGAGGGGAGAGATCAGCCCATGGCACAGACATCTTTTCTTATCTTCGTCATAACTATGCATTACTTGCAATAATCATGTAAAGAGAAATGCCCAAGTGAATTAATGAATGCTGAATTATGAATTACCTTTTTTTCTTGTCGGTGTTTTATGGCATTGGTTGTGGGCACTGTCCAAAGAAATGCAGTAACATATATTGCACTCTTTAACATGAAGTGCCCTGTTTGTGATAGCAGGTGTGCATGATTATGTCAGTGGTTATTTTATTCCGATCTGTTTTCTAATACACTCAGTATTGCAATGAATTGTAGCTTTAGTCACTCCCAAGTGTTTTTAGAAGAATTTTTAACACAATGAAGCTCTTGTATATGTTAATAGAGGGTCTAGACTGTTAAAAGGTCACTTGTAATATTCTATTTTCACTAGCACCATCAAAAAAGAAGCCTCCACCCCCACCAAAAGATGAAAAAAAGGAAGAAAAGAAAGAGGAAGCAGAAGCAAAGCCAGAGGAGGATCACTACTGTGATATGCTCTGCTGTAAATTCAAAAAAACACCACTGAAAAAATACATGACCTATCTACAACTACCAGACAGCATAGACTCATACACAGGTAAATTAAAACTGTACAATAGAATGGAGTAAAGGCATGCTGAAGTGACTCAGTATTGTATGGTACCTACAAGCTACAGCAAGATCCACATTCCTCTTTACGGTTCAGAGGGATACATAGATCCAGCCCTCAAGAACTTACATTCCCTAACAGGAAAAAGCCATGAAAAATGACAACAGTAGTAAGGCTATAAAACTGTGATTTCGTAAGTGCCATGAAGCTGATATAAAACAACCACAGTTAAACCTGATGACTCTTGATCTAGAATTTGTCCCATTCATTAAGGTCAGATAATTATTCTGTCAGTTATAGTATGCATCAACAAAACACTTTGAGCTTTTTCAGGTAAGTTAAATTCTGTGTGATCTCATAAACTTTTTTTCCCCTTTTGTTATTCGTTGTGTCATTCCTATTTTCAACCTGTGTGACTTTTATGAGACTGTGTTACTGAAAAAGGAAGAATGATAGGTTGCTCTGGAAAGAAAGGTTCCCAGAGGCTTCACTAGAATAAGTATATCTAAAAGAATGAAAAAAGATTATAATTTCATGCCTGGAAATTCATTATTTTGTCTTTCAGATCGACGTTACGTAGCATGGCTCATGCTTGTGACAGTTGCCTATAACTGGAATTGCTGGTTTATCCCTCTTCGCTTTGTATTTCCGTATCAAACTTCAAGTAATACAATATACTGGATTGCCATAGACATCATCTGTGATATATGCTACCTGTGTGATCTGCTGGTTTTCCAGCCCCGAGTGCAATTTTTAAAAGGTGGAGATATAATAGTAAGTATTGGAAGTAGGGTTTCCACAAGTAGTGGGTATGTTTTGAGGTATATTATAGAAATTGCTGATACACATTTCCTACTATGTCAAATCTACACAGCATTTTAGTTATCAAAGTATACCTATATTCTTCATTGACCTTCTATTATCCTGTTTTGGAAGAAGGAAACATATCTATTGCCTACATTCTGGACAAGTGAATTCTACATACAAAAGTCCTTAAAATAGAAAAGCAGGTCAGAAAAAAACAGATCCAAGCAGCAAGAACATGCATAAAATTCTTTCTTACCAGGAGTAAATTGGTCCAGCTTCACTGGAATCAGTGATTATATGACTATATACTCATACATGTATGTATGCATTTATATGTTTTTGTGAAACTTTCAGCTTTCCATTTCAATTGTGCAGGAATCATAGTTGAAGACAGTGCCCATTCTGCTACACCTGGACAGAATATAGGCACTTTGTTATAGATTGTGAGGTTATAATTTTTGCCTAAATCAGAACAAATCCCAGTAATTTCAAGATATTTTCAAAAACATTTGATCTTTGTGTGTGTGTGTTGTTTTCCTTTGTTTGTTTTTTGTTGGTGGTGGGTTTTTTTTTGTTTTGTTTTGTTTTATGGGGCTGTATATATATATATTTATAGTGTGTGTGTGTATACATATATACATAGTGTATATATATACATATATAATTTTGATTTTTGCTACTGTTTTATGTTATATTTTTAGAGAATAGTACAAAATAAAACTATATGCACGTGCCTGTAAAAAGGTAAAGATTTACCCTTAACTTATCAAAAGGACATATAGAATATGCCCTTTTCTTTAAAATCTTCCCTGCTTTTGATTCCTTAAGTTCTTACAGAAGAATTAGATAACTTCAGTGTGACATTATTGTGCCCAACAGACTGAAAATTCAAAATTACATATCCTCAAATGTAATTTGGAACTACCTTTAGTTCAGTGCTTTTATGTAGAATTTTACACATCCAAGATATTACTAACACTTTTACAGAGGAATCTCAGATAGAACTGTGTAAATATAGTTTGGATAGATATTAAATGCAGTGCAGTGTAATGTATTTTTCTATGCCTAGCCACTCAAAAATCGGTAATCTTGCTGAAATCCTAGAAAACTCGAGTTTTATGAACAAGGTTAAAAAATGTAATGTAGGAAGCTTACCTTTCATTTCCCTTGAAACTGTTTGTACAATTCAAAGATTTTAGTGGGTGAAGAAATCATCTACCGCCTGATCTCTTGCATTGAGTTTAATGCTTAAAATGATAATAGTGAAAAGTCCTTAAGATTTTAAGTCTATTTTTAAAGTGTCCCTGGTATAAATTCAGTAAGTATAATAATAGATACATTTCTTTAGATACTTGTGATTAGCCTTTCTTATTAAGGTATTAGCATCAGTTCCTATGGAGAGCAATTTAAAAATAAATAGCTAATCATTACTAATGAATGCAGCGTTGATTATTATAATGCTAATAATTTTAGCATGTTAATGCCAGCTTTCAATGAGCTAGTTTTGTATAGCACCATCAGAAACATTCTCTTGGAACCACAAAAATCAAAAGGAGCATTTGGCCCCAAAATTGAAGGGTGTTAGGTCAAGGACCAGCCAGTACCGAGACCTCAAGAGGGAAGGCTTGTGTGAAAATATAGAATATTTTGTTAGACCAAAAGCCAGACTTGGATAAAAAAATAGATAAACCCCAAACCTGATTTTTTCAAGCAGGTCTAATAAAATCTGGAAAAGATAAATTGGTCTAATAACAATACTACTTCTTCCTACAGATACTTCTCCATTTATACTTTTAAACCGCTGTTAATATAAATGCTATCATCCTTATTATCAGAAGAGTATTATTACTGTAGAATAGCTGAGCTCATTCTTGACATGCTGTTCTTGACTATGCCTTTTTCTTCTTTCATCATCACTGTAGTCAGACAAAGTGGAAATGAAGAAATTCTACCACAGCTCTATGAAGTTTCGGGTAAGTAGATCCTGTGTTACTGGTGTCATACTGTAGCTTCTGGTTGTAGGATCCCATGGGATCTTTTCATTCCCTGAGAAGCACTGTTGATTTTAAAAAGTCAGCAGAAAGTGTTGAGTTGATGGAATGTCAGTTCTCGCCATCTGAAGCTGATGTTGCTGTCCTCATAAAGAGTGTTTAGTTGTAAAACATAATCATTATAAATTCAAGTCTAAATAATACTAAGTAATAATAACTGAACAAAATTAAATTAATAAAATTATTATTTAGGATGAATTTGTGCAAGGCCATCCCCATAGACTGAAAGACAAAAACATAGTTTGCCAGGAGTACGTTAAACAAAATAAAAAGCTTTAATTAGATGATAACTCTATTCAGTGAACTCTATGAAGTACCTGATGTTAGTGAATATGCCAGTGCTCACACAAGCAAATAAAAATTTGAAGCAATGTTTTTGATGCTCATAGTACTTTCTAAAATCAAAAGAAAAATTTTAGAAATTATTTAGAATTACTGTTCTTTTTTTTTTTTCCGAAATATTGGATTTATCAACTGAGGGAAGGTAGTCTGCTGAATTCCTGATACACGTGCAGTTCTGTGACACTGAGCCTCCATCTCTGAAAACACATTTTTTGCTATCTCTTTTATATATACTTTTGCACCTGTCTTGTTTTGGAGCTAAAATTTGTCTCTGTGATTGCAACACTGCATTATCTATATGCCTGAAGGTAAGCTATCCAAAATTTCTTTCAGGATTTAAAGCCCAAATAAACACTTTACAGCAAAATTAGCAGAAGAGAGTCAAACTAAACTCAAAAGAATGAAATGGATATGTACAGTTTTAATTTTGGTTCACTCTTGAAATATGTTTAGTGCTCTTGATTTCTACAGGAACTAATGGAAGCTGAGTGTTCTCACTACATGCAAGATATATATATTAACTGGGAATTAGTCAAATGATTAAGTCAAATGATTGTTAAATGATTATTTAACAGTTACTGGTATTAAAGCAGTTCTGACTAATCTTTGCTTCTTCTTAGACATGTGTCTGACAGAGGGAGAGAGGCCGTAGAAGGCTGTTTGTCCTCAGTCAAGTTTTTGGCTTGGTTTCCTTTTTTCACAGAGTTCTGGTATTAACTGTATTTTCCTTGCATAGGCCAGTGTTGCTGCCAATGTGAGTTGCATCTCTCAGGGCAGAGACATTTCTGATGACAGGGAGATGAAGCCCACAGTTCCATGTTCCTCTTGTATTCCCAAAAGTTATTTGTAACAGAGAAAAGCATTGAAAGACACAAATCTTTAGACAAAGCCAAGTTTCCCACAGCATTGCTTCTTTGAACAGTATTCTTAGGAAGATAAGTAATCATACCATTGGTGGACTATGGAGAGATGTTCAAAATCTTAGTAGGAGCATCCAAATACAACAGAAACCAGTATTATACATAAATATTTTTAAGTTCCTATGATCCTATGATGAATCTTTTGTATGAAACACATGGATTTAGCCTGTTGCAAACAAGGAGTCTAATTCACTGTGATCCTCCAGATTGCTTTAGGCAGCCTGGCCTTAACAGCTGTAGAAGCGCCTATGAGGTGCTTTTTGCACCCCCATTTACCAGCCACATGCCTACCATTTCAGTCTTGTCAGAACCGTAATTGAAAGAACAGAATGTATTAATAGTCAAATATCTGAGAGACTGTTAATAATCCCCACGAAACAGAAGAAAATCTCAGGCACAAGGGGCTTAAAAGTAGGGCAAAGCAAAGCTATTGGTGTTTTCAGAGATAATCTTGCCTGCTAGTACTTTGGAAGTTATGGGCATAGCTTGCTGACTGTTCAAATTTTGTACTCAATCATGATTCAATCTAAGTAGGTTTTTGACAGCAAGTAAATGCATTATGATTATTCTGAAGTATCTCTCTCTGCTCTTCAACAGCTCGATGTGATATCAGTATTGCCATTTGAGGTTTTATATATCTTCTTTGGATTTAACCCAGCATTTAGAGCAAATAGAATGCTAAAGGTAAGATCTGTGTTAGTAATAGATGGCTAACCACACATAAATGCTTCTAAATCCCAGTGAAAATACGTTTATAATACTTAGGAACATGGAGCTTAGAAAATGAAAAATATCTTCAGGTATCTTCTGAGTCTAAGCTACATCAGTATATAAACAGAAAAAAAAAAAAATCTAGCCAACTGAAGCCATTATTCTCTTATTTTCTTGTAGCTTTCTTATAATAAAAAGCTGTTTTGTGATTAAGAAAGATTTGTTTCCATTACTTAAATTAGATTAATCTTAAATAAACTGTTTAGTTTTCAAACATCAAAAATATTCATTTAAGACCGCTAATTAATGCCAATGTATTTTCTCCTTCTGTTGGTTATGTCAGGTGCTTAAAAGCAAAGGTGGAAATTTTAATGACAACGTAAGCAGTACATAGCACATTTAACAAGCATAAACCCACTTTTGTCATTGAATCCAAAGACATGGAGTGTGCAGTGGAGGGGCTCAGATGTGGTTACACAACATCCCTGTACCTTTATTTCACAATACCTAACAGGCCTAAATATGTTCTCCACACATGAGCAAAATCTCTCTCTGAACTCTCTGTGCTATATGATAGGCTCTGTACTATTCCTTTGATCAGTTCAAATGCTATCTCACAGCCATATTATTTTTCTCTCTCTTCTTTTGTAAAACTGCCTCTGTATGAATCACCATCAAAATACTGTGCCTGCATAACCAAAGCAATTATTGATAGTCATGTATAACAAGGTGAACATCTTTTCTACTTACAAACCATTTATGAAACTGCACTTGATATGGAGCAGTATGTTGACAAAGAAATGGCTTTCATTTAAAGTTGGAAGAAGCAACAAGAACTCTGAGAATAAAATGAAGGTGCTCTTCACTTCAGTTTTCAACAAAACTTCATACTTCCATAAATCAGAGCCAAAACAGTATGAAAGAGTGAAATGTTAAAGTGTACTGGTATTAGTCAAACAGATGTACTGAACAACAGCAAAAATGTATATGGGAATATTATCATAGAATCATAGAATATCTCAAGGGGCCCACAAGGATAATCAAGTCCAAATCCTGGGTCCTCACAGAATCACCCAAAAATCAGATCATGTGTTACACATCAGATTGTTATCCACGTGCTTCTTGAACTCCAGCAGCTCAGTGCCATGACCACTGCCCTGGGGAGTCTGTCTCAGTGCCCAACCACCCTCTGGGTGCAGAACCTTTCCCTAACCCCCAGCCTGACCCTCCCCTGTCCCAGCTCCATGCCGTTCCCTTGGGTCTTGTTGTTGTCCCCAGAGAGCAGAGCTCAGCGCCTGCCCCTCCGCTCCCCTTGTGAGGGAGCTGCAGGCCACCATGAGGCCTCTCCTCCGCCTGCTCTGCTCTGGGCTCAACAAACCAAGATTTGGTAGGGCTAAAGGTGAACTAGAAATTATTAACAGGAGGAATTTAATGCAGCAGCAATTGTTACTATGTAATCATATATGTGGTTGCTGATACATATGATCACTTACTGAACAGTTACTGGAATTTCAGAAAAAGAAAAAAATATATATTTTTATACCTGTAATGCTTCTAATAAAGCTGCCTAAGCAGTTATATCCATTTGAAGAAGTAGAAGCCAATTATAATATCAGTCAGACCTAAACAGCAAGGATATCTCTATAATCAGATTAATGGACACTCAATACCCAAAACAATGTTTTACTCAATTTTTATCTTTGCTTTGCAGTTCACCTTTAGATAAATGTTTAAAGAAAGTCAGACTGCTGAAAAAGCCATTATTTTCAAAATGTGTATGTGAACTAATAACAGTATTAATAGAAAAAAAAATGTGTGGTGAAAGATAATGATTGGATGACTTTCACTTATTTTCCATTCAGCATAACACATTTTTTGAGTTTAATGATCGTTTGGAAGCTATTCTGGACAAAGCATACATCTACAGGTATGTGCTTATTAAATCCTTGTAGAATGCAAAGCTTGGCACAGAATGCCTTTCATTCAATGTCATAAGTTGTCAGTGAAGTGTTGGACAGTACATCTTTGTTGGCACAGTATGGTGCATTTTTAACTCTTCAATTTAAGATCTTTTTTTAATATCTCTTTGTCTTTATTGTAATCATTAAAATAATAAATGTAAAACTTCATTCACCTATGAAGTCCTGTTCAGTTCAGCTGGCCTGCTTGAGTGTAAAGGCTACTTTCATGCAAAATGTTCACCACACTGAGACTTCTGTCAAAATTTAACTGATCGGAACAATCAGAAAGAAGTTTCTTTAGTGAAAGAGCTAAAGAACAGCTTCTTTAGGTTCCTAGCAGTGCCAAATTCTCAGGAGCTGTTTATTTGTACTTTATAAAAGTTATGAGCTTGAGCCTATGTCAACATTCTTCTTCAAACATGCTCTCACCATGAACCTGGCATATACAGAAACTTGATCCTCCACTACACTGACTAAACTTGGAATGAGAATCAGTTCAGTACAGTTCTCAAACAGTGATTACAATTGTTGTCTACTGCACTATGTTCTCACCTTCTATATTCACCTGAAGAATTTTGGTTCCAACTCAGGCAGCCCATGGACACGGGTATGGCAAATTTCATAGGTCCCTCAGAAGTCACTGCTGCAGCTAGGACCCAATCAACCTATCTACTCTATTACCATTATTGTCATTTACTGACAAATGTTATCAACAGCTTTAATTTATCCTGTTCAGTTCTTACACCAACAGATTTCTTTTGTTGTCCCAGTCCTGGGGCAAAATCTTGTTCCTGTGTGCTGCTGCAGCATAAATACCATCTTATTAAAATAACATTACCAACTTATTTCAGAGAATAGTGCACTTAAATGGTAAGTACTCTTTGTATCCATACATTGCAAATGAGATATTTAATGTGATTTAGAAATTCAAAAAGGAGGTTGAAACATCATGTTTCATGTTTTCAGATACCTGTGAAATAAAAGACCTTGGAAGTCTGAAAGTTCTGCTAAAGTATTTATGAGATGCTGTCCTTCTAAAAGCTTATTCATATGTTACCCTCTCCTTTCACTTATTGAGGAGTTTTCTTTCTTTCTTACGCTTTTTTAACTCTTGTTGGTACAAGAGCAGGCTTCTCTGAATTTCCACAAGGTAAAGAAATTGCTTTTCAGTTTCTCAGTGGGCCTGGAATTTACTTCTCAAATTCCACAGTTTGAGTTTGTAGGAATACAGCTACAAAAAGTTACTATTCCATTATGGCAGATTAAGCATGCACCTAGAGAAATATAACATATATTGTAGCAAGGGCTTCCAGAACCTTTACTCTTGCCTCAGGACTACACCTGCATGGATTGAAACAAATGCACTAGTCCTAGCATGGTCAATTTTGCACTATTACTAGCGCACATCAGCTATCTGCTGTTCTCAACAGCTTCCAGCCCTAAACAAAGCTGTCCTGAAAGTGCACCAATGCTTCAACAGAGAAGTGATATTCAGTTGCTAGCATCCTAAACAGTGCCAGTAGGTAGATGTCTCAGTAGCATGGACTTCCAAAGGAGGTCAGGCAATGGCACCTGAAGAACAAGCAAAGGAGAACATAATACGGAAGCAACCACATAAACATTATCTCCCATTAACTTAATTTATAGACCCAAGTTAATCAGACCTTATTAAATTTGCATATAACCACCCTCTCAGTTACTATGCACTGTGAACTGCGTTGTATTCTGGCTGTAGCAGATGTAGCCATTATGGAACAGCCTCCCTGTGTTTATTAGTCAAGTCCTATACTTTTTCTCCCTATTTATCCTTTGGATACATGAATGTTTGAACAGAAAGCTAAATCCAGGAGATCTTCCTTTTGATCCCCATGCACTGAACAGAGGATATACAATGAGATCATTACTGTATTAAACAGGAAGCTGCTCAGTTCGTAAGTAGTTCATCATCGTTGTTCCTTGAAGAACTGGCCATAAGCATAAGAACCAGGATTAGGAATGATATAACTCCTGCTGTAGCCAGTAAATCACACTATTTAGCAGATCTACTGTAGGCTTCCTAGGAAAGCTCTTGCAAAGCATTTCATTTCTGACCTCAGACGTTCCTTGGCTTTGGTTCACCAGTTCAGAGCCTATCTTGAACAGCATTTGGCAAACACATAATTTTGTACCCTCTAGCCTCCTTAATATAGCTTCACATTTCTGTAAATATTCAAACCCAGTAAAAGAGGTGGATTATGAAGTTCTCAGGAAATCATAATTTAGAAAAATGAACCTGTGTCAAATACTCAAGGAAAGATATTTATTTGACCTTGGACAAACATCAAAGACAAGTTTTTTTTGGCCAGCTATTTTTTTTCACAGAGTCAATACAGGTGGGCAGCTACTTAGTGTATACTTAGTATATACATTATTGACACAAAAAGCAAAGAGTGCCATATTAAAAGGAGGGAAAACTATATATTTTTAACAGGAATTTAGTCATTTGCTATTTGGAATCTGTTGACTTTTATAGGGTCATTCGAACAACTGGATACTTGCTGTTTATCTTGCACATTAATGCATGCTTGTATTATTGGGCTTCAGACTATGAAGGACTTGGCAGCACTAGATGGGTGTATGATGGCCAAGGAAACATGTAAGTCCTTTTCTCTCACGAATAGTTTTTGTTGATTTTGCTCCTTCCTGAATCCCTCTCCCTTTCCCATGACTTTGTTTACAGGTTATGCCCTTACTTTACAAGTACTTGGATAACTAACCTTTAGTACCATGACTGCTGATTATCAGCTTTCATTACCAGCACATATCTGGGGGGCAGGTGCAGTGAATAATTGGTTTAGTACCTTCAGTTTTTATAGGTTTATGAGTCAGTACTAAGCACTAACTTAATTAAACATTTAGAAAGCAACAAAGATCATAAATTAAACTCACTGATTGCTTATGCACATGGGAACTGTTAGAAGGATGACAGAACAATACCTCTAAGGAATGAGAGGCAACAGTCTTTTTCTGCCACACAGCACTGTGTCATTAAAAAGCAACAATTTATTCCCACTTAGCACCATTGTGATTGGTCTAAAAAATCTACTGACTTTCTCTGATCTTTGGAAAAGGATGTGCTTAACCAGGTACCAAGGGGTGTCCTCAGTGGGAAGGAGTGGATATTGGCACACTTTTCACAAACTCCTTATGACAGAAAAAGTCTGGATGCCAGGTAAGGGACATTAAGATGATGGAGAGGAAGCAATAGAAAATAAGCAAAGTCATATATTCTTTGTGTAGTTATATAAAAGCATGTCTAGTATGTTCAGATGTATGAAAGAATTTACAATTTTTCAAAAACCACAAAATAGTTAAAGCCCCAGAAGCACAATTCATTCATTATGCTATTTGCAGAACTGTGTATAATACACTGCTGCTGACATAAAACACCCTTTAAACAACTTTTCACGCCTCTCTTTTAATAGTTTGGAGACGTGCTCTTCTTTTTTGTAATTTTGTCAGACTTCAGAAGTTTGATGTGAAGTCACTGTTTTGAAGGGTAAGAAAATAACCTTTAGAGTAAAACACACTTTGTGTAAAGTAGCATTGATTTTTAATAGCTAAGGTTCTCTCTCAAAAAATAAAATAAAAAAACATGGCTGAAGTTTTCACACACCACTAAAATACGCAGCTGGAATATTATAGCCAGACATGCAAGCAGGCCCATGGAGCTCAGTGGGACCACTTATGTAAGTAAACTTGTACACAGGTATTTATTCACAGGATCAAGTATTCTAGAAATCTGTCAAGAAAAATGCATAATTAAAAATGCATAATTAATTTCCTATATAGCAATTTCAGTTAATGTCATTCTTGGGAATACTTGTCTTGTAATTAAAAAATAAGTTAACTAAGACTAAGCACCTGAAGGCTCTGAAAATAAAGAGCTTACCCAGTCTTCAAGTTTTTAATGTGAGAACAGTCAAAAAAAAAAAAAAAAAAAAAAAAAAAAAGACAGAAAAGTCTTCCTGTTTTTCATGGGCAAAATTCAAAATTATTTTACTTTGCATTCATGCAAAAATTGGTAGAATTATTTACTGGCTTGACCACAGACAATACAGTTTCCCCCAGAGGCAATGGTCGTGTTTTTTAATGTTTTGTGGTACCTTTTCTGTGAAGAAGCAAAAACATTTTGAAAATAATGTCACACTGGCAGAATTTATTATTAACAGTAATAATAAACTGATAGCTTAAGTCATTACACTGAGATGTTGAAATAAAACATACATAAGAATATATTCATGTATGCTTCATTAATCCGTTAATCTACCTCATCTGACATTAGTATGCAATTATTCTTTTGCTTCTACCTAATTTATACTGTATGAGATCCCAGGTACATGGAAACTCAAGCGGTATCCCAAGTTGAGCTGCATCTCATAAAGTATAACCTGTTATCCTTCTAACAGTAAATGGCTTTTGTACAGGATAGTCATCAAATCAAAGACTAAGGCAAGACATATCTATTTGTCAAATATTTGGAAATTTTTTAACAGAGAATCATAGTATGAAAACTAGTTATTATTGGAGATGCAGTTTGAAATTAAACATGTCAGAAAATATACTTCAAGGTATATATTTTTCTTTGTTCTTGGTTGTTCCTGTTTTCCAATCTGAGAAAAATATATCAGAATAAGTGACCAGAACTGCAGTATATATTATGGTAGAGCTATAAATTCTTTTCACACAGCAGTCAGAGGGGCACATATTTGAAGTAAAATATTCCATTGTTCTCATCTAGAATGGGAATGTGTACAGAAAGAAGATAAAACAAACATGGCTTCTTAGCTAAGTAAAAAAAGTCATTTTGACAAATAAAACAAAACTGTAGCAGTCTCTGATTACACTGACTCAAAGCAAATGAACTGGCATTGATTTAGTGGCATTAAGGTTTTATGTAGAATCCCTGCTGTGTCCATAAAATGTTGCTAGTGATGTCCAAACCCAGTTCTTAAAAATGTCAACACTTTAGGATCATGTTTTTCCCTTTCCCAGGCTAAAAGAAGAACACACAGTTTCCCCCATAGGTTTGATTATACATATTCCTGAGCAGGAATACAAACTGGTGAAGTCCAATTTATAACAGCTGTAACACAGCATTCAAACCACAAGTAAAATTATCAAAGCAGCAATTCTTCCAAATTTCTGCTAGATGTATTCTTTTCCAGTCTGTGTCCAGACTCTGAAATGTTAGTGCCAGTCCAAAAAAAATTGAGATATTTTGCATGGCAGCCTTCAATGAAAGCCTTCAACCTGAGCTACAAGGGCAGTCCGGTTTACCCACCCTGCAACACACCCAAATTAGCCACCCAAGGTGTTGCTAGCATTAAAACTGCTCTTGATGAACTTCCTGTAATTACGTAGATAGACCTCAGTCCCTCCTAATGCAGGAGGATATCATCACAGATGCAAAACCATAGTGCAGAGCTTATGTGACCAGAGCAGCAGGATATTGAGAAGGTCTCTTAATTCTAGCTAAGTGAACAATTTGAACCATATGTGTTTATTTTCAGTCTAGTTTAACTACATAAGTAAGAGATTGGTTTAATTCCTTGAGAAAATGGACAAATCCTCTAGAAAGTGATTAAAGGCAGGAACCTAGTGTCATGGTTTTGAATTGTCCCCTGGAAGTATCCATCTCACTGCCTATAAGGGAAAGTAAACGTAGGGAGCTAAAATTCTCATGCAGTCCCCCGGTTCAACAATAAAGTTAGGCACAAAAATTGTTCCACTTATCTCATGGTATATCTTTTCTGCTGTTTGCAAGCCATCTACAAGTAGGCTGCAAAATTCTCTAGCATATTTACTAATCAAAACATCCATTTGTATCCTATTGAATTTTCTCTACGGCTTGCTGCCTTCCTGATCTGGGAACAGACTTAGTGGATATTTGGAAATCCCAGAAAATGATCACTGTATGTGTCTAGAACAATTCAACTTCTTTGTTTTACAATGACCAATGTGCAGTAAGAATGGCATATCTTAAAAGATGTTGCATATGTGCATACCACCTATATGCTGTACGTCCAAATAGGTCTGATGTGTCACACTCACAGAGCTTGCTACAGAGGCAGTTTTGTGCCTCCAAACAAACTGAATACACAGCTGTGGTGGTCTCACCGTGATGGGCAGCTGAACTCCACGACCACTCTCACACTCCTTCTCTAAGGGAAAGGGGGAGAAAATACAATGGAAAGGGCACAAGGGAGGGATGAGATAAGGACAGGGAGAACACACAGCAATTATCATCATGGGAAAAACAGACAGCATAATATTATTTATTATCTCCTGTTCCTCCTCCTTACTCTCTGCCCTTGCTCCATGTGGGGTCCTTCCCACAGGGTGCCATCCTTCCTGAACTGATCCAGCATGGGGTTCTCACAGGCAGCAGCTCTTCAAGCACTGCTCCCACATGGCTCCGTACCACGGGGTCCATCCCCCAGGAGCAAACTGCTCCAGCACGGGTCCCCCACAAGCGGCAGCTCCCCCCAGACCCCCTGCTCCTGCGTGGGCTCCTCTCCACGGGCTGCAGCTCCGGCCCGGGGCCTGCTCCTGTGGGGGCTCTCCATGGACCGTGGCCTCCTCCAGGCCACATCCACCTGCTCCACCGGGGGCTCCTCCACGGGCTGCAGCGTGGAGATCTGCTCCATGTGGGACCCATGGGCTGCAGGGGGACAGCCTGCTCCACCAGGGGCCTCTCCACAGGCTGCAGGGGAACTTCTGCTGCCTGCCTGGAGCACCTCCTGCCCTCCTTCTGCACTTCTTGGGGTCTGCAGGGCGGGTTGTCACTCCAGGCTCTCCCAGTTGCTGTTGTGCAGCAGTTTTACCCCCTTTCTTAAATCTGCTCTCACAGAGGTGCAAACAACATTGCTTAGTGGCTCGGCTCTGGCCAGCAGCGGGTCCAAGAGCTGGCTGGAGCTGGCTCTGACCTGACATGGGGCAGCTGCTGAGCTCTGCTCACAGAGCCCACCCCTGCAACCCCCCACTACCAAAACCTTGCCATGTGAATGCAGCAGCCCAACCCATACATATGTCAGACCTAATGCTTTCAGACTTGCCACTTGTAGCCTTATTTTTGATATAAATCATTGTAGTTTACACCTTACTTTCTGAGCAGATCATACACACAGTCATTTGATGAATAAGTCATTCAAGAAAGAAAGGTACCAAGGAGGACATCATTAGAATGCCTGTTTATAAAAGCCTCTTCTTTATTCCACTTCAAACCTGTCCTAGTTGTAATCAGAGATTAAAAATGTGACAGCCCTGAAATAAAGCTTCACTGGGCTGTGTGAATACCGCCTTAAAATCTGACAGCCATATGCACAAAGATTTGATTTAATTGTATTAACCAAAACCATGTAGGAACTTTAGCATATTCTGAAGTGGACTTTTATTAAAAATTATATATTTTTATTGGCATATCATTACAAGGTGTCTTATATGTGTGTTTTTTTTCTGAATGTTTTCATACATAGGACTTATTTCAGGGAAAAAATCTGGTAGTTTTATTGCCTGAAGGGTATACTTACTGTCTATGCTGTGCAGAATGAAAATCTCTTTCTTGTCTCATGTTGTTTGCTCCAACAGTAATTTTATAGCAGGCTAGTAAGCCATATGGTTGGTAAGCAATGATGTTTTCCAGACACTCTAGCTAGTAGGAAGCAGAGCTGCTAATGGCATTGAAACTATAGTCTGTTTTTTCTGTCCTTCCATAAACAAAATTTACAATCTCATTTCTTAGGAAAAATGTTTCCTTATATTTCAGCACTGTAACTTTTATGTCAGATTAAAACAAAACCAATAAAATAAAGTAAAAAGAGAAAATATAAAATCTATGCCTGAGAGATAGTGAGTATCTTTGTGACTTTATCTGTAGAAAATTTCCTCTGAAGTAAAACTACAAAAAAAATACTATATTAACTACATCTTCAGAGAGGGGTGGGCAGTTCTGAAAACAAACAAACACCTCAAGAGTCTGTATGCTTCAAAGAAGCATGTTTAGGATCCCTAGAGTCCTTTCAGGAATTGCTTTCATGCCTCACAGACATGGAGATTCTCTCCCAGAATGGAGATTTTATCATGGACTATCATTTTATGTTTAAATCTGTGGTTCCTCCAACAGGTATGTGAGGCTTGTTCTTGCTTTTTCTCTGAGCTACAGAACTCTGAGTGAAAGCTGCCACTTATGCCTTCTTTGCTGCAAGTGTGAATAGGTGATGGTGGATTTTTTTGAACCTGGGTGAAAATATTGTATTGGTGTAATCCAACTGTTCATTTTGCATCCCTAACAAGGAAAAATGACAGGATGACACATAAGTAATGACTTTTTGATTTAAGGACTCTGAATGAAAACTGACAGTTCTGGCTGTTTAAAACTAGAAAACTAGGGTAAAAGTGATCATTGCTACTGCATTTCATTAATTTGAAACAAAGAAAAACATGACTTTGCAGTGAAAACCAAAAATCAATTGCATGGTAAATCCTCACATTTTAGGTGAAAAGATTTGAAAACACTTCCAAGCGATTTAAAATGGAACATTCCTCACTGGAACTGTTTGATATTGTCAGTTCATTTTCTTATATTTGAACAAAACTGACCCTCCAATAGTATAGTTACACAAACCATTTATTAATAGGAGTGGAGTTCATATCTTAATTTAAAAAAAGTTTTAAAGTGGGGGCAACCAAACTAAAATGTACTCCTGAAGTCTGCTGGCCAATTGGGTTGGCCTCAAACTCAGTGCAGACATGAGAAAATGTATGCTAGACTTTCTATTTCAAAGAAACATCTCCAGAAGCATTTATTCTGGTTTTGTTGCTGGGGGTTTTGTCACTTCTTAAATTTTATTTTATTTCAAACTCAATAAAATACAAGCAATGAATTTTCATTGTTTTAGAAGCCATGGTCATTGTTGATAGGAAATCTCACTGTACAATTAAGGAAAACGTAATTCTAATTATTAGAAAAGCTGAAATCTGATTGTATAGAGACTTTTAAAGTCAAATTCTAATGATTAGGGAGCCTTTAGAAATATTCCTAGATTTGTTAGCTCAGAAAAGACAGAAACAATAGCACATTCATGGCAATGATTAGAACTAATTAATTGCAGCTACACTTAATGGGGTATGCTGCATTACTAATGGTTTTAGAATTATTTTTTTAAAAGAATATTAGAGATGCCAATGCAATTTATATACAAAAGTATAGAGTTAGTATAGCTATCCTCACAAAATCAAAAAGAATTAATTCTGTACAGGTCCTTTGTTGTTTTTATAAATTCATGTTATCAACTAATAGAAATTCAGTGATTGAATGGAATGGACTCTGTCATGCACAGGGATGTACAAAAAGGACTGTACAAACAGAACAAAAAGCCTTTGGACAAGGAGCTCGTGCTTAAATATGGGAAGGGAGAGACAGCAAATGGATACAGGGGAGGAGGCAATATAAGCCATATGTTGAAGTACAGTCTTCTTGACTGATTATTGCTCACTGCTATATTTGCCCTCCAGATCATGAGAGTTCTGAGAAAAGCCTGCAGGGTGTTCACAAGGTAGCCACTGATGGACAGCTCTTCCCAGGCATGAGAAAAAGTAGTGAAGGAAGAAAGTGTTTGTTAAGGTGATAAAAAGGGTAGTCAATGACATAAGTATCTCCAGTCAATAACCAAAATTCTGTCTGTATCCACAGGTACCTGAGGTGTTACTACTGGGCAGTTCGTACGTTAATCACCATTGGTGGCCTTCCAGAACCACAAACCCTGTTTGAGATAGTTTTTCAACTGCTGAATTTTTTCTTGGGTGTCTTTGTCTTCTCCAGCTTAATTGGTCAGGTACATCAAGAAATCAAGAACTAGATATGTTCAGTGTGCTGTAATGTAGCGATATATTCAATTTTGTTCTGTTTAGTTCCAGGAAAAAGTTTACCTTCAACATGGATGTCCCTCTTTTTCACTGTCATCCATACTTACCCTTCTGACTGCTGCATGCATTTAATCAGTTCCTGGTTTTGTATTCCTTAACATGTACAAATTATCAAATAAATCATACTTGATACTACTGACAATAGAAATCTGACTGTGTCTTGTGTTGGATTCCTTTAGAAATGATTCCAGAGCTTTTGATTTGTACACGTCTGTTACTGGGAGAATTAATATGAAAACATAAAGATATTGGTGTTTTTTTGTTTGTTTTTTAGTTCAGAATGTGAAAAAAAGTTCAGCCAAAGTTTAAAAAATATATATGCCTCTTGCAATTTAGAAGTGTGAGAAACCCAGTTATCATAGAACACTCTTTCCTATAAAAATTCAAATTCATCCACAAACAAGTATTATCAAAAATAAAACTAAGAATTACCAAAAACTAATTATTCATATAAAAGCTCTCTTCCCCAAATAGATTTGACAGATTAAGTTTTGTATCCAGTGTAGTCAATTGTGGAACCAAAACTTAACTGATACACAAGCAGCTTCATTATATTTTGTTATAATTCCTGTTCACAAAAATATTTTAAACTTACTGAGTTATTCCGAATTTAGAACAGTTGCCTAAAAATTGTTATTCCTCCAATCAATTGCCTTTCTGTAATAAGAAGCAGAATTTACCTCAGTAGCATACTAATTCTTGGCCACTGCAGTATGAAGCTGCTCTACTAAAAACAATTTACATTTGTGTTGAAATGTTAAATAATGTTCCTGCACTAAAGTCTTCAAGGTCAACTTTCAGCCCAAAGTGGATTTTTAGGACTGACCTAGCTTCAATTTAAACAGTGTCAGGATCTTAGTTCTATTGGTACCAGCTGATGTTATTACAGAAATTTAGCCTGGTTTGCTTCATCTCTGACTTGCATGGCACAACAAATGCACAGTAGCTTTATTATAGATGTTTACAAAAGCATTATCTGTATTTTTCATACAAGTACAGAAATAAAAGACAGAAGAACAAGCTGAAAAACACAAATGATTCCTTTAAAAATAAAAAATATAGACTGTTTCTTACATAGTTAGGTTTTATATTTAATGTTTCTGAAAAAGCAGATGAAGGAACTATTCAAAACACAGAGCTGAATGTATAATTAATCAGCAATTTTGTAAACAAGTGTTTTATTCTTTTTTTTATATCGTTGACAAGATACTCAAATCACAACTGTTTTTGCTGAAATGTGTAGTAATATCAACTGATGTTTGCAGATGAGAGATGTAATCGGAGCAGCTACAGCAGGACAGAACTACTACCGTTCCTGTATGGACAACACTGTCTCCTATATGAACACTTACTCCATTCCAAAAGTGGTTCAAAATCGTGTTCGGACCTGGTATGAATACACATGGGACTCTCAGGGAATGCTGGGTAAGGCTTTCCAATTCCAGTTACACCGAAGCTCAGAAAGAGTGTTCTATACAGATATAGCTATAAGGTGAAATGCACATTTCTTCCTTTCTGAATTTCATAGGAGAAAGCAAGAGGAAGGTATTCCATTTCCTTAGAAAAGCAAAAAACTCCAAAGCAATACAATAATTTCTACTTCACAATTTCTATTAATTTATGTAAAGTTCTGGTTATATCTTTAGACAAGATATGCAACTTAAAAGACAATTTCTTCTGGTTAGCATATTAGCATCTTCCTCATTTGAACTCCTAAATGCTAGAATTACTCCACTAAGTTGTTTTACTATGCAGTGCTCATTTTTATGGACTTTCTTTCATTCTTCCTTTATAGTTTCCAACTAATCAGTTTTTGTTGTTGTTGTTTTGTTTTGTTTTGTTTTGTTTTGTTTGTTACAGATGAATCAGAATTACTGGAGCAGATGCCAACCAAAATGCGATTAGCCATTGCAATTGATGTGAACTTTGCCATCGTCAACAAAGTTGACTTATTCAAAGCAAGTACTTTTACAGGAGAATGCAACAATGTGTGGTATTTGTGAGATAGAAACCTTGTTCTGTGTATCTTGCCACACTTAAGAACATGTTTGTTAATATTCAAGGCAAAATAAGTCTAAGAAATATCTAAGTCAGTGGAGACAGGTCAGGACAAATACAAGTACCTGCATTTTTTTGTGTTAAATCAGAGATTAAAAAAAAAAAAAAAAAAAAAAAAAAAAGAGCGAATGAGCTTAAAAAACCATCCTGTTATATCAACATATTAAAGCTGATGTTATGGTCAGACCGTCAGATTTCAGGGTATAACTAATCTCTAGAGCCAAATTTAGAAGAATATAATTTTTAGTACAGATCACCTTGCTGTCTGCTGCCTAGCACTGCCTGAGAGATCACGGTTACTATTTGTTCTGGGAACATAACTTTGATGTAGTGAATGTTATTTTTAGTAGATTTTTGTTCAAAGGAGCTTTCTTATTGTTATCATAATAGGTTTCAAGAGAGATTATTTAAATGTGGTACTTAAGATTGGATTTTTACACCAAAAATGGGGAGACATTGCATTTTTAGAAGTAGTGTTGAAATACATTAAGCTTAACCATTTTTTTTAGGACAGTTACAAGAAATCAGGATATCTCTGTTTAATTACATAGTTGCAATGTTTCTTCAAAATTTGCTGAAGACTTGGAATTCATAGATTCATAAAAAAGAAATTGACCTGCTTTTTCTCCCCTGGGTCAGTATAAAAATCACCTAAAAGACCTATAAAACACAGAAAATAGAACTGAACTTCACAGCAATCCAACTTGAATGTACAGAAGTTCACTTCATTTAAAAATAAATAAATAAATAAATAAAATTTCAACCCAAAGAGAACATTATAAGTATCTGAAATGACAATTCCTTCAATATTTTCTCTCCCTTTAAAAGTTGTCCCTTAACATGTTTTCATTTTTCATTCCACTTATGAACCCCTGGATCACTCATGTATTAACTTGCTGCCAAGTGTAAGCACTAATAATCACTTGTGTTACTGAATCAATACAGAACAATTCTACTTAATTTTGACAGGGTTGCGATACTCAGATGATATATGACATGCTGCTAAGGTTGAAATCCATTGTGTATTTACCTGGTGACTTTGTCTGCAAAAAGGTGAGCAATTCTGTCTCTTTCAAACAATAAATATAATAGGCATTTTAGAAAAAAGAGTTCAGACATAGGTCAAAAGTATTATTTAAATAAAATTAATCCTGGGTGAATTAGATAGCATAAAAATAATTAAGGTATTCTATGTAATAACAACAAATTTGCTCTCAAGTTTCAACACAGAACAAGACAATATGGGTTTTATTACTTATATTATCAAACAAAAATATAATAGTATGGGAAAGTATTTAATGTAAGTATGACTTATCTAGGGACACATCATGAAGTTTGAATATTTAAAATGGAGCAAGCTTAATTTTTTATACATATATACATACAAACCTAGCCTACAGATCTCAATCTGTGATGCTTTGCATGTGCTTCATTTCTGTATTCAGAAATACTGAAGAGGAATTACCCAGGAATGTAATTAACCCATATTGCTCCTTACAGCGGGATCTGATCTTGATTTGCCTTCACTCTGAGCTTTGAATCATCTCCAGACTTAAGCTGAATGCTGACACACTGTCCCTTAGCCATGAAGTCTGTCTTCTCTTTGCATTTTAGCTCAAACTTGGTCTTACAGCAGCACAAGTAGATAGGTCATCTTCTGATCAAATAAGCCCAAGTCTATTTTCAAAGGTTTGTTACCATACTCATAGGCTCTGCTGAATGTAATTAAAGCATGGGGTTGAAGTAGCAGTGCTCTTAGTGTTCCTTCAAGTGACCCACACTTCACAGCACAGACCATCAGAACTCCTTAACTTGTCTTTAGCTGTTCTGGTCTAGTTCTGGTTACAAAGTTCTACTCCCTTAAGGAGCTGAGGAAGGTGGAAGGTGTTGGAGGTGTCCCTCCCTGTGCAGTGGAGTTGAATTAGATGATCTTTAAGGTCGCTTCCAACCCAAACCCAACCCAATGATTCTATGCTATGAACCTCTTGCTGAATGCTTAGTTCCACCAGTTCCACAATGCAGCAAGTTAAACATTTGTGAATGCACTGAAGGATCAGGTGCGTCCCTTCAAAACCAGTCCCAGAATTACTGTTTGCTAGGCAGGGTGGGAGAGTAATTTGCTCTACAATGCACAGCAGAAGAGCATCTTGGACTGTGGCTGGGACTCTACCACAGCAGATTTAAGAAATGACAGTAACAGGTTCAAGGTCTTGATCCTGCAGTCAGATGCAAACAGTTCTCAACATGGATGGGTTACAAAAAACGGGAGTATCATTTTATTCCAGCCTGGTTCAGAGCACAAAGGACACTCACTTGTATAGATCTACAATGTGGCCAACAACCATGATAGTCCTACTAACACTGTAATATTTAGCAAGGAATAAAACCCTGTTAGAATCTGAGAGCTGGAAGTGCCTCCTGTTTGGGTGTGCATCGGCCTCATCATACTTTACAAAGGATGCTCCAGCATGCAGGTGTGGTAAATCAGATTAAGGGAGAGGAAGTACAAACCCTACATTTTGAGTCCTGGCTTTGTTGCTGCTGCATTTTTGCTTTTAGAATGAAATGGTTGCTTTTCTTCAGTTAGTTCAGCAGTACAAATGGAAAAATATTTATTTTCCCATCATTGAGATGTTGTGAGGACAGCTATGATCATGTTTGTTAAGCCCTTCCTCTTATTCCAGTTTGCCTACTTTTCATCCTACATACTGATATCATGCCTTTTAATCTTAGCAGATTTTGTGAAGGATAATAAGTGAATTAATAATCTCTTAAACCATCCAGTGATTACATAAAAGTAGACAAAATTTTGAGTGATTTTTTATTCTTATTTTCCTTGTAAATCACATAGGTGAAGATTAGAAGTAATAGAGTGAAAACTGGAAATTTTCAAACCATGAAGCACAGGGTTTTTTGCACTTCTGCTACTAAAAGTTCTGCTGAATTACATTAGTTTCTTCCTGGATAGTTGATGGAAATGACTGATATAATCTTGATTATTATCTAGTCTTTATTTTTCAAGCTGGCCTGGATAGTCTTAATTCTACTCAAATATTGCCTCACATCACAATTAGATCTGCCAAGTCAGTCCTTGCACTTGTGTTCAGTGCTAGAAAAAGTGGGACAAAAAATTGTTTCCCTATAATAATGGCAAAACAGTGCATGAGAAAAGGGAAATATTTAAAGGGAAGTTTTTCAGATTATTCTACCTTAAAAATGAAAATGTTATGTGTTTCTGTGTCCAGGGTGAGATTGGCAGAGAGATGTACATCATAAAACAAGGTGAAGTTCAAGTCCTTGGAGGCCCTGATGGTACAAAAGTCCTGGTTACACTAAGAGCAGGAGCTGTATTTGGAGAGATCAGGTAGGTCCATCACTATTTTTAACACTTCCTTTAGATCTCGTCAAATAATCAATGGCTGTTTAACTACTCTCTGGTAAGCGTGGAGAGGCTGGAAAGCTGGGTAAGATCAGCCAAGACGACAGTGAGCAATGAGATACAGGTAAGTGAAGGAAAGTCTAGGTAAATGAAAAATCAGAGACTAATCTAGCAAGATCTGAGACTTCTAAACAATAAACAATGTATAATCAGTTTTTTGGGAAATGTACACAGGGATATACAGATGGATTTATCCTTCAGCATTTAAAAGATTTAACGCATCTTCCTGTTGCAAGGTCTGCAGAAATGCAGGACCAAATGTATTTTATCTTCTGTATAGTGCAACTAAGCATCCTTACACAGAGAGTAAAAATGATAATTAATTTCCAACAAAGGAGATAAAAAATCTGAAATCGCAAACCAGAGTGGTTCTTGAGGCGAGAAAGTAGGGATTAAGTTGCCAAAAATCATCATCCACATTTGAAAACATATTTGTTTAAGAGCATACATAAAAGAAAAAGGCTGACAGGTCAGGTTTGGGGGTCTAAGTTTCTCCATAAGAGAATTTTTTTCTTACATGGCTACAAATGTTTTTTTTTTATATTCTCCACATAGTTGCTATGCAAAATCCATTAACTCTTATGTGCCTTGTTCACCAATTAACCAACCAAGTGCTAGATTTTACGCATTGCATCCCCTGCTGAGGTTGGCCTGAAGAGAAGTAATAAAATGCATGTGCTCCTGCATGTGATAAACTGGATTCTTGATTTCTTCCAGCTGCCTTCCTGTTATTGTTAATCCTCTTGCTGGTAGCTTCAATCTGTCTTTTGAGAAGTGGTAATCAGCTCTGTGCTAGGTTTACATTTATCTGCTACTGTGTTTCCCTTTGTGGCAGTGGAAACATTCCCATTTATTCAGTGATGGGTGTACAAGACTGGCTGAGTCCTGCACGTGAAAAACACCTGATATATCCCACAGATACAGGCGTTTCTCACTGAGTGGGAAAGTGAGATTGTATCAGCTCTTCACATGAAGGTTATCTTAAAGGTATTTCTCTGTGTGGCAATACAATACCAAAACAAAGCCCCAAAACAAACTGCTGGAAAGACTGAGAATGCACTGGTTTTCAGGAAGGGCCAGATATTGAAAAGATAAAGGAAAACAGCTGCAGCAGCCCAGATATATAACTCTCACATAGTTTTCAATTATTTATTAGTTTTGCATTTGGAGCAAGGACTTTTTTTTTTTTTTTTTAACTGAAAAATGTTAGCAATTGGTTTGAAAACAAGGAAAGGATTTTCAATGTTTTGATCTAATAAAAGTGAGTACTCGTTTCCATATGAGAACTACACAGCTGCCTTTAAAGATGCATTTCCTGATATGTTTTACTTTTCACGTAATTGCCAGCAAAACCCTCAGCAATGCTCTAACCCTACACTTCTGGTCTTGTTTTATTCATTATTGATCTACTGTGTTGGTGGAGACAGCACACCGGTGCAGACACAGGTACTTTGCATATAAATGACAGGCAGCGGATAAACTCGAGGAGAAAACATATAGGAACTGGCAGACATCTCCAAAACTGGAAAGCAAAGACATGAAGCACTAAGTATATCACGGGAGATTTATCCTTTTCCTTGTGGCGATGTGTCAGAAAATAATGAGTTTGTATAGCACCCCTCTTTGTAAGTTTTGTCAAGGTCTTCTGAGTACGGTAGAGCAGAAGAAAACAGAAGGAAAAAAAAAAAGTATTTAAGAGATGAGGTATTGCTTCATTTAGCACAACCAGACTATGAATTCTGAGGGGAAAACTTGTTTAGCACATGGTATTGAACTTTCACAGCTTTCCTTCTGATGTTTGGATTAAGATTTGTTTAGAGAATTGTGTCAGCTTCATAAGATACTTGCTATTTAACCTCACTGTTCAAAATGCATGTAAACCATGCTTATAAAGCCTTCATGGTCAAAGGATGTTGAAGAAAACAAAGAATGGTCACTCATTTCAAAAAAAAAAAAAATCCTGAATTATACTAGAAGGCCAATCCAATGCAAGAGAGTTCAAGCCAGTCCTTTGCCAATTCCATCCTCCAGAATTATTACAGAAACAGATTAAGTAATAGGAGCTACCTTCCAATTAACATCTTACCCTCATTACTACTTTCCTGTATAGATAATATCAGCTTGGGGAGGCAAAATAATCTCAGAAACAGAGGCAAACAGATTGCTGACTTAATTGTGCAGACAACTGAGAAAGAGAGAAATTCAAGAGAGGGAAACTATAACACAACATTTCATTAGCCCAGACAAGTTTACACTTTAAGCCAGATGTCCTCACTTATTCATTTAATGTTGTTTCACTAGAACAATTTCCTATCAGAAAATGGTAATTCTGGAAAAATTAAAGCATTTTTGACAGGAAGAGCTCTAAATGTTTGGTCTCATCTTTAGACTTTCAGTAGTTTTTGTAATTTTAGCTTTTATTTTAAAAGTCAAAGCTAAAAATAATATTTAGTTTTGTGAAAGTTTAAGTTTTCTGCTTTGGCCCAGCAGCAGCAGCTGCTGCTTTTCAATGAGCTCTGCCATTTGGTGTTTGACATTCTGCTCAGAAGCCAGATCCAGAGCCTTTCCTAACTTACCAGTTCTTTCCACATGCACATAGGTGCCAGGCTGAGGAGCCATCACCCTGCAATGGTGATACGCACACCGTTCCCTGGATCAATTTGCTCATTTCAATGAATGGCAGCTTGCTATTGAGATCAGCTATAAAAGAGAAGTAGATAAGCTGAGTCATCACTTTGACAACTTCATAACTCTAAATTAAATTTGCTATCATAAGAATTCAGAAGTTATCATCTCATACAAGTATAAAACCATTTCAGGCTAACTGCAGTAAAAAATGCAAGGTAAAAATGGAATTTTCTTTATTAATATAGATATTGTAGCATCAAGAGCCATTGTAAGGCAAATGCCAGTTATCTTTAAAGATGTACCCTATCAAATACCCTATCAAACTCTTAGCACACTAGCCAAAAAAGGTTCAATCATGAAGCCCATAATGCCGCCTTTAGTCAAAGATGATTCTGTTTGAGCCTTCCCTGTAAAATTCACCTCACATCATCACCATAATGAAAAAGCCGATCTCTTTAGTCCTAGTGTGCCTCGATAAAATGAGGTTGTTGTTAGGAAAGCCTGAATATGATTGTTCAATGACTTGTTGAGATGCAGTTCATCAGAACTCAAAAGCTGTTTGCAATTTTCTTCAGCTGCTTTTCTTATTGTGCAAATACTTTTTTTCCTACAAAATAGTACAGAATTGTTTAAAAAGACAATATACTGCATTTTCAGCTTGACTTCACATATTGATTGCTATCTTGGATCACAGAAAAACTGTGAATGTGTATGTAAAAATAGTCTTGTACACACAGTTGCAGAGGCCTCGTGATCCTTTATTTGTATAACCTAGTATTTATAAATGCTACATACATACCCTTTATACTTAGAAACTATTAATATATCCCAATTAATATTGAGGATAAAGTATTAGTTCTTCATTGATAGGGTCCCAATTAGCCTTTATTAATAACCTTTAAATTTAGATATTATTAGATATTCTTCATAAATAGTAACTCACTGGGAAATGTTTAAGGGACAAATTTCTAGGGTGGATCTCCTCAAATATTGGCAAAGCAATTTTACTACTGAGAGCAAAATGCAGCGTCCCTTGCTTATCACCACAGCTGAGAAATGAATCCTTTTAATCTGAGAAATGAATTATTTTGTTTGCTTAATGCAAGACAGACAATGTAATTTTAAAGTGGATATCCTTCCTATGTCCAACCCCTGCTTGCTAAGCTGGTCTAACACCTTACTTTCAAAACAAAATTGCCTTCTTTTTGAGGCAGACACATTTGTAACTGTCAGCCAAGCCATTTTGAACAGAAACTGCTTCTCATCTTGCTTCGGCTGTAGCTTGCTAGGATCACAGTTTATCCAAGCTTTAACAGGGCAAAATGTCATATTTTGTCATAAGATTACAGAAGTGAGTACCTTGCTGCCTTGTATCAGGTTGAAGTGCATAAAACAGTTTGTCTTTACCAGTAGACTTCAGCACTCGTATTGTTCTTAGCTGTTGCCTTGCATTGATATCAAAAGTTGGAAAAAGACCTTACTAATCCTTTTCATTCAACTTGCCAACATCCAAATGTGTGATGTGGTATGTGGGAAAACAAAAAAAACAGAGACCAACAGAGGTTATTCACTCAGGAAAATTATAATTCTTAGAGTCATTTATTGTAAATAATGCTTTCAGTAATAATGGACTTGTTCTGTTCTCCTTATTTTGTTAAACCATTTTCAGCAATAAAAATGAGGAAATGCCAAGTTCACACACAGACTAAAACAAATTCGGTCCTTGCATTAGTGTCTGTTGGGTGTCTGCCCAGCAAGACTTGTCACAGTCCTTAGGACCAGCACACTCCCAGCCAGTAGCGACAATTTGCCTTCTTGAAGCAATTGCAGAGGGACTTCACAGAACGTCAGCCAGAACAGTTGGGTACATAAGTAAGTGAGCTTTGCAATGACTTTAGTGGAGAACCACCAGCAAAGACTTTCCTGACTAGGGCAAATAATGAAGTAACTGATGGCGTTTATTTTCATTGCAGCCTATTAGCTGCAGGCGGAGGAAATCGAAGGACTGCCAACGTGGTGGCTCACGGTTTTGCCAACCTTTTCATTCTAGACAAGAAAACACTCAACGAAATCTTGGTACACTATCCTGACTCAGAAAAACTTCTGATGAAGAAAGCAAAGTATGTCCTAATAACAGTTTTTAAATCACATTGTTTAGCTACAGAATGGACAGTTGTGGCTTCTAGACACATTTGCATTTTTTGGAAGAATAACAGATGTAGACGTGTTTGTACTTAGGGGTCAGATTTGTCTGGTAGTACTCAACAGAAGCCATGGTCTTGGCAGGTAATCCAAGAGTTATGGGAACATGGTAAATAGAATAAAGTCCTAAATACAGTTGAATTCTCTGTGGTACTTAAGGTAACAAAATAGGAGATAACAGATGAACATCAGGACTCCTTACACAGCCAAGGCAAACAGATTGCAAGACAGATGCCAGTTAAGCCGCAGGTTTTCAAGAGTTCAACTGAAGATCTGCACTTAATTCTAAAGAGAGATGCTTCAACGCACCCACAGAGTTGTATGCCTTTCCAAAATCTCAAAGAGCAGTTCGAAATGGATTTAACGTAAGGCCTGAAAAGATGAAAGATAATCACACAGATTTGAAAGGTGTGCATTTTGTGCAAAGGGATTCTGAAATGAGATTTTGAACAGAAACTGCTTCTCATCTTGCTTCGGCTGTAGCTTGCTAGGATCACAGTTTATCCAAGCTTTAACAGGGCAAAATGTCATATTTTGTCATAAGATTACAGAAGTGAGTACCTTGCTGCCTTGTATCAGGTTGAAGTGCATAAAACAGTTTGTCTTTACCAGTAGACTTCAGCACTCGTATTGTTCTTAGCTGTTGCCTTGCATTGATATCAAAAGTTGGAAGAATGTTCCCAGACTTGAAATTCCACCAGGGAATGCTAGCATAGGCATGGCATTTTGCTCATGAAAGTGCTAGCAAATGATTGCATTCAGCTTGTTTCAGCAACTCTGGTTATCAAATGACAGCACTTTGAGAATCATTACATCCCTGAGGAATGCAGGACCTAGACACAGAATGGGCTGATTGCCACCTGAAAACTGTAACTGTCAAATCTGCAGGAAATTTCCCCAAACGGTCTGTTGAACTCTTGTCCATGGCACTCCCACCTCATAGGATGGGATGGAACAAGAATGAAAGGAAACCTGAATCTGAACCTTTATATTGGACAGTAGAAAAAGCCTACTATCCAAAAATGTTGAAGAGTTCAAATTCTGTCTGAAGTCAAGCAGGACATGTCAGCCAGTCACTGGGGACAGCCTGTAACAGTAATGAATGCTGAGAAAAGCAAAAGTCTCTCAACAGCTCTGGAATCCAGATTTACTGAAGACCAGTAGTATACAAACTTGGCTTCCAGACTCAGTGATGAACTCCTGAATAGTCAGTCCAATGTGTTGCCCATGGCACCAAACAATGCAGATGCGCAGATCTTGCCCATCTGATAACTGTTTTCACATCTGGGGCCTTCAGAGAGGCTGGCTGTCAAAACCAGCACTAGAAGGTAGAAAGGCAGAACAAATCCACTGACTGATGGTCACCAGCAATCACCTTTCTGACTTCCAGCTTCTTTCTAAACAATGGTACAACCATTATTACTTATTTCTGATTCTCTGTCCTACGCTACCTTCTCCTGCTTTCTTGCCCACCCTAACCTAACCTATGACAGATGTGCCATGCTGAAAGGTTGGTTAACTATTAGTCACACAAGCATCAACTAAACTCCAAATTGAGAAATAAATGCTCTCGATTTGCATCTAGGTCAGGTAAGAGACTTCCACCTCAGGCAAGCCATCCACCCCCCTCAACTATTTCTCACCTTATTAAGCTCTCATCTCCTTTGTGATACCTTAATTTGAGCCTGCACTAGTTTAGACTACAGCAAATAGGAAAGGAAATCCAAATTAGAACAGAAGCCTGCAGTTTACTAGATGCTACCAAAGCCAGTAAAACCCTTATCCTCATCAGCTTTGCTCTTGCCACTGGATCTGGGATAAAAAAAAAAAAAAAAAGTGACTGGAAAAGGTGTCAGGTTTTCATCCACGAATGTGGCATTTTAGTTTTGCAGGAACTTCTCTAGGTTTCACTGCACTGCTGTGTGTTCTCATTCTTTCCTGTCTCCAGGGTGCTGCTGAAGGAGAAGGGGAAACCTGCTCCTGGACCACCACTGCAACAACCACGGGGCTTGGCTGGTCTGTTTGGGCAGAAACAGGAAACTCCAAAATTGTTCAAAGCAATGCTTGGAGGTAAAGGAAAAGCAGGTCTTGCCAAGCTGCTGCAGCTGAAGAGAGAACGAGACATTCAGGTAACACCACACAAAATAGAATAGATTATTTTAAGTGCTGAAGAGAGAAATGGGAGATATTATGGGAGGGCTTGGGCAAACAGAATAAATAAAGATACAGTTTTACTGCAATCAACAGCAGAAACTCCCAGTAGCTGGTACTTAATCTCTGTAAACACTGATTCTAAAATTTGGCTCAAATCTTCCTGGACCTGGACTCTATGCAGAACAGAGAAAAACAAAAGCAAAGGAAAAGCAAGAAAACAAAGATCCTTTAGGAAAGTAAGGATAAAATAGACCTTACAAAGACAGTAAAACCATCTGATCTTCTAATCTTATGTAAAGAACAGTAAACGTAGGAATATCCTAACACAGTAATCTGCTCCAGCTGACTCAAGCACACAGTGAACTTTCCAATTCAAAGTCAGAACTTTGCTTATAACAAATACTGAGGACAGAATTTCAAGTTAAGATCACACAGCTAAATCTGATTAAGTATGTAGTATAGTACACTTATGAGAAAACTTGTTTCAGTTGAAAAGAAATTCCCACATTATACTCTGTTCTGAGAAACATTCCCATTAGTAAGAACCTGCTCAGTTCTAAATTCTTGCCCAGAAGTGGCAGAATCCTTTTCTGGCTTCTATGGTTGAACTGGGTATGTTTATACTTTCCTTCTTTTAAGTGAAATAAATAACTTGCCTAAATGAATTACAACAACGCCATGATTGAAGCAGAAACTTCATTAAATTTAATGTGTATTTATGAACTTTAGAGCAAATAGGCTTGGACAAGGAATTGGGGCACTGGGAAATATGTTGAGGTTTATTTAACACTTTTTCTTTCTATACTAGTGTAAGTACATAAAGGAAGGTAAAATTTGAGGAAATGTTGTATGGCCCAAAATGTGCCTGTTTCGTCCTGCTGTATTCATGAGAAGCAGATACTATCAGTACCCACAAGCTTTTCCTGAGTTTTATTGTTGACATCCTGATTTTGAAATAGCATTTTTCACATTTTTTTCAGCTGCTGAATGCAGGCTTACATACATTGCAAGCCATTAATTACAGCATGCCTGCTGTGCCTTACCACTGCGTATACAGAACAGAATTACTTCTCAATTTTTTTCTGCAGCACTAGAAAACATTTAACTTCTTGATTCTAGGAAAATGAAGCTGAAACAGAGAAACCTGAACAAGAGGAGGAGAAACCTGAACCAGAGGAGAAGAAACCTGAACAAGAGGAGAAGAAACCCGAACCAGAGAAGAAACCTGAAAAAGAGAAGAAACCCCCTGAGCCTGCAGCCTCATCTGCACCCCCTTCACAAAAGGAAGAGTCGAATGCAGATGCTAAGCCTAAATTACCTGCAATTATGCACAGAGGAACCACTAATGAGTCTCTGATCATTAGTATGTCTCCATCACCTACAGCAGGGGAAGGAGAGATCCTTAAAGTTGAAGCTAAAGAGAAGAAAAGGAAATAGATGGTGCTTTGGGTTGTGTTTTGCTGAATTCAGAGGGCTGGTGTGACTTGGCTTTTGGGTACAAAATATAAAAGTAGAGGCTACTCAAGAAAGAACCTATCCCAGCTCCTCTTATTCCTTCCCTCCTCTCCTGAGGCAACTGGGTAGATTTGTATACCTACCTCTGTACCTTGAGCCTGAAGAGAGAACTCCTGGTGTAATAGGAATTAGAGATCTGACTGGATTTCAAGACGGCTTGTTTCTTGGTTGATCCATGCTCTCCATTCTCTCTTACTCCGTCTTGTTCCTGCTTCTCCTTTTCCCTCTCCTGTTTATTCTTTCTTTCTTATTGTTTTTCATGGTTGTCAGTTTGCTCTTAGTTTTCATGTCTGTTCTTTTCTATTTTCTTTTCTGGTTTCCTATAGTTGTCCTTTTTCTTGTTACTGCACTACTGCTGCTGAGGTTACTTATGTTTCTGTCAATCTTTCTCTCTCCTCCCCTTATACTTCTAATCAGTGACATGCTTTTGTGATCAGTATGGCTGAGTGCAGAAAGCTGTGATACTGTGTTCAGGTGTCATTAAAAATTGTTTAAAAAAAAAACAAAAGCAAAATAAAAAATATTCACAGCACACACAATGGGGAAGCAGATCACAAAAGCAGAAGCATTTGTTCCAGTTGTCTGTATTGATTCGGGTGAATAAAAATAGAGAAGATATTCTCCCGCAACACCCTGAGGAGTGACCTTTAACTTTTGGTTGCTGATTTACACATTTCATCTTCTCAAGGGATTGGACATTAATCTCTCTCTTTAAAAAGCAAGCAGTTGCTACGGGCTAACTTTAGAAGAACTTCCTACTTAGCGGCAACTTCCTACTTTAGAAACAAAGGCATTTTACAGAAGCAAGATTTACACTTTCTGGCTCTGGCTTTTTTTCTCCAACCAACAGGTTGACTGCTCCAGTTGTCCACTTACATCACAGCCCTCAGCTGATGGTACCAAGCAAACTACATGCTTTACGGAGCCTGAGCTTCATCATACCTATGAACTAAAGTAAACCCATTATCCAGTGCAGCAGCTGAGTGGGCTACAGCTTTTTTTTTAACAAGGAGCTGCCGCAGTCAACCTTCTGCATCAGCTCAACATACAACGGGATGCAGTATTAAATAAAAACCCAATACACACAAATATCTTAAAAACGAACCACTGCTTCGGTGGCTCCCGGACAAGCCTCCAAATTGTGACAAAAATCTCAATTTTCTTCAGACAGGATCTTCTGTGAAGCTATTTTACTATTTTATTCACAATTGCAATGGCAGATGTCCTGTCAACCAGGAGCACATTTTAGTAAACAAATCATAACCTTTTATTCCCTTTTACCTGACGCCTCATCACCTCCCGTTTCCTCACTGGCTGAGTACTACAGGTTCACAAGCTACTCGATGCTCACCTATACCATATATGTACATTTTTTCTTTTTTTCAACCCTTCAATTTCTCCTTTCTTATCTTTTGAGAACTTGTGATCTTTGCCTTACTGTTCTCACACTGCTCATCCTCTTTTTCTCAAGCTTCTACCTTATTTTGGAACAGTGAGTCCTTCTACTGTCCACTTACCTACTTAACATTTCTCCTTATTATGACTACAAAACTACCTTGGAATACAGAAGAGTAATTCTCTACTGCAAAAACACAATTTAGGTTCTCACAATTTCCCCCTCTTCTTTTCTTACTCCTATTGTTGTTTTTGCACCTCTTCACATACCACATTCTTGAGTTTTTCCAACATTAAGGTGCAATATTCTTCTTCAGATGTCACGGGGGATGATAGATATACAATGCCATTATCATTGTAATACCAGCAAATAGTTGTTTGAGCCAATTCTATTCAGGTAATCCCAAAATTAGTTTCTCTCAAATTTTTCTAAGTCCTCAGGAAGTGCCATCTTGGGTTACTCTATGTAGGATCTTGTTGTGTTGTTGTTTTTTTTTTTTTTCCAAATATTGTTTAGATCAAATTTGTCCCATTTGATCTACATATATACAGCAACTAATAATAATTACAGTGCACACTCCTCCTTATGAGGTTATTAATAAATCTAATACTATTTGATTCTAGAGTACTATTTTTGCAAACTTACTTTCTAGATCTTCAATGTATTTACAATGTTTTTGTATTTTGAGATATTTACAATGGCTTTTTCTAATTCATTCACCCTTAACCAAGGTAAAAATCACCTTGCAAAACTGTGAAACGCTAGAGAATTTTACTAGAGGATTATCTGGAGTCCACTTAATTCTGCACGTGGTCTCAAGGGGCTTTGGCTTTGTGGGTCTTCAATAGTAGTTGCATTTGGAGTTATTGCCTCCAGGGTGCAAGCTCCCTTCCATCCTAGGGGCAACACCTTCCTGGCTTTATTGCCACATAGCCAATACCACCCCTTGCCCTTTGGGATAGGACATCTGGTTACAGGATTCTCATGGTGTAGCTGGTGTGCATTATGTATATTAGCATTCCCGTGGCTACCATATTCAGTACAATATGGATTATTTCAAGGATATTTCCACACCCAGGGTCAGTAATATTGCCCCCTGAGTTTTTTTATGAATGTTGTTTAAAAGGCACCTTTGATAACACCCTATGTTATAGCCAGGACTATGTGTAGGGAGCTCAACTTCAAAATCTATTCCTTCCCGGGACTGTGTATGTGTGGTAGTTTTACTCGAGAGGGCAGCGAAGCTCCACCACAACCCCTCTCTCACTCCCTCTCTCCTCAAAGAGGAAGAGGGAGAAAAGACAACACAAAGAACGCGAGGTCTGAGATGAGAATGATTTAATTAACGGGAAAGGGAATGGGGAGAAAAAGAAACAACAGAAACAAGGCTGCGTGGAAGCACAGAGAGAAAGGAAAAAAAGTTATTCTCTACTTCCCATCAACAAGTGATGTTCGGCCACGTCCTGGGAAGCAGGGCCTCAAAACGCATACGGGTTGTTCAGGAGGGCCACCCCTTCCCCCATGAGAGCCCCCCTTTTTATTGCTGAGTGTGACATCAGGTGTTATGGAATATCCCTGTGGTTGGTTTAGGTCAGCTGCCCTGGTGATGTCCCCTCCTCATCAATTGCCCACCCCCAGCCTGCTGGCTCTTGGGGCTTGGAAGGAGTCCTGATGCTGTGCCAGCACTGCTCAGCAGCAGACACAGCACTGGTGTGATACCACTGCTGTCCTAGCTATGAGTGCAGAGCGCAGCACTGTGTGGGCTGCTGCAGGGAAAGGTGACTCCATCCCAGACAGACAACACAAGTCCCCACTGGAAGAACAGTGCTGGGAATTAAAACCATTCTCCGGAATACAGCAAAGAAATCCTAAGGGCAGGTTTCACAGTTCCTCAGCTGACCAGCCAACCAAGATATAAGGAAAACATCATACCTAAATGATAAAAATCCTTCTGCAGGGTATGTATGTTCCTGTGGGTTACACGTTCTATTAGGCCTGTCCTATAATGCCTTTGAATTTCTCCAATCATAGGCAAAGCTGGCAGCCCAACCAGAATCAGTGGGAGCTTTGCCTGGGTAAAAGCTAGATGACTTATTCCATATGCTGCATATTCCAAACATTCTGTGACACAGCTGATAGCCACATCTCTCTGAAAAAGGAAGTTCTGTCATATTAACCTTTGACCTCACTGTTAACTGCCACATGGGAAGAACCATCTTTGTGTATCACTTGCTATTTGATATGTAAGAAAAGAGATGCATCTTACCTCTTTCTGCTGCATGACATCATGAAGAACTATTTGTCGATTGCACATCCAGGAGCTTCTCTGTACAATATCAAGATTAGAAATACCGCTAAACTACCTCACAAGTAAGGTCTTCTGTGAATAGTAAGGATCTATGAATTTATTAAAATACATAGTTCTTACATCACTTTTTGAGGAACACTTTTCAAAACATTATGGAAGGGGGGAAGCACATAAGCCCCCATATTTTAACATGTTGATATTGATGAGTAAAGTTCTCACTGCAGAAGATCTACTCCCCTTCTGCCTACACAAATGCTGTCACATCTTCAAAACAAACATTTCCACTGTTGGCATACTGAACTTCATCAATCACATACTGACATATATTACAAGGAAAGTTCTGAAACTGCAGCAGCAAGCATTACACTGCAGCAACAGAGCATCTCTGACATTGATGCTTTGCTACAGTTCTTAACAGCTTAGGATTGCAAGGGAAGCTTTTCAGTTCTGTCTTCAAAATTATCCAGTCATGCAAAGCCCTCGAGTTCCTTAGATCCAAAATGAAACAAAAAAGTGTTAGTGCATAAGGTCAAGACTTCATGAAGTGACAGCCATCTGGGTCTTCTCTTACATCTTTCTTCTCTGTTGTTGAATCCCTTCCCAGAATCCCTCAATTTTGGGGAGTGGCAAGGGGCCAAATCTCAACTATTTGCAGGGTTTTCACCAGAAGGAACTACACCCAGCACAAGAAACCCCAAGACATGCTTCTTGTGTAAAATGCATTACTTTCAGAAACTAATTTTACCCCGTGGCTTCTTAATTTGTGGAGAAATTGAGTGAACTGCTCTAGAACACCTATACGATGCATCTTCCAGTATCAAAGCTCACTCAGTTTCTGCATGGCATAGCAAACACACCACTGCAATGCTATGTCTCTAGTATGTCTCAGTTTCCCAATAAAGCATCTCAGTCTTGACGACACCTGAATGTTATGAAACTGTAAAGGGTAAAAGGATCATGAGTTTGAAATCTAAAATAAATCTCCATGCCTTTCTACTTAAAATATAGATTCCCTGTAAAGAAAAAAAATACACCCTGGAAAAAATGATGACAAATGTATGGAATAGCATCAATAGGGGAACTTTAACACAGCAAAGAGGATGAAAGACTCACTGCTAAAACCATCCAACTTCAAAATACCTTGATAAAAGACAGTACGTTATTCTTTATGAAATACACAGTGCACATTCACCACCACTGAATAAAAAGGCATTTTTCCCTCTATTCTGATAAGACCTGTTACATATCTAAGCTTTTTAGCCTGTGGAACAGTCATCATAGTAACTGCAAAGGCAGTGTTGTTTCATGGAAAATGCTGAATACAAAAACATGACAAAAGAGCAGTGTACTGAAATTATAGTTTTAATGCACAGGCATTGTGAATCAGTTAACTTCCGAACTGAAATACATACAGAAAGTACTTTAAAAAAAACTCTGGTCACGGGTTATTTCTCTGCTGTACATGTATATATATTAAGACATTAAATTGCAAAAAGCTTGTTTATGAAGATTGCTATACATCATTTCTATCACCAGGTGGTGCAAGTGACCTACAAGCACATTCACTTGACAAACTTTGACAATATTTTGCTTGACACGCTCAAGCTAGTAAGGCATTTTTTGCATGTAAAAATAAAAAATGACAAAAACTAACTCCCCTTCCACTTGACTCACAATTTGGTACATACCTTGACTCAGAATACTGCTTCAGCCTAATATGGAAGCTTCTAAATATTTCAACATGCTGTTAGCTGTATGCCTCTAAGAGAAGTTAAAATGATTCTTGCCACTGTCAGGTCTGAAGCGTTTTTCTTCTACTTAGTATAGAGCACATTGAGAAGTAGGTATCATTGAAGTGCCCTTTAATTCCCTAAGCTTGAGAAATACAGGAACATTTTTGCAACAAGAGAATGAATTCTCTACAGAAATTCAATTTATGTTAAGTTTATCGAAAACCTAAAAAGTTTTAGATATTTTATATGCAGCAGATATTTAGCACAATTATACTTATGAACATACTTGAAAGTATTTAAATGCACTTCCACCGCAACATGAGAAAGAATTTGTAATGTAACTCAGAGGCAGCATCGTATTTTTGGAAGATAGTTCAGAGGAATTACAGTAGTATTCTGAATTCCCATCAGTAGTATGCATCCACTTAAATGAATATAGACAAAGCGTTAATACTGCATCTAGTTATCTGTCTACATGGACCACTTGGCTGTGAAACAGTTTACTGGTGCAAAATCATACTTTATCAGTTTACAGCAGCATGATTTAGGTTCGGTGTAACCACCCACTTCCTTGATTATAGCATTTTATGTTGCAGATCTAGCATGATAATTCATTACTTATTACGTATCAATTACTAATACATTTGCATGTCACTGAAAAGAGATGATTCTGTATTTCTATACAATCAAAAACATGAATTTGATTGTGAAATATAGAGCATGGCTTAATATGAAACAAAAACTTTCTTAGTCTTCTACTCCTATAACTATTTAGGACCCCTTTCCACCAAGGAAAATGCAGTGTAGAATACCATATTAATTCATAACTGGTAACTAGTCAACTACTACAAACCATTTGGTATGTTCTACACGATTTGTAAGACAATCTCAATACTCATCCATCAGCGTTAATATGAATTCAGATTTTTGGCAGAATTATATAAGTGTGGAAAGAGAGCAGAGCAGCTCCAGCAACTAGAACAAGCACATACACTACAATCTGGTGCCACCTTGGGTGCCGGCGAATACTAAATGTAGTGTTAGTCCATTTTGTTGTAACATGCTACAGCTAGACCAACTAAAATCAGATTAAGCAGATGTCTAAACCACTTCAAATGTGAAACTGCAAAGCTAACGTTTAGGACAGGCATTTTGAAATGATAAATGGGACCTTTACATCCACATGCACTGATGGGATCAGAACAGATCCTCATCAAGCATTATGCAGCTGGGAGACAAGAAAGCTTTGTCTGTCCACTACACACATACAGCATGATTTACACTTTCTTATGGTCTATTGCAAAGAAAAAACAGTGGAAAAAAAACTCAAACCAACAAAATATAACAAATTGTCTGCCATAAAAAGCAGTATGATTATAGGATTTGAGCTTAGAGACTTTCTTAATCTTTCTTCTTCCTTTCCAGTAGGAAGATGTGTTTTCTGCAGGCACTTTTCACTAGTGAGCTCAACAGAAAGATTCATGATTCCAAATATAACAAAAACAATATAAATAGGTAGGACTTTCAAAAACATTTTTGTTTGATAATGTGCAGTTATTAAACAGAACTTTTCCAATTAAAAAGTGAATTCCTGCTTCACAATAAGCCCTTACTCTTTAAAGACAGTCATATATATGACTGTTTTACTTAAAACACCTGAAGTTCCTGTTTTCCAGTAGAGATCACACTCAAAACATACCTTACAACCTCTACGGCAGTAGCTTCATAGGCCAACGGTATTTTTGTGAGATGTTAGAGGTTTCTCTCACAGTCACACAGCCTTGGATGGCAGGAACTGGCCAAAGGCACTAAAGTAGCAAATGTCAAGTATGCATGCAAGGAAGACTTTTACATTTTGTTCTAGCACTCATGTAACCGTATCACTACTGTGACAACATTTTGTTATGGTGGCTTACTTAGACACAGAACCCTGAAGTATTCCAGATTTGTTGAAACACACACAAACTTTTATCTGCTTGGTGGGGATATGCCCTCTTTCCACATCAGACTGGTTTTATGATCACTGAGAAACTGCAGTACTAAGTGTTGATCCCTGCTGAAGTAACTGAACACTCTCACTAACTATTTATCAAACAGGTAGCCGTTCCAATCCTCATCGTTCTCCTCATTCTCTCTGCATATTCAACCTCTTTTTTTCCCCCAAGTATTACTTTTCAAAATGAAACACACCCACATAAGCCCTATCCCACAAATCAACGCTGAATATTAAAACGATTACAATTTTGGCCCTCAGAAGGCAGACTTGGCAAACTCTTGCAGACAAAAGCTAACGGGCGTTATCATGGAGGTGTGCATATATATGTATATAGAAGCATGTCAAGAACAAAGTCTGTAGGTACACCAAGTAAAGAAGGCACAGGGTCTCAGCGTGCCTGCTCAGCCCACTCACTTTGCAGCAGGATTCTTAGGAGGTTGCAATTTGTAGGTGCTGAAGTAGTTCACCACCTGCTGAGGGACTTCTGCCAGGACACACTGCGCCAGAGATTCTTTTGGAGACTTAGAAAAAAAACAAAGAACACCAAGTATCAGTCTCCACCAACTGTTAAATTAGATCCTAAGATAAGTAGTAAGCATCTCTTATACTAGGAGAATTTAAAGTCTGATACTTTACAGATGAATTTACAGTGCCCTCACAGGATAGATGGAAGCTTCCCTGTTCTACTGTTTTTACTCCAAGGCAAAATATCCATCAAAAAAAAAACTGTTCCTTTTTCTAGAAGCTGAAAGTATTTGAATAGTTTCATACTGAGTATTGAACCTAATTAATCTACATCCAAGTACATTATTCAATAAGCATACTCTATATTGATATAATTGCACTAGAATTAAACAAAGAGCTCTCATTAAAAAGAAATAAAAATATAAAAAGAAAAAAGACATGAAGAGTATAATTAACAAGGCAAATATTTAAGAAACTAAATAAAATTAGATCTTATCAGGATGGCAATCAAAATAATGAATCTTCAAAGTAATTTGCACTGATCTTATCTTCCCCATCCTGAAGAAATTTTGGATTTTTTTTTAAACCTACTTCTTCCAGAGATATGACTTTTACACCAAACTGGAAAGCCTGTGCATATTTTTTTGGGTTGTACAAGACTCCATTCTTTCACATATTATTCTTTTTTGACAACTGCTATGGCCACACACAATTTCTAATAAAGCCCACCTTTCCAACTTAGGTCTGAATTTTAACACCACACTAAGATCTGACAGTAACCCTCATTTACAAATGGACACATCCACTAGAAAAAAACACTTTTCCAAAGGAAAAAGAGAAAAAGTAACTCCTTCCTCCTGATTCAAAAACACATCCATTTGTTTAATCAAGTCTGAGGGAGATTTACAAAGGTCATTCTTCTGTAGCAACTTGTTAGAAATGCAGTGCTCAAACCACTAGTGGAGTTTTTTTAAACATGAGTCAGCTCACCTAATAGAAATTCTACAGATACTGAAGTCAGGGCTTTTTGAGTATTTGATAAATATGTATCTCAGACTCCAGAGTTCCTTTCAGGGACACTGCAAAGGCTCAGGACTGTACATATCCTAGCAAACCCAGCATACTTCTACACTATTTAATTAGCACATCATTCAGATTACTTACATTTTGGAACTTCCTAAAAGGCACAAACTGGACAATGTCTCTGACAGCTGGTTCTCCTGACGAAGACCTAAGAACTCCATTGTCACCATCAAGAAACTCCATAGCATCGAAGTCTGCTCCTCCAACACCAACAATGATAATGGACATGGGCAATTTTGAAGCATTAACTATGGCAGTTCGAGTTTGGTCAAGGTCTGTTATCACACCATCCGTTATGATCAGAAGAATGAAGTATTGCTGTCAAACCAATAAACACTGTGTTATGACAGAAAAATAGACAACATGTAGGTATGTGTACAAACATCTGTGTTTTGCTCAGGCTCCTTTTGAACATTCCAAAGATATCTACATGGACAGCAAAATCTTTTAAAATAAGTAATCTTTCAACATCCCTCCTCCCAGAAAATAATGCTGTCCCCCTTCCTTTACTCTCAAAATCCCCAGACAAAACAGCAGCTAACCTATTTTCCAAGTATTTTTGCTGGTACAGAAGGCAGTTTACTGAGGTTTTGGACAGCATATATTTGTGAACCTTGCTTTTGTTTCTTTTCTGGTCAACTGACAGCTTTATAAAATGCTACCCATTGCTTCATCCAGATAAGAATAGATAAATAACAGAGTGATACCAAGAGAAACAGAACAGCCCCTCATTTACTCAATGTATTCCTAAAATCTAAATGTAGATTAAAACACTTTTTTTTCCTTCTAAAAAGTGGCATGACAATTTTTCAATTCCTTTAACTGTGTCTACTAGCTGCTTTCTGAAGTGCATTAGCTAGGCATCTGAGACCACCTTACGGCACTTCGGTAATTTAGTCAAGTATCACTTGAATTGCTTCCATGATACTGCCAGGACCTTTAGAAGTTGGCTAGGAAGCCAACCTTCTCTCTCGGATTGAAGTACCATGAACAAGCTGGAACTACAAAGTTTGGAAAACATCAAATACTTTTTGAACTTGTGGTCTTTCACTTGGTTTATTTCAGATGATTACTGGACAGCATGAATTCCAGTTTCAAAGGTACTCCCATTATTCTTATTAGTCTCTCTTCAGTACTTGGATTCCCATCTTTCTTTAGATGCCTCCAAAATAATTGACATTCCCTTTTATCCTCTGTTCAAGTACCACCTTTTGTCATTGCTTCAACCCATTCTATTCCTCCCCACTCCAGCAAGAATGCCTACAAAACAACCATGATCAGAAGGCTACAACCAAAAGCATGATAGTACATATCACACTGGATTTATTTCTCCCTCCTTATGCTTCTCCCATTCTAGGGAAGAAAATCTATAATAGGCATTAAATGGCAAGGCAGCAAAGTCTCTTCAATACATCCTTTCAGGTAGAAAAAATGAAATTGCTAGGCATATTGCACTCAAAAAAAAGGTCAAGAGGTTTCTAATACTTTCCTAATACATGTACTGATGACAGTTGCTACTGAAAGACCATCAAGGAAAAACCTTCCGAATTTCTTTGTATATGAAAATCCACAGCTCTTTTCCAAACTGGTTTCCACAGGTACATTTATATGCAAAAATAGCTAACTTTATTTTCTGATTTTCTATGATGTCTGAGAGAAACATTTACTATGATCAATGAGTTAGGATATACATGGCTTCAGACTGGCTGAGCTTGCAGAGTCTTATCTAAAGGATTTGATACTCAAGACTTGCTCTTCAGATTTCCTAATTCAGGATCTCACACATAATATATATGTAAGAGGGAACAAGGTAGGGAGTGCATACAGCACCTAAAATTTTATAGTAGGGACAGTTCATCACTTAAGTTGGTACATACATGCCAGGAGCTGTACCTACCATTTTCTGATTATCTGAGTTGATTTGCTCTCCTAGCTGATGTGAACCAAGGTCTAGTTTATTTTCTTCACTACGGTTAAGTCACTCTAATATATGACTTGGGTCATAACAACCTGATGCAGCACTATAGTCTTGGGGAAGAGTGGCTAGAAAGTTGCGTGGCAGAAAATGACCTGGAGGTGCTGACCAACAGCCAGCTGAATGTGAGCCAGCAGTGTGCCCAGGTGGCCAAGAAGGCCAACGGCATCCTGGCCTGTATCAGAAATAGTGTGGCCAGCAGGACTAGGGAAGTGATTGTACCCTTATATGCAGCACTAGTGAGACCACACCTCAAATATAGTATTCAGTTTGGGGCTCTCAATACAAGATATTAAGTTGCTCAAGTGGGTGAAGAGAAGAGATATGAACTGGTAAAAGAACCAGAAAACAAGACTCATGAGGAGAGCTGATGGAACTGGGGTCGTTTAGTTCACAGGGATGCTGTCCAGATGTGCAGGGATGGGATCAAGAAAGCCAAGGCACAGTCGGAACTGAACTTGTTATTTTTTGCACCCCTTGCCAAGAAGGTACAGGTATATTGGTCAGAAAAGAAAGATCAAGGAGAGTTTATCTCCGCTGATAAATGAGAAAGGAGAACTCATAACGTCAAGTGTGGAGAAGGCTGAGGTACTCTAAAAATTCCTTGGCCTTGGCTTTCAGTGCCAGTCAGGCTTCCTACATCTCTCAAGACCCCAGACATGCAGGTAAGGGCTGGGGGAGCAAAGTCTCTCCTACTGTAAGTGAAGAGCAGATTCAAGACCACATGATGAAACTCATCAGGTACAAGTCTGCATGTACAAGTACATTGGGCATACAAGTACATGCATTCCTGATGACAGGCATCCCGAGGTCCTGAGGGAACCGGCTGATGGAGCTGCCAAGCTTCTCTCCATCATATTTGAAAAGTTATGTCAGTCTGGCAAAGTCCCTGGTGACTGGAAAAAAGGGAAACATCATTACTATTTTAAAAAAGGGTTGAAATGAAGACACAGGGAACTACAGACTGTTGAGCCTCACCTCTGTGCCTGGGAAGATCATGGAACAGATACTCCTGGAAGCAATGTCAAGGCACATGCATGACATGGTGGTGATCCAAGACAGCCAGCATGGCTTCACTAAGGACAAATCATGCCTGACCAATCTGGTGGCCTTCTAAGATGGAGTGACTGCATCAATTGACAAGGGAAGACTGGCTGATATTGTCAACCTGGACTTCCATAAGGCCTTTAATGTGGTCTCACATGATCTCCAGATTGGAGAGATACGGATTTGATGAGTGAACCATTCAGTGAATAAGGAGATGGTGTGAAGGCTGTACCCAGAGAGTGGTGGTCAATGGCTCTATGTCCAGGTGGAAGCTGGTGACGAGCGTTGTCCCTCAGGGGTCTGTCTTGAGACTGGTACTGTTTAATATCTTTATCAATGACATAGACAGTGGGATCAAGTGCACCCTCAGCAAGTTTGCAGATGACTCCATGCTCAATGGTGCAGCTGATACAACAGAAGGAAGAGATGTCATTCAAATGGACCTGGACAAGCTTGAGAAGTAGGCTCTTGTAAGCCTAATGAGGCTCAAGAAGTCTAAGTGCAAGGTGCTGCACCTCAGTCAGGGCAATCCCAGACAGGAGTATAGACTGGGAGAAGAACTCATTGAGAGCAGCCCTGCAGAAAAGGACTTGGGCGTTCTGGTGAATGAAAGGCTCAACATGAGCCAGCAGTGCATGCTTGCAGCCCAGAAGGCCAACTGCATCAAAAGAGGAGTGGCCAGCAGGTCAAGGGAGGGGATTGTCCCCCTCTGCTCTGCCCTTGTGAGGCCCCACTTGGAGTACTGTGTCAAGATCTGGGGCCTCCAGCACAACAGGGCTGTTAGAGTGGTTTGAGAGGAGGACTATGAAGATGATGATAGGGCTAGAGCACCTCTCCTATGAAGAAAGGCTGAGAGAGCTGGGGATGTTCAGCCAGAAGACGACTCCAGGGTGTGTTCATTGCAGCCTTTCACTACTTAAAGGGACTTATAAAAAAGATGAAGAACAACTTTTTACTCAGGCAGATAATGATAGGACAAGGCAGAACAGTTAAACTAAAATGGGGAGATTTAGATTAAATGTTGGGAGGAAATTCTTCATTCAGGGTGGTGAGGCACTAGAACTTGGCCAGTGAAGTTGTGGATGCCCCATCCCTGGAGGTGTTCAAGACCATGCTGGACAAGGCCCTGGGCAATCTGATCTGGTTGTTGGCACCCCTGCCCAGGGCAGGGGGCTTGGAAATAGTTGGTCTTTCAGGTCCCTTCCAACCCAAGCCATTCTATTATTCTAGTCTTGAGAACAGGATGCTGATGAGGAAACCTCATCACTCCCCACAACTACCTGAAAGGAGGTTGCAGCAAGGAGGCTGTGATATTCTCTTTTTTTCCAAGTGATAGAGTGATAGGATGAAAGGAAACAATTTCAAGTTGCACCAGGGGAGGTTTAGACCAGACATTAGGAAGAATTCTTCAGAGAGGGTGTTTTGAGCATTGAAACAGTCTGCCCAGGGTAGAGCTTGAGTCCCTGTCCCTCAAGGTATTTAAGAGACATGTGGACATAGCACTAAGGCACATGGCTTAGTGATGGGACTTGGTAGGTCAGGTTGATGGTGGGAACTGGTGATGTTGAAGGTTTTTTCCAGACTAAATGATTTTTTGATTCTATACATTCAAAGGCTTTAACTAGACTTTAATAACTGTATAGCACAGCAAGGGCATTGAACAGAAGATGCCATGAAGATGCCATACATTTTTAAGCTGGTATTTTAACTCTGAGGAGTTTATTCTGTTAATTTATGAAAAAATCTTTGTGCACAATCTGCAAGAATAAATTAGCTTTTATCTAGCTTCAACAGTATCAAGCACCAAATCACAGCATAAATGGCCAGCTGTCAAAACAGGTATACTTACAAGCTTAAAAGAAAAACAGTATAAGCCAGAATGGAAAGAAAGAAAAATATGCACACTATGGTAAAGAACTTACAGATGCTGTTTGCTGCTGTGTAGCTGCAGCAGCAAATCTTGCCACATGATTTATAATTGGAGAAAAATTGGTTGGCCCATATAACTTCACTTGAGGAAGACAAGCCCGATATGCATCAACAATGCCTTGGATTCCTAGAGAACATAAATAGTTTCAACCTAATTTTTGCATATTAGAATTAGGATATTTTGATGCACTCAATCTTCCTAGAAACACTATGTATCAGTTATTTAAAGTAATGTTGCAAAGATTTAAAACCAAGCATGATGATCCTATGATGAAAAAATAAATGATTCAATGGAGGCCTTCAGCTTGACCAACACTTAACATGCTTGGCTTTACATCAAGAATAGAAAGGCCAAATACTGTACAGAAGTGTATGCAACTGAATTGCAACTTCAGCTGGCAAATTGTAGTAGTTAGCAACATAATCAGAGAGGTCATGTTGAACAGGCTCTAGCAGCATCATACTCAAACTAGACATTCTACCTTACTGCTGATTTGGAGTACAAATTGAATGACAACATGAGAGAACTATTCCCAGTTTATCTATACTGGGCCCCACTTAAAATCTGTTTTCACAAGTAATTTCAGAAGAGAGACCAAATGTTACTTCTAATAACCATGATATACATTATGAAATTGTTTTTTGCTACATGTAGTCAGAAAATCTTAATCTGTAATCTTAATTTGAGCAACACGCTTCACAGTTCACATTTCAAATGATTTTTTTTTAAATCTTTTCATGTAAGATGTTTTATTCTCTAAGTCTGACATTACTTTGAGACTTACCATTACAGAATGGGTTTGATGGGTTAAAATTTAATGGGAACTCATGTGACACCTGTTAATACAAAAAAGGCATAGTCAGAACAATATCTACAATCCTCTCCTGAAGTAAAGGTTTTTAATTGTTTTATGTAGTAGAATTACATATTCCATTACCTGAAAGGAAGGAGGAATCTGTGCACCAAATCCAAAGGCTGGAAACATCTTATCTCTAAAAAAGCAATTTTCAAGAAAATGAAGGAACTGCTTTCCTTTAAAAGCTATCATGGTTCACTAAGTTTAGCTAATCAATGCTGCTTTTGATTATCAAAAATACTTTTGATTATTAAGAACTATGAGGCAAAATTACGTGGAAGTTCCACCTGTAACTGTTTCTGTTTCCTGCTGTAAACACAAGATCCTGCTTGTGATTATGTGATTGTGCAGTGATTGCAAAGTCTTTTTTTAGCTCTACATTCAGCTTAGAACTTTCATTTTTATGTTAGCATCTTCAATACTGGCTACCACAAAAATCTATACATACTTTTAAAAATATTTAAATAAAAAATTAAAACTTACGTATCATAATCCTGAATGACCATCCCTACAGACCAAATGGCTGTTAGGTATTCATTAACTCCATTAGGACTGAGGTAATGAAGGGAGTCTGGAGAGCGTGGGTCCCCATTCGAGCCTGTAAAATCTATCCCCACCTGTCAAACAGTATTTACAAACTGCTGTTAGAGGTGAAATTATGCTTCTAATCTCTGACAAAGCTAAAGTGAAAAGCACAAGAGTTATAAACTGTTGTTAAGTGTGTGTGTGTATATAGATATATAGACAGATAGATAGATATATCTCTAACAGGCACAAGATCCAAGTTTCCTGGAATCTTAGCCCTCTTAAATCAATGCCACCACAAGACCAGCAGAAGCTCTATATTTCTTGGAAGCACTGAAATTACTTTCATCTGTCAGGTTTTGTCTGTATTTACTGTATGTTACTATTCACAATAGCTCTTCAACAGTTGTGAAAATTAACTCCTGTTTCTTGCCTACACATCTTTCCTCTCAGACATACAACTAGGCAGACCTGACAGATATGTAGAAATAGTTCTCTCTCTGGCCTCAAGAGGTCATCTACTCTATATTGGTGATAAGGTATGGTACTAGGGTGAAGAAATTTTACTGCTATTTGTGCAGTATTTAGGTTTATGAATTATAAAACTTAGAAGCCAGACAACATGAAAGCTTCTCCATTTTGCTTTCCTTTAGCAAAGGGCCTTGAAAACCACCATCAAGAGCAAAAGGGAAATATTTAGTCAGTTGGAGGGGGGGAAAGGGGGGCAGAGAGGAGGAGACATCTATTATGAAAAAAAAAAAACAACCATGAATTAAATCTGAACACCATAGAATTGTAATTTTCTCCTTGGTCTCCTTCCACACAGGTCTGCCAGTTCCTACTGAAAATAACCACAGGTTCAGACCTTTGTACCAGGAGTAAAGAACATGTTTCCTAAAAAAAATAGTTAAGGGTCTGGCAAAATGGCTTCCCCCCTTGCATTTGGTTTACATGGCAAGGTGTTTGCAGCAGGGGGAGCCTTTTCATCTTATTTTCTACCCATGGCCTTCTAAGGAGGGGAGTGAAATTGTGGACTGATGGCCAGCCAAGATTTAACCCTCCACACCAAAGAAGAAAATAAAAACACAATAATCAAATGAAGAGAATATGCAATCAATGATAAAATTCACATTGCTCCAAGAATTCAGAAGTTATTTTATATAAATGATATAACTTACTGTGAAATTCAGCTGACACCCACCCATGATGTAATCCAAGAATGTGCATTCTACTATGATCTAAAAATGAAAGTCAAAGATGGAAATTAACATTTTTTAGTTAATTATAAATAAATATTTACAATAAATATTACAGAAGCAACTTTTGAGGTTCCAGATTTCTTATCTTTACCCATTAAAATCACTACTTTTGCTCTATCAATGTCTTCCACTGCAGTGAGGATACTTACAGTGCATACCACCAGCTACTCTTTGCATCAGAATCAGGGCTCTTACAAAATAACAGGCAGACAACATAGCAGCTCCAAAAGCACCACTGTCTTAATATGTTGTTTTATAAATAAACTTAGCAGACTGTGATTCACCATAAAACAGTAAGTTAGGAACCACAATGTTTCAGGAACAGCCTTACAAATTGGTAAAGCAACCTTTTCTATATAGACAGCAACTTCAAGAGGGTTGGGGGGGGCAGTCAAGGACAGGTGTGATTCACATGTACATCTCTCTCCTTGTATTATGTCTGGCACTGTCTCCACATTTATTATGTCTGTCACTTTCAGTCATTGTGAGGTTTCTTACAGTTTGAGGATGAAGGTATTACTAGGAGAAAGTTAAACGTTTAAAAGCAAAGTCAGTCATACTACAACATATCACTGACCTCACAGTGCTTAACGCTCACAATGCCAGAGTTTTTATAGGTTTTTTTCTTCTGTCTTTTCTTTTCATTGATGCACTCAAATTCAACCTGCATGGATGCAAAAGAAAACAACAAGACACCATAAATATAATTTATGGGACACATTAAAAATTTTTCATTCTAGGACCCATACTTTTGGCTTGTATTAAAAACGCATTTGTTTTTCTATCAAATCAAAGTAAACCCAGCCTGCCCACAATCAGGAAGAAAAATCCCATCATCTTCCCATCAAGAAACTGATAATCCTCTCTTACACAAAAGATTACAAAAAAGTTTGTTTAGACAACTGTGTATATCCATACCATTTTCTCTGAGGATTCTACCAAAAACATTTTTAGTAAAGGCACAACAATTCATGCAAATCAACACTTTTCCCAGCAGCAGTGGCAGTAACATAATGAAATAGAAGGTATATGTTTAAGCTTTCCAAAAATCATTTCTTCAGGCTTCATTAACTATAAATCAATACATTAACCACAAAGCAGGATCAGCAGCTGGCTTAGCTAGGTTAAGCAGGTAGTGCCATCATGTAGTCACTATGGCACAATCCAGCGTGTTTGGTGCATAAGTAAGTCTGAGGTATCCCAGCCGTGCCTTCAGACTCTCTGCCAGAAACAGGTTCCACTGCTTTGTTTCAAGTTAAAGTGATCTTGCAATTAATATGAAGTGAAAAAAGGGACAGAATGCATTAACAATGTTAGCACCTGAGAGGTCTATATGCCTCGTCTTTACATCTCTTAGAAAAAAAAAATCTTCCACAAAGACAGCTGATGTCAAAATTGCGGGAATATCTAAAGAACACACTTGGAACAAACAAACTCAAATGCCAACATATATTGGAAATATTTTACAGACCTTATCAAATAAATCAGATCACGTGGGATTACAGATTAGCTCCTTTTAAAAGTAGTAGGATCCTTCAGATCATTACTTTCATTGTCTTATATCTTTGCTCCAGTTTACTGACACAGAGATAAGATTACTATGAACAGGCACGGCCATAGTTCTCATGAGAACAACTGTCCTAAAGCATTTCCACAAACAGCACAGGAAAATTATCACTTAAAATATATTTTCTTTACATTCAAAATAGACTTCATCTATTATGCTACTCTGGAAAAAATGAAAACAGGTATACGTATTTTCAGAGAGCTTCCACATAGCCATGCTTCACACTGCTTGGGAAATTACAATCACAGTTCTTTGCAAAAAGACATTCTTGAATATGTGAATGTACAGAATTCTGCTAGGTGTGTTCCATTTATGATACTGCTCTCTAAGAAAAGTGCAAGTAAAATCATTAACAGCATGGAAAGCTAAACTGACACCATCTGAAAATCTAGAAGTGAAAAAACACTTAAGAGCTCCAACTAGCCAATAAATGTACAACGTGTCTAATAAACACTAACCAAAATTCCTTGCAAACAATACAAGCCATTAATAGGCATTAAACTGAACCCTAGAATTAAAAATGAATTCAGGAACAGACATCAGCAAAAAAGCATGGCAAGGCTCTTAGCAACAATCAAAAAACCCTACAGTTAAAGGCTCTCATCACCAACAGCTCTGAAGAATTTAGTAGAAATACAACACTTGAGATGTCAAAAAAGTGTAAGCAGGCACTCAATATATCTATCTTGTCTTCAACTCAGCAGCAATTCTGCAGGTTTTCAGAATTAAAGGAAAAATGGTAAAACATTTTGGCAGCATACATGTCTGTAAAAGCAAAGACTTAATATTAAAGTTGCTAATGATTTCTTTCACTTTTTCAAGTGGATACTGTTTATTACAAGGTCTGCAAGTTGTTACTGCTTGTCAGAACACAAAGTAATTTCACTTAAAGAAGAGCCAGCTAACACAACACATCAAGTGCAGTTCTGTGCAGCAATATAAATGTTGAAGTTTTTCCATATTCACTAAAGTAAGTGCCATACTTTATTTAAATTGTTTCATTTATTTCCTTTGTTGTTTTTTGTTTGGCTTTTATGAAAAATGAAATTCATTTGTGATGATCGTTAGGTATTTAGATACATAACATTTAAAAAAACACTAACCAAGATAGGAAAACGGATTCACATTGTAAAGGCTGAGTCAGCCTCAACTACAGTAACACTGTTAAGCTGTAGCCTAACACTACTTACGTACCAGAAAATTGAGTGAAGTAAATTTTGTTCCAAAATGACTAAAACAGCTTATCAAAAACATACAAACAGCTTAGACTACGTAACACTTACAGGTGAGGATCGAGATGCTTCCTTCAGTTTTGACATCGTGGTCTGAAAACTTCCTATGAGATCGTGAGACCCATCGCCATCGTAGTCATAGCACTCAACCTAAAATGAAGCATTATTCAAGTGTTAGCAGCTGAAATGCAATAAGCACTACAGTGACATTTTTACATAAACATGAACGTCCAAAACATTCCTAGAACTCTTACATCATGGATTTTTGTCTCATGCTGCAGTGTTAGGGTTGCATAAGCATTTAATGGTTATGGATTATGGCTGGGTAAAAGAATTTACCCAGCTGCAAATCAGATCTTCCGCTGAAGTGGAAGACAGCTGAGAATACTAAATAGTGTCAGGTCTCAGATTAGTATGTAACATTAATTATATCAAACTACATTTTGGGAGCAAGGGGATATTAGGAAGAATTGGAAAATGATCCATAGGCCTTCTCCTGTCATCATGGATTAGGAGGTTTAATTTTGTAAAGGTCTTAATCAAACCATTGGGCATCTAGCTAAAAATTCACCAAATCTATTAGCAATCAGGAGAGTTTTATTAGTACTTGAATATTACTTTATTAAACTCCAAGATAGCTTAGAATTTATAAGTATATGAAGCTTCAGTCCAAAATCTAGAAAGGACTTCAATTTTCCTTAAGCTTAGAAAATTTAAAGTCTTTATGATACACACTTCATTGATCTGAATGTCAGCTGAAAATGAACGTTCTTGCCCGGTTTAATGGTAAGACTTCACTATTCAAGCAATTTATTTTTCAACATCCCATCCAACCAAAGAAGGCAGAACAAGGGAAAAAACAGGTATTTTTTCTGTTTGAGAATCTATCAGTTTGAGTGAGCATAATTTAACCACCATTACTTTGATCATAACATCATCAGTTTTTGAAAGCTCAAGCTTCAAATGTTCTCCAATTGCCTAAGTAAAAATCCGTGTGTTTAACTATAATTGCATATCCTAGTCATAATTTCATATGCCATTCACTTCTGATATTTTATTTCAGTTACAACATAGACATGCTAGATAACTTTAAATAATCAAATCCTATAAAAATAAATTAAAACAAATTAAAATACTAAAAAACAATAGTCCAAAGAACTTTCCATTATTTGGAATCAAAACATAAACCTCAATATTTTTTTTCCTGAATAAACATATATATGTAAATAATACATATGCGTATATATATGGCTTAAACTGAAGTACTGTTTTCACATCTTTCTTTCAACAGTGAAAAAAGTTTTGTTATATTTGAGAAACAGTTTAATTGCATTGGCCACTTAATTTAGTAATAACAAAGAAAAACAGCTTTAACATATATTTGAGCTTCTGAGAGAAATTAACGTTCCAGAAACAAACAGTAATGTTGAAGTACAAAATATGTGTACATTGAATATTCTACACTGTGGAGAGCATGCCTCTACGTTGTTGTTTGCACTACTCCTACAACACTTCAAATGCACCAACGAATAAAATGCATGCACATGCACTGAACAGCAACTTAAACCTCATTCTCAGTACCAACAGATTGATTCTCATGGCAGATGATGTGTAAATGCTTTTGAACACCATAAATAAGCCAATCAAATACTCAGCCAAATGCTTCGGTAACTGAAATTTAAAACTGAAGTCATTTCTTGAGCCAAAAGTTGCAGTACTTGTTCACAGTTGGAGAAGTTGTTTCATTTCCTTTTTAAAGGGACTGAAGTTTGTCTTGCTTGATATATTTGGTCGATCTAACCCAATTTTCAAAACTTAGTCCAGACAAGACAGAAACGTTTCTTTTGTTCCACGTATGCTCTCTTGGACACATGGTAACACCAGGGAACCATGTGATAAAACTGCATATAAATTTTCCCTAGCAGAACTAGGCATTCTTGCTCCAGTTGAAAGGCTCGTATTTTCAGCACAGAAAGGCTTCAGTGACTGCAAACACACACACAAGGAATGCAGGAATAAATTCAGAAGACAAATAATCGACATGGTTTGTGTATTGCTGGGAATACACAAACTAAGCCATTAAATGCATGAAAAGCCACTCATTAGGGAAAAGCCAGTGTTTTTACTTACTATGACAAATAGCCCATTACGTATGCAACTGTGCACGTATAAAAGTGTTAAAGCATTGTTTAATTCTTCATTAATATTATGATACAATTCTGTTCACATTTTAATGAAGTGATAGCTACTGGTTTTCTAAGTTAAGACATACCAGAAGCTGCAATTCAGCCTACTGTCTGTCTGCAAGCTGACAAGACCTCCCAACTAAAATTTATTTCCTCTGGAGATAAACCTACGCTTATGAAGTAAGATTCCAGAGAACAGCCTCTATTAAAACAATTATAGAGTTGAGAATAACTTCATCTTAAAAGAATTATTTTAATAAATGGTCTAGTTCTAGCAGGGCTCTTTACTGCAAAAGAGAAGTATTTTTACAACAATATATGGCAAAGCAAGAGCTGTCAAAGGTATTTCAGGGAAAAGGGACAAAGAAAGGAACAAAAAAAAAAAACACGGAAGCAGCAGGGAAAGCGTGTTCTGAGGTTCTGGGCTTGTGAAGTTGTTCATTAGTCTGCTCTATAATTATGTATTTAAATCTATACAGGTGCTTGTAACACCCACATCCCTGTGGCTGTTAAGCGATTTTCCAGGACTGCCTCAAGCCATATGACTACTACCTGTCACATGCAGTTCATGCTCTCGTTTGCTTTTTCCCAGAGGAAGAACAGAAAAGTATAGTGGTTTGTTGTTGCTTTTTCTTTTTTCCAAATACTAAAATATCCGGTTTCTAACATGTTCATCTTAGCTTATAAATAACATTTGGATTGATTGCTTAGCTTCAATTCCATCCCTAAACTAAAGAAATTCCTGAAGAAAAACATTCAGAAGTTAAACAGTGTTTACTCAAGGTAAGATTTGAAATGCAAGAATTAAAGACCAGTCCCAGTAAAACTGACTCCACAGATGTGGTTGACCTTTTGACAGAAAATTCAGATTGATCTGAGGAGAAAAATTGCTTAATCTGGTATCTACAAGATATATCTGGTCCACACCTGTTATCTCAGCTTGTATACTAAGAATAAGTGTAATTGATTACATCAGGTAGCTTATTAAGAATTTCATCAGTGTTACCTATAGCACATGTTAAACATAGAGCAAAGCATACTCTAACCTTTTCCATGCAACTTTTACTATGTAATATCTTACTAGCACCAACACTGGCTGGTGCAATATTAAAACTGTACAATCTAAGTGAGAAACTGACCTGGACATTTCAAAGCCACTGATGTTCAACTGGTTACCCAGACTTTTGAAGACCAACAGAAACCAAGATTTCCTTTTTTTAAAAAAAAAAAAAAAATCACCACGCTCCCCCGTTAAGTGTGCTTCCATCTGTGACTTTCAAATAAATAATAAAAACCCTACCAATGCATTTGTTCATATACACATTTCTTATACATTACCTTGATTGACTTATCCATGTCACTGTAGCACAGAGAATTAAGAGAGATTTTAAAGGGCCTCCAAACAGGATTCAAGTTGTTTTTAATAACCTGTAAGAAAAAAAGACAGAATAGTACAGCTTACAAGAGAGGAAAGCAGTGATCCAAAACTGGTCATACCTTCACATCTTGATTTTTCTAAGCAAAACTGTTGACTAATGCTGCTGTCATTCATTTCCTGAAGTTCAAATTCTAACACATAGGATATGAACAAGCAAAACATTCCTAAAATGCAATTTCATTGCCCAAAAGGTATCTTTCCAAAAGGGACTTCAAAAGAGTTCCAAAAGGGAACTTTCAACTTTATTTTTCAGACTGCAGTGATCTACTATACCATTCAGCTACCCCACTGCAAAAATTACATTTCTTTATATCTACAAATATACTGACATTGTTGAAGTAATTTTAAAAATAGTTTTTTTTGTTTTGTTTTTTAAACACACACAATTACCAAAAATAGGGAAAATGTTTACATTAGAATTTCTGAATACAGCGGTATTCTGGAGATTACTCTTCACTCCAGCCAGTGTTTATTCTGAAATGCCACTTTATGGAAATATTCCCGCATGAAATTCATTGTATAGTTAGGTAGAAATAGCGCATGATGATAAAAGGACACCCTACTGCACACAGTCTCTCAAGCTAAAAGCTAAACAAGTGATATTTAAGTATGCCACGGAAAGATCTTCAGAATTTGACAACTAGAAAGTATCCATAATAGAAATACCCAATAATGATTTTACAAAGCAAAAGACATCACAAGCAAAAAGTAATATTTAAAAATACCTAATAATAGTAATATTTATTCTTCTAACACTGGTGCATAGAGAAATATATCTATTTTAAAAACAGATAATACAAATACATGAATATAAGAAAACAAATGCACAACAAGGTTTTCAAACTCTAACAAAGATCCAGTCTTCCAGCCAAACCTAGGTTGAAACCGCAAATTCTGGATTCATTATTTATTCATTATTTAAACCGAAGATAAAAAAATCCTAATGGAATAGATACTTTTTATGCAGCTGAAACACCCTGTGAAGGAAACTGTTTTTATAAGCCTCACACAAAAAGGACTTGTACTTCTTCAGAATCTGTCTCTCAAATGTGGTCACCCCTTCCAATGTGTACACCTCCTAAATTTTGACTAGGGCCTGAGCTTACACTACAGTGAAACATTTTGAACCCACTCCTGACAGTTGCTGCCATGGAACCTGTGTACCTCCTGTCTGGAAGGCTGCTGGTGCTGACTGAGTACGTTTTCGCCTTGTACTGGGTCTGGCTGGGATGTTACCTTTCCCTGCAGCAGCCCACACAGTGCTGCGCTCTGCACTTGTAGCTAGGACAGCAGTGGTATCACACCAGTGCTGTCTGCTGCTGAGCAGTGCTGGCATAGCATCAGGACTCTCTCTAACCCTCCTAGGGGGTGGGCCAAACAGTGAGAAAGAAACATCACCAGGGCAGCTGACCTGAACCAACCAAAGGGATATTCCATACCATACGATGTCACACGGTTGTGGTGTTCAGCTGCCTAGCACGGTAAAACCACCACACGGACTTGCAGGCAAGACAGAGATTTCTCCTCTGCTCCTAACAGCAGGCAGCTGAAAACACCACCACAGCCTACTGATTTATAGTATCAGAGTGAGCCACAGAGTTACTGGGCATCTCTTGGACCTTGACAGTGAAAGGGACACGTTCATGAGTTCCACTCTGAAAACTTTCTCCACTCCTTATTGTGTGAGAAAATGGAGCCCTGGTTCAGGAACTGTGTCAGACAGCTGTATTTGAGGTACTCTTTAGGAGCTCTTTCATAGAAACTGCCAGGTTTCCAAAACAGCAGTGGCTCTCTAGAAGCCTGTCTGTGGAAATGCCTTCGTGGAAAGCAGGGTGGATGGTTCATAAAGGGCATCAGGGCCCAGTACGGCCCCCAGTGATGCACTGCCCATGTCACAGCAGGCAGGGGGTGCCCCATGTCACAAAGGGGGGGGCGGCCTTGGCCCCGGAACGCTGGCCCCAACGGGCACGCAGGCCTGCGATGGCTGCCCGTGCTGACAGGGAGGCTGCTCAGCTGCCTGCTCCTGCTGCTCCAGCCTCAGCTCCGGACACAAACTCAGCCAGAGGAACTCAGCTCCTCTCTCCTCTCTCCTCAGGCCCTCACCTCGAATGGCTCTCGGCGCCCTACAGGACACTGAACTAAACCACCGCACACTCCTGGCCTCTCCTTTCCAGCACTGTGCCGGACAATTGTCCACGCCCTACAAAACAGGTAAGATCGCCCCAACCCAAACCCTACCACGGCCTCACAGCAAGCAGAAAGGTGACGCAATCGGGCCAGGACGAGAGTGATCGCTCCAACAGGACAACGGGACACAGACAGCCTCGGTGAGACACTGGAGACTCCTGGGCAGAGAGGCAGGGGCTGCCCGTGGTCACAGGGGGATGCTGCTCCGTTTGGTGCTTCTTCTCTTTCAGCCAGAAAC
>CM021698.1:128671257-128778227 GCA_011074415.1 Stictonetta naevosa | reverse complement strand
GCTTCTTCTCTTTCAGCCAGAAACACACAGCGATGGGACCAGACCACAGCACGCTTCTGGCCGCTCTCCCCTTGAGAACTAAGCTGGAAGGAAGAACTTCCAAAGCTCTACAGGACAGGTAAGATTGCCCCAACCCACACCCACCGCAGTCCACAGGAAGCAGGAAGGTGACACAATTGGGCCAGGATTGCAGTGACCGCTCCATGAGAATGACGGGACATGGATGGATGTGGTGAGACCTCGAGACCCTTGGGCATAGAGGCAGGGGCTGCCCATGGTCACAGGGGGATGCTGCTCCGCGGTTGGTGCTTCTCCTATTTCAGCCGGAATCGCACAGTGATGGGACCAGACCACTGCACATTCCTGACCTCTCTCCCCTTGAGAACTCAGCTGGAAGGAAGAGCTGACAACGTTGTACAAGACAGATAAGCGATCCCCAACCCACACCCCACCACGGTCTCACAGCATGCCAGGAGATGACATGGTTGGGCTATGATGGGCATCTTCTGGCTGTCAGGGAGATGTGAGATAGACGGCCTTGGAATGAGGCTGGGAGAGCCTCACTCAGGGATGCAGGGGCTGACACTGGCAACAGTCTGGGGCTACCCTTTTTGATCTTTTTCCTTTCTCACCCCATCACAGAGCCCCGAGCACACCAAGCTCTGCCACTGTCCTTTCCCTCCTCTGCCCAATCCCTCTGCAGCCACTGACCTGAAGACTGGTGCAGCTTTCTGCAGCCACAGCCACCGGAGGAGCAGGAAGCACACAAGGACCCTGTCTCTACCCGGCCATGGTCCTAGAAGCACACCAACTGGCCCCACGGCTATTGTCAAAGAGAGCTCGGCACACATCCACACCACCCCACCCCACCCCACGTCTTTTTCAAACGTTGCTCAAATAAAGGTTCTGATTCACAACCTCATCGGCTGCTTTTTCCTGCCCTTCTTGGGAAAACCTCGGGGGGCTTTGCCTTTTGCAGAATGAGCGAGCGCACCAGCCTCCGCTTCTTCAGATGCTGGAGAGACTTTCAAAGCAGATTCAGTGTCCTAATTTAAGAGCAGATTTGGCAGGTGCGGGTCTGGAAACCAGTGTGCTCCCTATTTCACCAAGGGACCACATATGTATAAGGAAGGAACAGCATTTAACACAAAAGCCTCATCTGCTGTGATGGAACTGCTTGAGGAAATTCCCCTTCCTGACATGCACTCCGCACCCAACGGGCAGCTGCTGGAGGGGCTGCCCCGCTGCTGGGAATCAAAGAGAACCATGCTTTCTGCCTGGGAAATTCAGCGCCTCTCGTAGCTTTGCTGCACCTTTCTCGCATGCACCAGCCTTGCCACGGCTGGCCATCACAGCTCACTTTAGGCCAACTTCTTCCTAGTCAGCATGGCCACCTCCTGCTTACAAACTTGAATGTTCTGCCTCTGCATACGCAATGGGAGATTTTACTTTGCATACAGCTGTAGATCCTAGATTGATTAATAAAAGAGACTAATAAAAGATTGATAAATAAAAGAGACTATTTCCAAATGACCATGCCATGGAAATGAAAGAATTGAAATAATATTTTTGTCTTTTGATGTGCATTGTTAACAGATAAGAGAAAAAGAGGGATGTTTTCTACAACCTAACTGTGTAATCTGGGAGCTAGTCCATCGGATACCTGAAGGTCTGCTCAGAAGATTCTCCTGTCTACACCTGTCTATACATGTATTTTAGTTTACATGAGCTTAGGTGCCATTATAATAGAGTTTCCTACGGAAACTCCCAACTCTGACGGCATTCATTTATTCCTAGGGTATTCTATTAGAACAAGCGCCTGTATATGAGGCAAGCGTCTTGATTCCCAGTCATAAGGGGAATTAGATGTTCTCTGGAACCAAATTGGAAATGGAAACCAGATTGATTTTGGTGCATCGTTACTGAAAATATAAAAAATTGTGTGAATAACTTGGATGTGCCCTAATTCCTGACATATAAATGTTAATTAAAGATTTACTGGAAATGAAAAATTTGACTCTGCAATATTTTCTACTCTCCACAAATGCTGCATTCGCTTCCTGATTTATCTTCCTGACTGCACTGGGTCTGGCTGGGATGTTACCTTTCCCTGCAGCAGCCCACACAGTGCTGCGCTCTGCACTTGTAGCTAGGACAGCAGTGGTATCACACCAGTGCTGTGTCTGCTGCTGAGCAGTGCTGGCACAGCATCAGGACTCCCTCTAACCCTCCTAGGGGGTGGGCCAAACAGTGAGAAAGAAACATCACCAGGGCAGCTGACCTGAACCAACCAAAGGGATATTCCATACCATATGATGTCACACTCAGCAATAAAAGATGGAAAAACGAAGAGGGGAGGGGTGGGCTCTCGTTGCGAAAACGTCTGTCCTCCTCCCGAACACCGGCTACGTGCGTTGAGGCCCTGCTTCAAGGACGTGGTCAAGCACCGCTCATTTGTGGGAAGTAGAGAGTAATTTCCTTCCTCTGCACTTCCACATAGCCTTTACTTGTTTTGCTTTGCTTTTCCTTTTCCCCCTCCCTTTTCCCCTTTCCCTTTTTTCCCTTTAATTAAATTGTTTAAATAATATTAATATTTCCTTAATAATTATTTTTTCTCCTTCAATTAAATTATCCTCATCTCAACCCGTGAATTGTTCTTTCCTTTACTTCTTCCTCTCCTCATCTAAGGAGGGGGAGTGAGAGAGCGGTTGTGATGTTCAGCTGCCTAGCAGGGTAAAACCACCACAACCCTCACTCTGCATTATCCTTGGCATGCCCTTGCTATGCAAGCATTCAGTATAATTGCTTTAATTAGTAAACAGTTCAGCTAGGTGACACTGACATAAAGGCAACACGGTCACAGGAATGCCCAAATTCTACCATCAGAGCAACACTTAAATCTGTCTGCATTCGGTATTTTTTCAAAGCATTTGCCTTCTACATTACAGAGAGCTATTTTTTTTCTTTTATTTAAAATAGTATGTCATTAAAAAGAGAACCAGAGTACAGTAAACTTTCTGTCATATAAGAAAGTCAAGCTGACATGACTGACCCACCTGCATGTTAACTACCACACCACTCTTTCTTCTGGTTGTAAGGTTCTGTACCTCTAATGCTGACATACTGGAAATCAAATTACCTCAACTTATAGGTAGTTGACAAAAAATATCCTACCTCTGTTCTGTGAACCATCACCCAGTTTCCATCTCCAGTTTGCTTGTGGAATTCCAGATAAGGATCTGACTTCCCAAAAAAGTCCTGTATTTAAAGAACATATAATTATCCCAGAACAGCCTGTGGCATGAATGTGATTAAATGCTAGTTAAAATGCATTTGGATTAACAAAAGGTAAACTAAATATTCAGGGAACAAATACTTTAGATGAAGAAATGCACTTATTATTATAATTATCAGATATAATTTATTATATCTTATTTTCTTTTACCACCTGTGAAAGAGAAAGAACAGGGAATGTCCTTCAATTTAAGATAAAGTTCAAAAAAATGAATACTTACAGTAGTAAGTACTATGATAAGTATATTAAGAATTTGATCCAATTCAAAAATATCATTAAATTGATGAATTAAAATTCAGTCAATGTTAGCTTTCCTGAATGAAAACTAAGTTTATTTTTAAATTAAAAAATATTTTAAAATAAAGTTATAAACTTTAAATTTTAATATTAAAATTATATTAAATAGTTGTTTTAAGAAGTTTTTCTAAATGCAATCATTTTAACCAGCCCCAAATTATTTAACATAACGGATTTATAGAGTAAGTGATTTTTTTAAAACCTTTTTTTAGAGCACTAGCTGGTAAACAATTACACAAATACTCAAGCCTATAAATATATCTGAACTCCATTATCTTTGTAATTAAACAAAGACAATTAAATGCAAGAGAGCTGTTCACAGGATATCCCAACTATATACTCATCTAATTTAGAAATTTATCAAAATTAATTTGAACATAGTCAATGAAGTTACTCTGAAGCTATCTTCCCTCGATTTTTAGCATAAGCAAAATCTTAATGGATGTAATCACGTCAGCAAAAAATAAGACTGAGCATCTTGATGTTCTGTCTTCTGACAAAACTGATTATGCTGCTTTACCAAAGAAACAGCAATCACTTAAATACCTTATTGTCCAATTTCCTTGCTTCTACTTCAAATACAACCACTCTGTTATCCTTCACTTCTTCTGCTGTAATCTAGGTAAGAAAAAAATATATATTTTGCATTCAGAAATTATATTGTCTCATAGTGCTCACAATACGTTTACAGCGGTTCTATTTTAAAAGGTCACGTTTACTCAGAAATGAGCCAGTAAAAAATGGGGGGCAAAGGCAGTGATGATTAGTTTAGATATCAGGATTAACCACAATGATGACACTGACAGTTAAAGATACTGCCCAAATAGCAGTGCATCAGATGCTTTACTGTAGCTGGATGGATGCAGTGAGCCTTATTGCAGAAGCTGGGCAACCCTCCTTTTGGATGACAAAAGAGAAGAGAATACTACAAAACATTCTTCATAGCATTGTACATGAGACCCACCGTGTTAAAGCCACAGAATAAATAAATAAAACAAAATGATATTTAAGTATAATTGCTGAAGTGAGTTACTGTCTTACCGTAATACTTCCTCTTCCAGCAGGTCTGCCATTTTTAAGTACTAATGGTTTTGTTATAGTCTTGCTAGAAACTACCTGCCAAGATAAAATTTGAGTGTCAAGGATTATTAGATCAATTTAATAGATTTTCAAATGAATGTAACGAGATAGCAAGGTATGTATGTTTTTCATATACACCATTCAAACACGTGCAAGTCACGCTTCACAGCTTCACTAAACAGATTTATGAACACAACGTGTTTGTCACGCAAATAAGCATCACTTCTTCCCCTATAGTGTTTCTAGTAGACTTCATTTTAGCTTTTTCACGTAATGGTTTCTCAGAAGTCCGTCTATTCATTCTAATTGTATTTCTTTACTTTAAAAATGAATTATTAAATTGTTAATTAATTTCATTTCACAATGCTTGTCTTCATAACAAACTTGAAAAAAAAGACCACACTTTAGACATGGGGCGCAGGGAGAGAAACCCCAATCCTGAGAACAAATGCCTCTGAAGGATCTTTTAAGATAAAAAAAAAGCTTCCTAATTGCAGTAGCGTTAACAGTAAAATTTGAGAAGGAAATGAGAATGAAATCAACAGTAAGTAGAACCAGAATCACTGCGTGCCTTGAGTGAAAAGCAAATGAATATTAACATTAATATGGCCTTTGTGAACACTCATATCTTGCTATACACCTATTCTCTTTTTCAGGGCATAAAAGTATGAATTTGAGTTTTAGACTAAGTAAATATCAATCACTACTTTGTGCTCACTGATAATCCACTTTCAGCCAGCAATTCAGTCATCATTCTAGAGCACATTTTAAGGCAGCATCTCAAAACCTTTTGCAAAGAAAAGTATTACTAAACTGAGGCTTGCGGGGAAAAAAGAGGGAAACTTTGATAGTACACAACTATATAAGAACACAGTAATAAAAAACTTAAGATAAAAGTGGTTAACAGCTTGCTTTAACTTGTATTTTCTTACTTCTAAGGGAAATAATCTGTATACTTACTTGCCCCAGTGTACATTCAAATTCTCCTAGGAAGTCATCATCACTCAGATCAAAGGTTTTGTTATCGATGTCATATATTCCAAATTTAAGTTTCTGAACAAGCTCAAAATAGTAATCAATTAGGAATTTCTTTGAAAACTTTGGGTTCAAGGAATTCTTAATTCTTTCTGTGCGATCAACCTGCAGTTAGAAAGATACCACTTTACTCAAAATTTCACCAACCATGATAAGCACCTAAATCAAGCAACATTACTGAAGGTTTTCAGAAGAGCTTCTCAGTATACAGCTGTATCTTCCAACAAACTTTTCATAAAATACAACTAAGCACAGTATATTACAAAATCCATTGCTCTAAGTCAGAGATAGATGAAGTCCTGTTTTTCTTTGCTTCCTGTAAGTAGTATCTTATCTACTCCCAGACAAGAACATGAACAAAAAATTGTATATTGTCAAATCAAGGATGAGACTATAATTTTGGAGTACTGTATTTTTAAAATCACGTTTAAGCACTTGGAAGGGTTGTCTGTCCTGGCTGGGGAAAACAGTGGTAAAATAGATCAGGTGTAAGTATTTATTAGAAAACAATTATTAGTGTGCTATTTGCACTCCTATTATAGACATAATCTAATGAAAAGTATTCAAAGGTGCGAGCATATACTTAAACTATTTTAATGAAGTTTTATGCTCTAGTGTTTTAGAGGTCCAAAAAGCTAGATTGTGTTTTTAACAGATTCATGAGAGCAATCATATTGTACCTCATACCACTGCTGACCACTCGTATTCTGGAGAAGCACACACAGGGGGTCTGACTTGGAACCAACATCTTTATCCAAGAGATTGGTGCATGCAACAGTCAGCTCCACTTTTGTCACACATTGCGCCGCCATTTGTTAAGCTACAAAACAATAACAGAAATAATCACATTTAAAACAGATGAAAAAGCAAATACTGTGATTGTCACAATTAATTCTCTGATCATTAGAAACATTTGCTTGTCAGAAGCACAATTTAAGGCACTAAATACCATTTAAAAATTTTATGAGGTACCAAGATTACAGCATTACCACCATATTCTTGGCTTTGCCACACTGAGATAAAACTTAATTTCAAAGTCAGCAATAAGAAACAAGATCAAGCTTCTTAGAATGCTTGAGGAACCAAAGGCAAAACAGGATATGCCACAAAGAAAGCACAGTGGTTTGGAATGCTGACAATACAATTTCACATACTCTAAATCTCATTCTGTAAAACCCACATGAATGCCAGTATCTTGTATTGTAGATACTAATAATAATTCAATGAATTAGAAAACAATATTAAATATTCCCCCAACAAACCTTTGTAACAACATGCTGCAGTGATAAGTATTGCAGGATTGGAAAAGGAGTTAAACGGGGAACAAGAGTAAGCAATCTTGCTTAGTAAATCTTTAAGAACAACGATAATTTTAATATTTTTTTAATATTAAGGATAAAAAATTTTGAAGTCAAGTAACAACTAAGAACAAGGAGGAAGCTTTCTTTCTGGAGGTTCAGTTAAAAAAAATTAAAGTTTTCTCACATTTCCTCTGAAGTTTCACAATCATTCCCTACTGAAACTGCAAAAGTTGTATCAGCAGATACAAACAAAGAAACATATTAATTATCAATTACGAAGCCCACTGTGGCATAGCAAGAATTTGCAAGCCAAACTAGGTCTGAGCAATAGATACTGTCTATATAATGAAATTCTTGATTTTACTCTTTAAGAATTACAGTTGATCATTTCCAGCAGCTCCCTGGGAGGTGAACCTTGATTCAGAAACTAAAACTTCCCCATCTGTCCACAATCAGACTGTCTTGGAAGTTCCTAAACCTCTGTAGCTTCAGCTTCTCATTCTGTACTGCAAGTCCACAGTCCGGACTTGGCATCCCTCTGGGTTAACATCTTGAAAATGCATGAGACACCAGACAGAATAAGAAGCAGATGCTTTTCCTTCCTATCTAGCCAGTTTACTTACACCACTTATAGTATAGTGCACCTGAAACTGTGTTCAGCCCTTTTCCTTTCACTACATTTATATGACTTTTAGTGAAAAATAAGTTCTTTTTTTACATGCAAAAAGGGAAATGATGATGATAGAAAAGAGGACCAATGAACTGAAACCGGGAGAAAGAAAATAATGTAGTCTGAGAGAGCTTTCCTGAGGCTTTTGTATTCCACTAGGGCACACTTTGTATGTTGCCTCTCCATCTCTGCTTTGCTACCTTAGAGTTGGATGGACCCTTTAGGGACCACTACCAACTGAAGTAAATACAAATAATCTGTGAAGGAACCACTCAAACATTCACTCACATACACTTCGTTCCAGAAGCACGCAGACTTACGGAAATCCTCCTGCAAACACCTATATGTGATTCCACCTGAGCAGCTTGAACTCCCAAGATTTTACCAAGTTTCAGTCATTATCCTTGAGGGGAAAAAAAAAAAAGCGAAGCTCTGAGTTCCAAACATAGAGAAAAGTTTTTAAATTGATGTTTTCTAGGCTTAGAAAGCATACTTTTAAAAAGCTGTCTGCCCCTTTTTTCCTGGTTCTTTTTATACTGGTATTTTCCATTCTCTATTGCTTTCCTGGCTGCCAGACAGAACTCATTAACAGTTAGTGGCTTTGCCCAGAGCAGAGCAGAGCATGACTCCTTACTGGCTGTTTCCAGAAAAACAACCTTCTGCTGACAAAATGATGCTCTAATACCCACCGATGCTACAGAGGCAATTAGAAAGGGTTTTCATGAGAATTAACAGAATTCGTGATTGGACTGAGACGTACTTCTCAAAACTCAAGATTTTCTTGCCCTAACTTCACTGAGACTCCTTAACCTGGATCTTGGGAAAGGTCCCTTACCCCCATGTCTTTGGTTAAGCAATCTTTCCATAATCATTTGTAAATGGACCGCACTCAGTCAACTTAAAAATCTGGTCAGATTTTTCTTCTTAGCCGGTGTGAGCACGTCCCAGTTCTCTCATGCCACAAGTACTTTCTCACATGATTTTGAGACTTCTTCTCCTCCTCCACATGTCCCTGTCTCTCCACTAAGCATACAGTGTGGGAACAGAACAGATTTAGCAAAAGAGGCACGGTGCAAAAAGCATCCTTTAACACACAGAGAGGGCAAGAATTGAAAAGCCTGCTTCCCTGCCCCAAAACACAAGTGTTCTTCTTCAAAACCTAATTGTGTCCACAGTAGCTAAAAGACACCTTTTAACAAGAATGTGTTTACCTGAGCAAAGGATATTCAACTTGAAACCTAGAAAAAAAAAACTACTTCCCAAATCCTGAGATTAACCTTTTTGCTTCCCAGTTTCACAAGATGCAAGACGAAAATAATACAAGTCACTTTCCCCAGAGATTTTGAGAATATTAGAAATCATTATTTTTATAACTGGTCTGTGACATTAATGTATTTCAAGAAATAATTCTGCTATTTGAAAAAGACAACATGATTGCCCATAATAATGTAAGACTCATACATTTCATAGTAAATAGCTGTATACAACCTGATTTTTAGGTAATATTATAAACATTGAACATTAATAATATAACTACTAGTGAGGAAAAAGTCATCTCATTAACCCAAAACAGTATTTACAGTAGTGAAAACATAGAAAACAATTCCCTTGCAACATTGCAGTCAGTGCAGAGCTTGCAAAGGGTACACATGCTCTGCATGTCCACATGAAGCAAAAGACTTTTAAACAGCAGCAGCTGTTAGAGCTCTGCATTCGTTGTGTGAGTCCTCATAATCCCATGCTGCATAAAACCAAGAATCTCTCTGCTCCACCCAATTCTCCTAGTGTCTGAAAGTCTTTGTTAGCTGAAAACTTCTAGAACAGGTTTAGGTGGGGGGATTCCCAAGAAGACAAACACCTTTGTGGAACAGAGTCACCAATGCTTAAGTGGTGTCTTTTTGAAAACCTGTTGGACACAGAGTCTGGCAAATTGCAGTCTCTTCAGGATGGTGGAAATAAGGAATCACAGCTGCACTAATGTATTATCTCTCAAAAAGCCATTCCACAACATACTACCAGATCTAGTAGGCAAGCCAGATGCAAATTTTTTCAGATACATGACTGCATTACTTGCAGATTTGGGATACTGGAATAACTTTGCACAAAGTGAGGAAGCTGTTTGGGATCTGGTAAAATGAGCCTTCACTGCCAGTAAGTTGCATCACATAACAAGAGACTTATTTATGCAATTAGCTGTTGTTATGAAAGTAACTCCCCATCAGCCAAATATAACCCAAACCTCAGCCGTTCTCAATCTATCAGACGTTTGTCCTCCAGGTAGGGCACAGCATGAAGCAAGCTAAAAGCTGACTGGGATGGGGCCAGATGACAGTGACAGAGATTGTCCTTTTCATTGGCATAGATTTTGTGACCGCAGGAGCGTATTAGGCTCTTAAAAACCACTGATAATACTGGATGCAGGGAGACTGAACTACTAAACAATTCAGCAGAGCTTGCGACATCCAGACTCTGAGCTGCAGCAGTGTACAGTCACAAGGGAGATGCTGATTCCTGACCCTATGAAATGCCTGGGGCATTCAAGAGCATGATTAGCTCAACTAAATATATTGCAGGTGTTTCTGCTTGCTCTGTCTTTATCAAAGCAAAATGGCAAGTCAAGGACTAGCCTTGTCTTGCAGTTCCACTGATCACAATGTTCCCTGAGTTCCCCCAGTGATTCTAATGAAGACAAGCGGTGTCTGCCAGATGACCCAGTTCCTTTTGAACAGGAACTGCAAGCAGGGCATTCCACCTGGAAAGCAACAGCTCTCTTATCAGGATCATCTTCTAACAGAGCACTTCAGTACTCTCAGACTGCAGCAATCATGTCAATGCTGCAATACAGGAGGGGAGCACAGACTTGCCCAAGTGCTACTTCCAGGGCAGTGCAGCAGTGAGTTCAGGTGTGTTGTGTTCGTTAGAGCAGGTGCCATCCAATCTGATAAGCAGAAATACCTAGCTATAGCAAGGCAAAAGGACTAATGAAGTGAGCACTGCTCTGGTTGGGTTTGGCTTTTCTGACTTCAGTCACAACTCTCAAACCTGTTCTGATGTAAACAAGCTGTCACTGGCAGAGCATTTCCTAGTTGCTGTGAACTACTAATGACAGCAGACCAAAACTCCATATTTTGTTACTACAGGGCACAGACAGAAAAAAACAGGTGAGACATTTCAGAACTTGCTAATAAAGTCTACTCCTGTTCACTGAAACTTCTAGGTACTACAGCAATTAAGCATTTTACATAAGCTGTATGTAAGACTGAAAAATATCTTATGAAAGTAGTACTCTGATTCTCCTTGGATTATTAAGCATTTCCCATAAGCTTAAGAAGACAATAACATGGAAATTAATTATACAAACATATTACACCAAAGTCTTGAACAAACCCTAATCTGAAATAACGAGTATGAACCTTTACTGCCCTGAACATTCATTATATGGAACTGTTCAGTCTCTGTTCTTTCAAATAGGTCTAAGACACCATCTCCTACAAATATATATGTATTTGTGTGTGTGTGTGGTGAAGATTTCTAGGCCTGTATTCCTTGGAACCTCTTCTATTGCATCTCTCACTAAGCAATGACAGCACTTCCTGCAACAGCCCTTCACAAGGAGGGTTCCAACAAAGAGGTGGCACAAAGATGAACAAAACAGGAACTTAATGAAAACAACCTGCGAGACAACATCCATTTGATAAACATGATCTTTATGATCCATAATCACATAGTGGTCCTGTGACACCTTTTCCTAACTGTTGCATATGCAAATAACACAGAACAACAACATATTCCCAGAAAACGCCACAACTGCTGCAAGAAACTGACAATGAAACCATGACAAATAGAGCTGCTTTTGCCCCCAGAGGGGGCTAACAGCATTACAACCTCCAATCATACTAGAACATATATGCACAGATGTCTATTTCAAATAAAGCCAATGTAACCCTTCAATTCTTAAAGAAACAAACCACACCATTTCATAAAGTTACAAAGGCTAAGACCATTTCATAACTTAATTTCAGCATGGCGTTTGAAAATTTGAGGCTTCTCTAAAAATCGTACCTCCAAATCTGAATTTCCACTGCTGTCTTCCTTTCTTTACAGACAACACAGCTGATAAAACTCTTCTGTTGCAGTAGTTGATGTGCTGACAAGTTGAATAATAGAAGCAGATCAAACCAATTCACCTCAACGTGAATCATTCACCAAGTATTCTAAGAGTCGCACAAAAGTGAGTTCTATCTCCTCTCACTCACTACTTCGAATGCACAGAGGAACTATATCATTCTTAATTGAACACGTAAGATTACGTTGATAAAACCACAATGACCACACAGCTCATTAAACTGCAGATTATGCAGAGAAAAAAAAATAAGAGCTAGTATTTAAGAAATCTGAGGCATGACAGAGATACTATTTTCTCTATGGGCAATGAATCATCTATTTATAAAAGATTCATCATAATCGGGTAGTTCAAATATTTATCCACTGGACAGGCAGCACACTGGTGTAGCAGGTCAGACAAGTATTTGTAGGTGGTTCCTACATATAAAAATCTATCATTAAATTATATTTACCATGCTGCCTAAGGTACTCTAAGAAAAATCAATAGAAACACTACACTACACTGGTCCAACACATCATTTACTATCTCAGTACAAGCAACAGCACTAACTTCAAGCTGCCATTCAGAGAATTATACCTTACTATAGCATGGATATATTTCAAATCATCCTGTAGGACAACCAACAGCTCTCCAGTCTTCCTTCCATCAATTTGTATCATACCAGCTACTTGCACTCTGTATTCATTGTCCCTGGGAGGCATTACACATGCCTGCTCTGCATATTCCTAGGGAGTAGCTCTGAACACACAAAGACAGCAAATATACTGCTTCCTGGAACCATTAGATTACTGCACACATGCTACTCACCTACCATCAGGACTTGCTGATAGCCTGCCTGGATGTGAGAAGTACCAGAAGAAGGCTGCCACCAACCAGGACTGGCACCTATTTCATCGTGCTCCTAACCACGCCTTGGACACAGCAGTGAGTTAATATGCGCACCAGATCCAGCCACAGGATAAGAAAGATCTACAGGAACTTCTTTCAACCACTGAAGAAAGTATGGTCTAAATCATTATTACTATCCAAAAGACTGTTCTCTCAAGACTAACAGAAATTAAGACTCAGCAAGCCAGCACCAAAACCCCTACGTTCAGACATCTTTCAATCACTGAGTAACATCACTCTTAAATCCCTGAGCAAAAGTATCACGTGTAAGGTAAAATTAAACACCAAATGAAGAAAGTAAATATAGAACATGTAGATGAGAAGTTAAAAAAAGGTCCATTGATTGTTTTAAGCCATACCACAATGTCAAATGTGATGGTGGAAGCGGCTGTTAATCACAGCCCAACTGACTAAGAGAAGTAACTGCTGGGTTTAGAAGGAACTGGTAACAGATACTAACTTGATCATGTATTACTTATGTTTGAAGATTTATATTGGAAGTCATCCTGACTGCGTCTAAAAAATTAACAGAATTAAGAAGGAAAGGAAAAAAAATAACTACCTTAACATGTAACTTTTTCTTTAAATAATGGGTATTTCTTAAAGTAAACCACGGTAATGACAGTATTTACCTTACTCTAGATCAGAATAGAGAAAAAAAACTCCACCCCAGGTAAGAATATTAAGCTAACTCAGCTGTGGAGTTGAGATTTTAGCATTAGGTAAGTTATGCCACATTTACACCTAAAAGATGGGTCTTTGTGCTGCCTGTACTGAACAGCTACCATGGCTTACCTCTAGCCTTAAGGGCATTTGCCTTTAACAGCTCAATTAAAATTAGTCTAACAGTCACACGTAATTGATTTGTACTGATTCTTATACATTTAACACAAACATTCATACTGGAAAAACAGCATTCTTGCTAACATTAAGACAGGAAAATAAAGACTTCTGTCTGGTTCTTCTTGCTCCTTTACACATCTTTTTAACTTACTTTTTATTCTTCTAATGAACAATGCTTGCATGGTGTTCTGCCTACTCTGTAAAAAAAAATCATCTCTGTGACTATGTAGACTGAGAAAATAAGATCTGTATGTGTGATCTAAGTGAACAATTTAAAACCTCAAATGAAAAAAAACAAAAACACCTAGGAGTAAGTCTGACTCCAATCACTCGCATTAAGCATACTTTGTTGTACCACCACAGAAACATCTTGAACTTCTGGAGACACGAAATTTCTAAGAAAATGAATGCAAGATGCAGTTTTGAAGGCAGGGGGATTTATATTACCTTGAGGACTCTTAATGCCCTTTGAATATGTGACGGTAGCAGCAGAAGCAGAGAGCTTTCATTCTTTAGTTTTGCCCTAATGTAGAAGTCAACTGGCCAGAAGCATGCCAGCTAAGGCGAGCCTTACACGTCACGCAACAGCAGGGCGGAAAAATAAGCCAAAAACGTTTGAACAACAGTAACTCCACAGGAACCGGACACCTTGTTTGTTGTCACTTTATTTAAGGAAAGCCGATGACTCCTGCCAGTCTCCTCTCCCAGGGGCAAAGGCGACTTTCTGAGCACCCCAAACCAGCACCCAGCCCTCACAAGTTCAGGCGGGCGGCACTGACGGGGCTTCGCTACCTGGGGCAGGCGGCTCAGTGCTCGCAGGAGGCTGCTCCGGGGCCGCTCTCCTGCGGCAAGAGCACAACAGCCCTCCGCTACCTCAGCCACCGCCCGTGCCCAGGCAGGGGAGCCCTGCCCGGAGGAATTCCACCCAGGCGGCAGCGCGGTGCCTGAGCCCGTTCCCTACCAGAGCAGCCGCGACCCCTCCCGCCCTCCCGCCTCCAGCCCCTCACCTGCGGCAGCGCACAGCGGCTCCCTCACCCCGCGGCAGCTCCACCACGCCCGCACCAAGCAGACCCGCTCCGCCCCGAGGCCACGGAGGGAGAGCATGCGCGGCTCCCCCCGGCGGAACGGGCCGGCCTTGGCCTCGTGTCGCCCCGGCCGGCCCCGCCACCAGCACCGCCCCCGCCGGCGGACGTGCGAAATGGCGGCGGCCGCTGTCATGGCGGCGCTGCTGGTGGGGCCCCTCGGCCGCCGCTCCGCCCGCACGCTGCTAGGGCGGGCGGGGGTCGCCACGGGCGGCCCGCGGGGTTGGGGAAAGCCCGGCCGGAGCCAGGTAGCTGAGGGCAGCGGGCCCTGCCGGTCCTCGTCCTCCTCAGGACACCTCAGCCGGCGGGGGGTGTGGGCTGTGAGTCTGAAATATAACCGTGGTACCAGAGATGAGAAAAAAATAGTAATTCAGAGTAACAGCGTTTATTAATGCACGTTTTATGATCCCGTGCAGGTGCTTAGAAAAAGCCCTAAAAGGGGGGTTGTGCGCTCAGCGGGGTCCTTCTTGGTTTATGAAGCTTCCAAGCTGGTTTCTGGCTTTGCTGAGGTTCATGCAAGCTTCAAAGGTAATGTTTTAAAATAGGTGATTCTAATGTGAAATTTAAGTTTTTTACTGCCAGGATTATGTAGGAAAGTGGTGTAATGCTTTTGAGGTTCTCCATTCAGGCTGCGTGCAGGACATTTCACTGATAGGGTTTTGAATTAGTTCAGGGCTTTAAAGCATGGTATCAGTTTAATTAGGAATTTATTGTCACTGAAACCAAATCTCATCTGGTGACAGAGAGGATGAGATCAATGCACAAGGTGTATGACACCTAGTTTGTCACCCAGGCTGTAAGTAATTCATTGGGAAAGATAAGGTTCAGTTGGGAAGGCAGATCAAGATCTGATAAATTTCTGGAATTCTAGTTAATTGAGATTTTCTATATGAACACCATGGAATTCTCATTTAATGTAGTCGAGTAGCACTGAGATTGTGTTTCAAACAAAAACGAGAAATACTCTTTGTGTTTGTTACACTAAGAAGAAGTAAAAGTCTTATAATTTACATAAACCACCTAGTTAGTAGTTTGTTCAGACTGTTGAATTCTGAGCATTCAGTTATTAGATATGACAGTACTGCAAGTGCTGTTCAGGATGAGGCTTACTATGAGGCTTATCTTAGACATTTAAATCCAAAGTCCATGTAGACCATTATTGTATCTTTGAAATTGTAGATAGAAGGCATTTAGAGATGACCAGGTTGAAAAGTTATCCAGAATGCTTTAATCTTCAGAGATTTATTTTCTAGGAGCTTTTAAAGGTGAACATAAGACTTGTATTTAGTAGTCTTCAGTGTTTTTGTTTTGTTTTTAATAAATAAAACTATGTTATTGTGAAATACGACTACCATATTCAGTAGATAACTTGAAAAATAAAGTTTATAAATGTAATTTTTACGAAGCATGGATTGAGCTTATGTTTTCACATAAAAGTTTGATCACAGACCAAGGAGTAATGCCAAAGAGATGACAGCGTAGCTGAAAATTCTAAATGAAATTAGGCGGGACGTTTTACTTAGTGTCATTTTTTCATGTTTAATGTTGGTAGAAGAATCAACTCCGAGTTTTGCTCTTACACCTTTGTATACTTTAATAGAATGATCCACCTGCTTCCATTTGCTTTTATTTTTTCCTAATTCTGTCTGTTCTTATGCTAGAATCCTGTTTTGTGAACTGTTTCATTTATCTGTGGAATACTGGTTTATGTACCATATATACATATATTTTATTACTACATTATATTCAGCCAGTTGTGGAAATCATATTCCTCCATTTCTGTTGTCAGAGTTTTAAAATATTCTCTAGAAAAACTTAAATGTTGTAAGTACAATGGGTACTTAGTTTATAAATTGATAAAAAGACAACTCTGATTTTTCAAATCTTAAGAGCCTCAGTCAGAAAATCTTTGAATGGTGTTTCATTTTGGCTTGTTAAGATAATGACCCATACTCAACCTGTGATTGTCTTTGGCAAAACTATGGAACTGTATTGAGAACCAAGGATATTTAAAGAAAATTCTTTTTTCACAAATAAAAGAAAATGCTTACAGTGCTTTAAGAAAGACATTTTTGAATGTTAAATCCATTAAACATCCACAGGTCCCTTTCTTGCTGAAGCCCACTCCCCAATTCCATGAGAGACAGGCACATACTCCGCACCGTATCTCTTCCTACTTGTTCATTGTAAATAGCTTATCTGAATCTTCTGTGCATGAAAGTTGTTGTTAGAACGATGGCCTAAAAATTAATTAATTCATTCTTTGTGTTTCAGTTAGACTGTCTTGCTCTGAAACACTTTGTTTATACCTTAATATCCTAATTACATGCAATTTATTTGTCTGTTTCCACAATTCTCATTCTTTCTTAAGTGGCAGAAGTTATAGAACAAGCAGACTACCTGTATGGGAGTGGAGAAACTGAAAAGCTGTATCGGTTGCTGGTTCAGCATAAAGATAGGTACTTGACTGAATTGAATATCTGCGTATTATTTTGTTGCTGTTGGTTTTTGTTTGTTTGTTTGTTTGTTTGCTTTTTAATGTGTTCTTTTATACCAGTTTTCAACTAATATTCTTGTTGTGGTATGCTGGAGAGCCTTGCTTTCATCGTTATTTAAGTAGGCAAGGATTCTTGATCTTTTTCTTGCCCATGGAAAAATGAATGATGAAAGCACTGATTTTTAGCTGAGTGCAGCTGTAGAAGCTGAGGTTTAACATTTAAGGCTTTCATTCCTGTAAGGAGGTTTTAGGTATGTTTGGTTTATTACTTTAAGAATTCTTAAAATATATATAAATAGTGGAAAAAGTCACAGCCTCTCTACACATTACTGTAATGACCACAGTATCTAGAATTTAGGCACTGACAATTTTTGAGACTTTTTTTCATTGCTTACCAGCTGTTCCTTCTTTCTGTTTTCATTTGTCTCCTGTTAGGATTTGAGTGTGAACAGGAAAAGCTCCTTAATCATGCAGTTATGTCTTAGCTACGCAAAACATTTCAGATAAGTGAACAGAAACAAACAGGCTGCTTAAGGAAAAAGCAGAAAATGCATAGATAAATTGAGTCCTTTCCTTTGGAAACAAAGCATCTCCTAGAACACTTCTGGAGGGAGTTAACTATTCAGTTGTTTTTGTATGGTTTGCTTTGTTTTTTTGTTTTTGCTTTTTGGTTCTTGGCAGAGGCACAAGTACAAAGGCTGGGAAGTTAAAGGAAGGTCCTGGCCTGCAAGGGACACAGTGCCGTAAGCAAGCTGTGACCTTGCTCCTAAGTGTGTAACAATGCTTCTTACTCTGAGAGAAGTAATGATCCCCTGTAGCTGTACTTAATATTCTTGTGATGTGGCTGAAAAATTAGTCTGCTAGTTCTGTGTTACTCCATTAATGACAGCAGGACTGTACTATGCACTGAGCATGACTCAGTTTGACTCCAGAAAAGAAAACTGGCTTTGATGGGTATTCTGAGTCTAGCAGTGACTCAGGTCTGCTTTCTACTATTTTTGGGTTCTAGTAGTTGTGACTTTGGTGCTCCCATTTGTAGAGGGGAGTGGAATGTTTTATGACCAGACAGCAAAAATCTCTGAAATGCATTTCAGATGGGTATCATCAGACAGTGTATAATGGCAGGCTTTCATTTGTTGTTTGTTACCTTGAATTTGCATGTAGCGTAGAATGGCAGATGATCTTATCAAGCACTTGAGATTCATATTGAAAGGCTTATTGGAGACCTTTCCTAGCTTTGTTGCCATTGTTACTTCAGAACATTTGTGTTTCTGTTCATAACTAGTGAGGACGCAGAGTTACTGTGGCGGCTGGCACGAGCATCACGAGATTTAGCTCAACTAAGTAGTACTTCTGCAGAGGAGAAGAGACAACTGGTGTATGAAGCCCTTGAGTATGCAAAAAAGGCTCTTGAAAAAAATGAATCAAATTTTGCAGCACACAAGGTGAGCCAAGCAAAATAACTCAACTGAAATCTTGTTCCTTGATGTCTGCCAGTGGAAACTGGAACAAATGTGCTGTTTCAGCAAACTTCAGCATAATTTAACTTTTCAGTTAAGAATGCATGATTCTCACTTTAATTTTCACTCTCTTGCTTTTAATTCTCGATGATGTGTTTCTAAGATCAGAGTCAAACTTTTGCAGCTAAATTTCCTGTACACAGGAAACAGAAATTGGTTTAATGTGTGCAGGACCATGGGAACAGGTGACAGATCACACTGGTTACAGCTGATCTTCTCCGAAAAACATTTTACATGCCACACATCCAGCATGCTGTCTCTGTGTGCAGTTGTAGCTCTATAGAGTTTCATTGGAAAGACTTCAGGCTCTGGCTTCATTCTGCTATTTTTTGGTGCTGTTGCACAGAGGTAACAAAGTGTAGTCAATTGTGTTGGCATCCTGGATAAGAGGCGGACATTGATTCCCTTATCTGTGCAGACTAGCAGGTTGCTCTGATGCTGTTACAACTGTAACAAACGATGCTGTAACAAATACTTTTTGCTTGGTGGGGGTGATGGATGTTCTGTGGGGGTTTTTTGTTTGTTTTTTATTTATTTATTTATTTGCTAGTAATATAGTGCTTTATTAAATGTTTTATTTTTGTACTTTGAATTACAGTGGTATGCCATTTGTATCAGTGATGTTGGAGATTATGAAGGAATTAAGGTTAAAATTGCAAATGCCTTTGTTATCAAAGAGCATTTTCAGGTAATGTAAACAGTTGTTTCTTTGATTTTTTTCTTTGCATATGATAGCCTTAATGTGTCCAATACGTAGATTTTTGAGAGTTATGAACTGGCTGTTGGTGAAATCTTGCCAATGTACTTCTGTTCAAATCTCAGGGTGACAATTTGATTTTGGGGGTTATTGTGACAGTCTGGCATTCCAAAGTAACAAGGGATACAAATTAGTTCCTGCTATAAACTAAGTCTCTATAGAAGAGAGTCTTGAAATAGCTGAAGTGCTTTTGCCGTCTCTTAGGACTAGATAAAGTATAGCTGTGCTATTGAGAAATGGGTGTGTGGCCATCCTTTTAAGTGTGGATTGTGTACCAGTAAAGGACAAGTACTGAAGAAGATAAAGGACTGCTGACTAACTTTGTATCACTGGAAATTATGTCAGAATCTGAATACATCAAGTCTCATGTGAAACTCTTACTGACCTGTGAACCATGAGTGCTTAGAAATCTGTCAGTGCCTTCAGTTTTTTGGAGGTGAGCAGATTCAGTTGTGCACTGAATATGTACTGTGTCCTTGAAATTCTACACAGTTAATGTGGTTTAATTAGTAGTAGAACAAGTCAATGTTTCTTTATTCTTTAGTGTATTTTAAGCCAGATGTGCCAGAATAAACTTTTACATCTTGATGTGATGGGGTTTTTTTGCTTGTTTGTTTTTTTTTTCCCACCTCCACTAGAGAGCCATTGAACTGAACCCGAAAGATGCAACATCAATTCATCTTATGGGCATTTGGTAAGATGCATTTTGAACAAAACTTAACAGGTGGCAAAGAGAAGTGCTAGAATATATGCCAGAATATGGCACAGAAAAATGTCAGAATAGAAGTGGACTATATGAATTGCAGAAATGCTTAGAATAATTCAGTGGCTTGTAATTAGTTGATTCAAGCAACTTGAATTGAGTGGCACAGGAGGTCATGCCTTGAAAACGTCTGGCTGTTAATTCTTATACAGTTCAAAAAGATGAAAAAATATTTGTTCATTGAATTTCTTTGTTTCACTGTATTGAACTATTAAAAACTTATTTTCCAGACCTTTATCTCCATAACACGCAAGCCATTTTTTTCTGACTAGTGTGAATGGAGACAAAATTCAACACTGAACCTACATTGAATTTCACCGATGACTGCAACTTAATACAGTCTGTGTATAATGAAAAGCAATCAAATGTGATATCTGTTCATAAAATACTTCCTCTGTTATCTGTCATGATACTGTATTTTAAAAGTTACATTGAAGTAAATACAGCTTGTGACTACATGTGCATTACCAAAATCTTTGACATTGAATTTACTGCTTGGTTAAATTTGTACTAAGAATTACTGTTACAATGCAGGCAAAGGACTGGAAACAAGCTTTTCATACTAACGGCGCTTCCTGTGGAAGCAATTTGGTTGAACGCAGTATCTTTTACTTGTTATTGAGAGATTCCAGATAGCATTTCTGGTTATATAATGTAGTGGCTTCGGCCTCTGCCAGATGTTTTACAGGAAATCTCTACTACGAGACTGAGAGGTTGAAAATAAATAAAGCCAAAGGATTTGTAAAGAAATCCTAAAAATCACAGCTACTTTTTTTCTGCGGCTTTTCTGGACTGCTGAATATCAGAAGTCTTATTTCAAATTTTCAGTATCTCAGTGTTACTTATTCCCACATGACCTAACACCTGCAGTAGTCCAGATGTTTAGGCAGATGTGTCTACTCCCAACTGAATGAGCCTTAATGTCACTTTTGAGATAGGAAGCCTGTTCCGGCTTTGACAGAATCAGAATTCTAAACTTCTGACATGTTCTAAATTTCTGAAATGAACTTTAAACATTTGTTCCTAAGGAAAAATAGAAAGATAAGAAATTTGAGGATTGTTATTGTTTTGGGTACTAAAATATCCCCATGTTGTATGATTACATATATTCATTACTGAGCCCCAGAGCATCTTCACCTGAAACTGGAATTTCATATTGGTCAATTCTAGAGTATTACTCTCATTTCTTTTCCTAGTATTTACTGGGCTGAACCTCTCTTAGTGGCATTTCTGATAAGGCATGTCTGATGGCAAACTTTCAACTTAGTTTGTTTTCCATGCCCTGCTCCTCCCCTTGCCCCCAAACACTTCCATATTTGCACTCATTAATCTTTTTCCTCCTCCTGCATGTTCTGTTTTACAAAGTGAAAAAAACATTTTTATCATCATTGTGTGAGAGTAATAAAAGTGAATAGTGCTCTTTAATGTTAGACCTGGGATGTTCTGTGTATTTGAAAAACTTAAATATTTAATCCTTTTGCTGTCTCTGAGACAGGTGACTAATTCCTTTGTTATTCAGTAGATAGGAAAATGGAGTAGAATGGCATAGCCTACAACACAGTAGTTTGATTCTTAGGTTTATTTTCATTCTTGTAGATCAGAGTCTTTCAGGAATGTGCTGCACATCTGCTTTTGTGTATTAATAATTGAGGAAAAACGAGGTAATGTTGAGGTAAGGCAGTGACGTTACTCAGTTGTGCTGTATTGTTGCGTATATTTTAGAACAATATAAAATGCTCATTAATTGTTAAAATACTACACTCTGAAAGGCTGTCTCATGTTTAATAACTGTCTCCAGCCTAATGTAATAAAAGTTCCCGTAGAAGACACATCACAACCTCTTTAGCCAAACTTTGCAGCAATTTCATACACCTTGCAATTGTGTTGTGGAGTTGTAAGAACTTAGAGAACTTGCAGCGTGACTGTGGCTGTCGTGACTCTTGGCAACAAGCAGTTATGATATCCAAGGTTTGAGAATGTTCATTCAAAGGAGAAATGTGAAGGGTGTTAATAAATGTTTCCTTTTGCTCCAGGTGTTACTCCTTTGCTGAAATGCCATGGTACCAACGAAAAATAGCTGCAATGCTATTTGCAACACCTCCAACCTCCACTTATCAAGAGGTACAATAAGAGAATGTTTCATAGATTATTTCCCCTGCAGAGCTGTTGCTATACTCCTACTAATTTAAATGCAAAATGTAACAGCTTGATTTGTTCCTTACCACTGGCAAATACCTTTTTTCTCATCCTCTGGCAGCTGTTGTAATCTTTGTTTTCTATTAGAACAACAACAATCCTGGCCCACAATCTTTTGTTCTTTTAAGTTGTGAGGGGTGAGTGAGTCACTAGAAAGTAATTGTAGAAGGTTGCTTGCTGTTAACACAAAAAGCAGTTGAAGATCTGTTTGAAAAAGAGAGAAAACTTTTTAATGGAATGTCAAGCTTTTAAGTTTTGCTGAAAATCATTTTTGGAAGAATTCAGCATGTCAGATAGGATTTCAAATACTGCAGAATCTTACCAATCCCAATATCAAGTTGTGTAGAGTGCTTAAAGCAGCTAAAGAAGCAGACTTGTCCCAGAGTCTGTAGTTGAGCCATACTGATAAGACTTGTGCGGTTTCAATACAAAAACTGCTTTGTAGATACGTGCACACTTTAAATTCTCTGATAGTATTTTCCCTCCAGCTGGTAACATTAGGAAGAGATAAGTGAAATTTCCAAGGTGCAGTATGTGAAACTAGTTGAAAAATGTGTATGTATCTTCAAGTAGGAAGATACTGCCTGGTGTTCTGTAGGGTTCAGTTCTTTCTGAGTATTTGTCAGTATTAATTACATGAAGGATAAAACTTGTTTTGTCTATTAAATTTACACTTGAGAACTGGCTTGGAGGGACTGTGGATACACTGGAAGGTAGAAATGAAATTCAAAATGGTCTTGATGAGTTGAAGACTGGAAATATACCATCAGACTTTCTAGGGACAAACAGGAGGTACTATATCTACAGTGGAATAATAAACACTGATAGAGGCAGGAAAATAGCTGGATAAGTAGTTTTGTGAAAAAGAGGCCCAATCTGGTTGTACATTGAATAAGAACAATCTGTAACACGCCAAATTAACAGAAATAAAATCATGGTTAGGAGCACAACAGGTGTCCTTCAGCTGTGTTGAACATGCATAGTGCTTTAGTTTGACGGCTGTGTTGAGTTTGCCTCGGTCCATTTTAAAGAAGACAACCTTCTCTTTTGCAGGCTCTGCGTTACTTCCACATGGCAGAGGAAGGTAATTCTTGTAGCTTTTTCTAGGTAGAATGCTATCATTTACTGCAGGTTATCGTGCATAAACCTTTACCTTCTGGAATTATTTTAATAACCTATGATAAACCTATCAGCTTTAGCAGTAGTCGAGTGGACTGCTGGGCTGGAAGGTGCACTGCGAGGCTCAGAGTGTGTCACACGTTTATTATCACCACGGAGAAGCTGGTTGTTGCGCTCCCTGGTGGTCTAGTGGTTAGGATTCGGCGCTCTCACCGCCGCGGCCCGGGTTCGATTCCCGGTCAGGGAAGAGTGCAAAACGACTGTACTTTTGACTCAGCGACGTGAGAGAAGGCTGCCTGACGGCGGTGATCGGGGCTGTGTTGGGCTAAGTGCTGGCAGCCTGCAGGTCGAGGGAAGTGAGGTGAACCTTTCTCAACTCAGCATTGCTGGAGGGCCACACCCGCAGTACTGGGTCCAGTTCTGGGGCAGCCCAGTGCAAGAGACACAAGCATACTGGAGACGGTCCAGACAAGGGCCACCAAGGACCTGGAGGACCCAAGGGCTGAACAGCCATGATGAGGAGGAGGAGGCTCAGAGGGGATCTCATGAACCTCTGTAAATACAGAAGGCAGAATGAAATGAAGACAGAGCAGTGGTGCCCATGCCAGGACGAGGGAATGGGCACAAACTGGGACAAGGGTTTCAGTCCAAACATCAGGCAACACCTTAGTTACTGTGCGGGTGGGTGACTGGGCATGGCCCAGGTTGCCTAGAGAGGTAGTGCAGTCTCCCTCCTGGGAGACCTTCAGAAGCCACCTGGACAAGGTCCAGGGCTCTAGGTGTCCATATTTGAGCAGGAGTTGGACCAGATGACCTCCAGAGGTCCCTTCCAAATTCAACCATTCTGTGAGTATATACATATGTTTATTTTTTTCTAGATTTTTTTTTACCCTATTAGTAGCAACGTACATTTCCCCAAGGGACTCAACTCGAATGTACTATTGCAGGGCAAAGAAGCAAGCAAAAGTGAGATTTCTATGTCAGTCTTTCTAGTTCCTTCTTAAAGTTTAAAAGTCCCCTGTATTTTAAATAGGATGACAGAGAAGGCACGTTTTTTGATTTCAGAAGCTATTTGGATCAGAGTACCTATGCAAATAGCAGTAAAACTGTCCTCTTATAAAAGAAAATATGTAGCTATTATTTCCCCGAGAGGGAAGCCCCAAGCAAAACTGGTAAGCTGAAAGATATGGGAAGACAATGTTCTGTGAAAGATTTCTGTATCGTTGTATCAATGAAATTAGATGGAAAAGTTTATTGTGCATCTTTCCCTGTGTATTAAGTAGTGCATCTGTGAACATGAATGGTAGAGTTAATCTCAAAATGTGCCTCCAAAACACCTCCATACATTTACTGGTATTTGACTTTTTTTTTTTTTTAAACTTTTATTTTTGACTGATGTTAGAGGTCCAAGCTCTGTATTATTTTGTGCAGCTATGAATTTTGCTTGCTGGAATTTGAACTGTAAGGACAGAATAATAGACAGTGACTAAAAAATCTAGCAAGTTTTTCAATATTTCTGAAAGTATCATTATGGCACGTTTGCATATTGATGCTCTATGTACATGTGAAATCATTCAATTTTTATTTTTAATAGAGCAGTATGCTAATCGCAGGCAGAGCTAGAGCTTATTATTAAAGTTAATATATTCTACAGAGTGGGTCCACCTGCTAGAAGAAGAGAGAGGAGCAGGCAGCATTGCTGCTGCCAGTCTCTGTCATTTTTACCAAACCACACTTCTTCCTCAGGCAGGAATTTACCTGCCTTTGCGTACTCTATTAGTGCACAGAATGTGCAAAAAATGATTGTCAGCATTTTGAATCCTGACTTTAGATCCAAATGCAGAGAAAGCTTATGCTGTAATGGGTATTAACAGTAGGCAAGACTGATCTTTAATAAAGGCTGATGGGCAAAGTATGTTCTATAAAAGAATCTTCTTAAATCTCTCCTTAAAAAAGGAAGAGTTAAACTTGTGTACAAACAATTTTAAGTTTTCTTCCTGTGTAGCAAAAGCTAAGCTAAAATGATCTGTATGTACATGGTCTGAAGCTACGAAATGTGCCTGTTTGTTTCCTTGCCTATACTTCCTAAGCTGGTTGCATTGCCTGTTGCACCTACTACGTCCAGAAGAGCACACAGCTTTGCTTTGCAATTTGTTCCTTAAATAAACTTAAATAAGCATAAACTTACTGCTTTGCTCTTTGTGAGGAATCTAGTTTCAGTTAGCATATTAATTAATAAGCTGCTAGTTAACATAACTATAGGAGACCAAATTCTAGAAAGCTAAGTAGTTTTACATTGGGTTGCATCTGGTCTAAAGCCAAAAACCATTGATCTTTTTTTCTGAAATAAGAATTTAAAGGAGTGGCACTATTATGGCTTTGATAGCATGCTGCTTGTTATCATTCAAAGCTTTGCTTCTTTCTCTGTGCAGCTGACCCAAATTTCTACAGCAAAAATTTGCTCTTTTTGGGGAAGGCATATTTGAAGTTAAACAATAAAAAGATGGCTCTTCTGTGGTTAAGCAAAGCAAAGGATTATCCTGCACATACTGAAGAGGACAAACAGGTAAGAAGCTAAGTACTGAATAATGCAGCCACACACAGTAACCAACTTGTCACATCATGGCAATGGAATGGTTACCTCAGAAGCCTTTGTATTCCAGAATCACATCCAGACACCAAAAAATTCTGGTATCTTGGTGACTGCCTGAATACAGTGGTTGGAAATGTTCTGTTAATAAAGAACTGTTCTTTCTTCTTCGCAATGTTTTTGTGGTGCTAACAGCAACCCATTCTTAACTGTGTTGCTCGAGTTAAGGCAGACAGCTGGGCTATCCTCTGTCTGCGTGAGCACAGAGTCACTTTTCATAGGCCTAAAACTGGACAGGTGGAAATCATATTTTGGAACAGCTAAAAAACATGCCCTTATTGGCATCATGAGCAGGAGCAAGAGGAAAGCATGGGTGCATCAAAAACTTGCTAGATCCGTAAAGCTTAACAGCACAGGGAAAGATTCAGAGTGCATGATTTGAGTCAAATGGAAGCAATGTCTCTGACAGCAAATGTCCTGTGCTAGCAGACAATAAATAGGCACTTAATTACCCTTTTGAACTGCTCAGGATTCTAGTTTGGACAGGTAGGTATCTGCTGCCTACTTAAATATATATAGTGTGTGCTTCCAGGAGGGTAGTTCATTAGCCTTGTGCAGACCTAATGCTGTATTCAATGTAAACCACAGAAATTGCAGACAACTTCAGTGAGCAAGTAATTCTGTTAGCATCAGGACTAATTTCCAGTTTATTTTTCTTATGGTTGATTGACCTAAAAGTTGTTTAGCATAAAGCTGCAGTATGGGATCATGCTTTAACTCTTACAAGCCAAGTTGTTAAACCACTCATATGCGGCCTCCTGGTGCAAAGATCTGTTTCCTTATCTATCTCCTAAAACGCTGTACAGTTGCTAAACTGAGGTTGCATTCTCTCCGTTCTGTGGGTCATTGCGTAAAATGCAAAAATCACAGGTGTCACAAACATGGGAACTAGACAGTGTAGTCCAGCAAGAAGGAAAGTGGCCTGGGCAAAGAAATTGGAATTCTTGTTTCTGTGTTTGACAGAGATGGGCATAAGTAGGTATTCTGGACTTCTTTCATCTCGGACTGTCCATAGTATCTGGCTTGCATCACCTGAACTGTTTGCTCTGTGAGGGCCAGAAGTTTTTTATTCTTCAATAACGATGTTTGCAATCATCTTCAAAAGTTGTTAGACTTTCCCTGGAATCCCTAGGTTAAGATACTTTTCAAACTTATTTAGGTGCCATTCAGAGTTTTGAAAACTTGAGGTTGGTTGGTTGGTTATGGCCAGGAATAGGGTAACTCAGTACATGCTAAGGCTGTAGCAAATGAAGAGCTCATCTGCTGTATCCAACCCAAATAAACCAATTAACACGTAAGTTAACTATACCGAAGGGACTGGGTTTTATTACCATTCATGTTAAAAATGCAGAGCATCTTAAATAGGGGAAGGAAACTGGCTAGTCTTAGGAGAGTAACAAATCTACAGAACTGTGGTGAAACGTTAAGGTGCTTGTATGACAAGTTCTGCTAGAACAGCCTTTAACTACACTGTTGTTCTATTTATGTATTTCAGGTACAGAAAGAAGCTTTGGAATTGCTTAATTCTATATAACAAGAAGCAAGATACTGGGAATTCAGTACCTCAGGTGTGAACAGCTTAGGAAAAAGACCTTAAATACTACTATTGCTCATTTGAAGCTGTTAATAAAATACATAGCCTAAACTTGCAGGTTCCTTCTATTGTTTCAATTACATTGTCAACTGGGAAATCTGTTTTATTATGTGACTCTGTTTACTTACGTGAGAATAAATGTGGGAATAAAGGTCTTCAAGGACAAGCAGGGTATATAGTGGGGGGGAAGCAAGTTTTTACACTTCAGCTGCAAGTTAGGGACTAGCATTACTTGTAAGGAAAGGAGATATAGGACCATGACATAATTTCAAGGCTGCTATTTTTTTCTAGAGCATTATTCTGTATGGTGAAATAGCCTTCAAGAGCAATGCGCCATATGCTAACATCATTAGATACTGCTATAGTTCTCTGATTAAGGTTCATTACAGATTCTTCTACACAAGCCACCTCAGTGCCAATACACTGAAATGGTGGTATTTGACTTTGCAAGAAGCGCTGTGGTTTTGTAAAGCAGGGAAAACTTAAAAATCCATTTATGATTGACCGTAGCATTTCCAGGGAGAAAATTTCTATTAAATATGAGTATTTGTTTGCATTTTGAAAGGGTGTGAATTCTGAGAATTTAGGGGCGAACACTTGCTGGATATATGCACGCCTTGCCTCAGACCCTGACAACAGGAGGAATGTACATTCCCAATACAGAAGGGCTGAGAACTATGGTTTAGGAGGCCATTAAGGAGTTGTTTAGTTGTAGAGAGAAAGTTAAACTTTCTTCTTGTTCATGCTATAATTTTAGCAGGAACTTTCACCAGAAGAAGAAATTAACCTAGGATCAGAGGTTAGGACCATATAATGAAAAAACATACAGTAATCAATAATGCAGGGTATTGCCAATAGAAAGTCTAACAATCTAGAACAAATTAACTATAAATATCTAGTATCTTAATAAGAAAAGGATCTATAGAAGGAACATGAAGGGCATAAATTACTTAACTAACAAGCCAAGTTAATGACAAGTCAGTTATAAAAAACCACAGCTGAGAGGCAATCTAGTTTTCTAGTTTCAGGTGATGAAACTACTTAGAGGATGATTGTCTCCACTCTAGTAAAATAATTCCTACTTTTCTATTAGTAGAGCATCAAAATGAAGTAACTAGTATTTCAAAATCCAGGGGTGGATGATGCATGGTGCTTCAGAGATTCCTGGACACTGAAATTATCTGCCATACCCAAAGCCACTTCTGGTTGCCTTGTTGCAGTAGTGCTGTCTGTGCTTTGTCTGTTATAGAAACCAGTACCTGCACAAAGGAAAGTGATCTGGGTACCAAATAAAGACCATTGACTGTTTAGAAAAAAAAAAAAAAAAACAGCTGCTGACTTCCTTGCAGGAAGAAAGGAACACACAGAACCTGTGAACTACAGCATAGCTCCCTCAGGTAGTATTTCCGCATTGGTTCACATGTCTGAGCCCAAGCCTTTGCTGCTTGCCCTCTCTTCAGACATCTCTTATTCAGCGCAACTGAACTATGGGCAGCACAGAAAAAGAAGTGTCAATGCAGTATTACTGGAACTCTCAGCTCTGGATATCCAACTTAATTGCATACACGTGGACGAGTACATAGATTGTTCTTCACGTTCTTTTGCTTCTTGAGCCATGCTTATAGTGAGGCTTTGAAGCCAACTAATAGATAGTGTACAAGTAGAGAAGGACATGGGGTTTTATTTTTCCCTTGCTCACTACTACCCACAGGAAAAATTTACAGTCACGAGACAGCTGAAGTTACCAAAACAATAAAGCAACTACATTCTTGTGATGTGCTGTCTTTTTTATTATTATTATTATTCGCTTACTCACAGATTCACAAAGTTCAGCAGTTGGTAGTGGGTTACCAAGTCATTCATTAGTGCAAATTCATAAAGTTCAACTGTATGACATTTAGCCCTCTTAACTGTCTTTTAGGCAAGCCACACACGCTTCTGTTGCCCTGCCTTTGACTTTTTTTTTTAAAGCTTCCTCCATTCTAACCAGCATAAACCATAATTTAGGTGGATTTACACTTGAAATTAATGATGTATTTATGAAAATGGCTTTGCAGAAGATATTTGGTGTAGTATGAAAAACCTTCAAATGGCAGTTGTTGAACCTCTTATGGGAAGTTAACGCAAGCTAGCAGTCTGTTGGGCCAGTTGCAGTACCACTGCTATCAAGGTTCCATACAGGTAACAGCTCCACAGCAAACTGTGCATTTGGATACAAAGCCTCAGGAGAATCCGATATGTAGAAAAATAAAATTTTGGCAGAATTCAGTTGCTGTATTGGAAAGATATACGAACAGATATAGCTATTTTTTTTCTGCATGTACACTTTTAACAGTGCAATATGATATGTTACAGAAATGTTTTTAATCAGTCTAAGAAATCATTTTCATGTGTGTACAAAATTCTGTATAAGTTAAATGTAATGGAATTTACAGTTAATATTAAAGCATAATACAAATGGTAATTTTAAACATTTTTACTCTATAATAAGGAAGCACAGTTTGCTAAAAAGTAGCATTTAATATAATTCACATGAATAAGGTATGGTAACTTTTTTTAAATATCTTTGCAGTTCAGCAAATGCCCTCAACACCAAAAAAAATCACTTTTTATTACTGTGTACTTAGGAGAAACTTGGTCTACATAAAAGAATGACAGGTTTTAGACAAACTTAATTCAGGTACATTTGAATTTCTACAGGAACTTAAGAGGAATAAGAGTATTTAATACTTTAAAATACTTTTATCTGTGCAAAGCTTATATAACTTTATTTTATTTGGGTTTACTAGATCCAATAACTGAAACTGAACATGAGCATAGAAAGCAGCAAAGTTCACACTACCTTTTGTAGACCCTTACATCTCAGTTTACATTAATATACTCTATGAAGCTGTGAAAAGGATACAGATTGAAAAGTAAAAAAAAAAAAGACACCTGTAAGACACCAGACCAAGGAGAGAATGTGTAATAGTTTTTCTTTTATTATTAATTTTTTCTTTGAAGATTACCTAACATCCTCGTGGTAATAACCCAAGGTAATATGTAAACAAATTTCAATGCTGCTCAAATGAATTAAAATATTCTGTTCAGCTCCTACGATAAGTCAGAACAGTGGCACCAATTCCTTTCAACATTAAATCACATTCAACTTATTGTACATGACTCTTGTGCAAGTAATAAAGGCTTTATTCATGACCTTGGCTACATCAGTGTAGTAGAGAGGGATATATCAGCTATTTACGTATTTTAAAAAATTAAACTGACAGAACATTGTATTCTGTCATCTCAAATACCAGCAGCATCTTTCTACATATTTAGGATACGTTTGGCCTAAGCCTTTAACACCTTTTAGAACAGCCATGCAATAAAACAAACTTGGAGATGTTTCTTAAGAGAGAACACAGAGCAGTTTAAACATTTTTCTAAATAATAAAGCCAAGATAAAGCAAATCCAGGCCCTTTTAAATGGCTGCAACTTTTCATACACTTAAAGCTCTATAAAACTAGAGCTTATTAGTATATATATTTATATTTTTAATATATATTTTAAATAAGTCTCTTGTCTGCTTTCAAAATTTATGAGGGATTTTTCTGGTCTTTTGGAAGGGCAATAAATAAAAGTAGAAAAGGCTGAACTGTTTTGCATATCTTTGTGGAAGAACGGAGAACAATTATACTTTTAGAGTTCCAGAAAGATCACTGTACAGAACAAAAAGCTTATATACAATTAAATGTGCAATTTTAGTTGGTTGGGCCTTTTAATGTGTAGGATCTCCTTTTAGACTAGAAGCCACTTCTACTCTTGACCAAATCCCTCTGTTTCTTCAATGGCAAAGAGCAGCTTCTCTTTCAGTTGTTCATAGCTTTTATAGGGTGGCAAATCCAAACGATTGAAACTGAGCAGGAAAAAAAAAAAAAGAACTGTGTTAAGGTTATCTAAATCCCACATAGAACACTACATAGTTTGACTTCTTTAGCAGAAGTTTAAAATGTTCTGATCTAACAATTAGAAATTAAGAATTATCAATCAGTGCAATTTCAGTACCATGACATTTCTGTGAACAGTAATAACTAAGTTTTAGAGCAATACTTCAAGAAAAAAAAAAGGCTGGTAACACATCAGATAAATAACAGAACCTTTGAAGATTAAAGTTCAAGATACAGAGAACTATAACACTCGGGGAAATGTTCACTATGAAATTTGACATCAACCTAATTTGATACATCTCCAAATTCCAGCAGAAGCATGAAAAAGGACAAAGTCTTTTCCTTCCTGCACATGCCTAGAAATAGGTTTTATTTTTTCCTTAAGCTTTGCTCTAAAAGGCTTCTGCCACTATTCTGTTTCATTCTGTGTCTTATTCAAAGTTATCTTGGACAAAGAGGGATGCTTAACTTCCACACACACCACTTAAAAAAAAAAGTGGAGAAAAGAAAATGGTAAAACAGGCGATTCCCTGCAGCACTTTAAAAGTATGGTGAATATTAATATCACCGTACTTTAGGTGGTGATGGTATATCACCATCACCTAGGTTGGATATTAGGATAAATTTCTTTACTGAAAGAATTGTGCAGCATTGGAATAGGAGTCACCATCCCTTGAGGTCTTCAAGAAACGTGTAGATGTAGAACTTAGTAGCATGGCTTTGTGGTGGACTTGTCACTATGAGGTTAAAGGTTGGACAAGTTGATCTTAAAGGTCTTTTCCAACCAGAATGATTCTATGATTCTACAATCACAGGGTTGCCAAAGGAAGGCACGTTTCATTTGCACACAGTATATATGGAAAAGTGATCGCTGTACCAGTTTGGAATAATAGTCAAGATAATAGTCTGAAGCCTAGCAAGAATAGGGAGTGATGTCTGTAACGAGCAACTTGGCAAGGTAACTCATTCTTGGTTTGCATCACGGCCTTCAACATTTGCTGTGATTTCTTTCACACTACTTTCTTCCATGACCATACGTTGACCTTTTATAATGTTACAGTATAAAAGGAGTCTCTGATAACTGTATATACCTGATACCAACATGACTTTTGTTCGGTTATTTAATATTATTTAAAATGAAGAAACACCTCACAGTTCTATACAAGAAGGACATCAGACTTCTGATAGATCTGAGAGTGACAAATGGTGTACAATGCAGTAGCAAAATTTAAGAGTAAGGGAACCAGGAGAACTTTCAATGCTGGCATGTCAGAGTAATCAAAGGAGCTGAAGATGAGGATAAATAACAGATTCAAATTAGATTTCATTTGATTTGGTAAATGCAAGACCAGAAGAGAGGATCACTAAAGGGTACAGAAAGTTTACATGTAAGAACTTACCAAGTGTGACTTCTTGGTAACCAGGTTTCCTTACCAACTTTTTCAATGCAGAATTTCTGAGGACCATTACTTCCTAGAAAAGAGGATTAAAAGAAGTGCAATCTGTTCCTTTGAAATAGTATACAAGATATATGTAAGACAATTCAGATAGAGCAGACAGAGCTTATTGTCACATGAATGTCAATGCTCTGCTAACAGAAATAAGCTAGTTTCCCTAATCATTTATAAGTTATTAAACAGGATTTCTGATATAAAAAGCCCTTACAGAATCAAGCTGATGTACATGAAGTTCCTGGCATCTGTACCCTTACAGCATCATTCATTTGCAAATGGAACAGTAACGGTCTAAAAAATTTGGTCATCTTTCACTTACCCATAAGTTCAGCAAATCCACCCAGAGGTAATCGACAAGTGCCAGTGACAAACTGCAGAAGTCTCATGCGAACCTCATTGTCTGTCTCTTTTACAAACTAGGCATAGAGATTCAAATTACTTAATAAAAATCTTGGACATAGCTGGAGAAAAAACAAAAACCTACAAGATCATTGAAAATGTGGAATTCCATTTTAAAAGACACCTTACGAACAGTTCAGCTTTCTTGATTTCAGCAATCTGAAGGTGGGGGAATAAGACAGTGATTTCAGATTATACACACTACTGACTGTTACAACATGAAAACTGGCACCAGCTGTCAGCAAATAAGAATCTTTATTTTACTCTACACTAAAATATAAAACATGCTAATACTTTATATGAGGACTACTGCCATTCTGATTAAACATGGCAATAGCCTAGTCACGGACTCTGGGTATTTCAAGACTTCTAAGTATTCCCTGCATGTTACAGTCTCAATGAGAAAGAACACCATCCCTAACAGCTATAGCACTTTTTTACTTTTACTGGGAAGGTGAAGAGGAAGGAAAGAGAGGTGAAACTATCTCAATATGAGAGGGGGGATCAATACAGCTAGGATTTTTACTCAAAAACATGGATAAGAAAATGAGTATTTGTGCTGTGTAAATGCTGAAACCATATTCAAGTTGCTTGAACTTCTGATTAAGAAGCTTATTACTGAAAGAATCTGAATTATTTTTTTCTGAGAAATCCTATCATTAGATCTTACATTACTGATCATGCAAATAAGATAGGAAATAATCAATTTGCATTATTTTTTACAGTGACTTTGTCAAAAGCATCACTAAAATCATGATTTATCATGAGATGGGAAATGCCCCCTTGTGACTTCTCTTAAGGGAAATATATAGCAACTGGGAGTTTTTTGTTTGTTCATTTTTCTGGAAGTAATTCTTGGCCAACTCCATTAAGATGCAAGTTATAATCAGTCAGTACTAGATCGGCACAATATGACAATGATCATAAATAATATGTGGCATTTCAGATGTACAGATATAATACAGAGAAGGACATTAGAAGGTATATATCATTGCTAAAAATGCAAAAATGCTCAACTGTGGTATAGCAATAGGAAGGACAAGATAGATTTTTAAAAGTATTTTATTCAGTTATCCACATGTGATGCAGATATATCCCTGCCATTTCCCACCCTATAGTATGCTCCCAAGAACTCCTCCTTTCCTCCTCTGAAAAGAAAAAAAGGAGTAAGAGCGAGACTTCAGAGAAATGGCATCCCTCTGTTCCGTGTGTCATTTGTGTAAGAAAATAGAATGAAACCCCAAATAACTTTTACTGATCTATATACCTGCCAGAACCATATGATCTGTTTGCTGTTCCTTGTATAATGACGATAAACAGTGTTCCTTTGCCAGTCTGCTAAATCAACCTCTTGCATACCACAGAGCATAACCTAGAAAAGAGAATTAATATACCTAGGTATACACATAAATGACAATTTTATTTTGTATATTGTGAGAGACATGCTAACAAAAATTGAGGTTCTTGTTCCAAACAAAGGACTGGAGGCTTACGAAAAGATGGAGAGCAACTTTTTACTCAGGCAGATAATGACAGGACAATGGGGAATGGTTTTAAACTAAAAGAGGAGAGAGTTAGTTTGATGGTATTAGGAAATTCTTCACTCAGAGGGTGGTGAGTTGGCCAGGTTGGATGGGGCTGTGAACAACCTGGTCTAGTGGTTGGTGTCCTGGCAGGGGGTTTGCAACAGGATGATCTTTAAAGTCCCTTCCAACACAAGCAAGCCAGTCTATGATTGTATGTCTGGCTTTTTTTTTTTTTTTTTTTTTTTTTTTTTCCATTTTATGCTACAATCAGATTATCTTCAGTTTACAGAACTCCAAAATTGTTTATATTCTTAAGTGGTCTAAAAGCCAGCATACCAGAAGAAATTAAGTTTCTTCTGACTAATAATTCAATAACAGAAGATACAACCTTTCCCATGAAAGGAAGTTTTATATTAAGGAGGATATTATCTTTTCCATTAAAACCTTGCCTCATATTCCAAGATGATGATGATGATGATAACATTGCTGCTCCTTCTAGTTAATATAAAATACACTGTGAAGGGCAAGTTTGCAAAATATTCACCAATAGAGGCAATAAAAGCTGAACTTCCTAACGGCAAAGCCTCCTAAAAACTGAACAGTAAGATAACTAATTCCCTTTTTAAGGGAATACTCACATTGAACTGAAACATTCAGAACACTGCTCATTATATACATGCAACTTTGGCTGGTCTCTCAGAAATAAATAGGCCTACCACTACAAAATCTTTTGTCCTTGCTCCAAACCACAACCCCAACAGTGAGAGCAAAGGTCAGGCAGCGGTTAATTAAACATGGTGCATGCAACTAATACTTGTTATTAGCCCTTAGTTTACATACTGAAGATCTAAAAAATTTAATATTGAACATTGTTCATTGCTAGTTTTCTGTCCTGAGTGTCCTGAACACTAGAACCTACCCTAGATTATGTACATGAAACTGAGCAACCAACATACACCAGAATAAATTCCTGTACCAACCATTAAAAGGCAATTCTACTCACTTACTAAAGAGAAAGAAATTTTCAAAAAATAACTAATCAATCTGTGATCTCATATTCTGTTCCTTTTACAGAAGCTTGCAAAACACAATTCAAAACTGAAGATGTAATCTAAAATTCACATATAGTGGATAACACAAAACACAGATGCCATAGAGATACTGGCCTGCCATTGTGATTTACCCCCACACCTCTCCCATTAAATTCTCCATGTTCCACAAGCTCTCAAATGTAGTATGATACAGATGAGAGATTCAAGCTGGCCTATCCACATATATACATTACAGATGTATTACCTTTGCAAAATGCAAAAGTGTTGAAAAGAAAGCCTCACCTCCAGCTCCTTTTCATCGAAGTAATGTAGCCACTGTAGAGGAACAACTTCATTAAAACCATCAAGAAAAGCTTTGGTTTGTTCTCTAACTCCCCGAGAAAACCGCCACTCAGCCATTAGCCTGGGATGGAAGAAAACAAATGTAAATTAAACATCAGTTAGCACTCAACAAAAAGGAGTTCAAACGTGCATGATTATGTATGTGGTCCAGTGAAGTAAAATTCCCTCAGATTTTGCTTTCTTACACTGCATGATTCCATAAAGGACTTAGCATGCTCATGTTATTAAAACTTCAAACACAAATGACGGTAACAATAGCAAGATGTATTTAGGTTACTATTCCAGTTTAAAAAAATAAAATTATTATAAACCTTTCACTCATCTAAATCGAGCAGTTTTTTCATGACAAAGATGGTACTTGGGCATTATGATTTGTTATTGGAAAAAAATGCTTTAGCTTAAAAAGCTCATAGTCCTAGCATTTCAAAAGAAGAAAAGAACAATTTCCGCCAATTTAAAATAGCTGTGTAGGCAGAGAACAGTAAGAAATACTGCTGCTTAGAATACCTATAGCTACAGTTGTCCAACACTTCCAGCATAAGATTATTTCAGGCTTCAACAAGGAGCAGTCATTTTCTACTCTGAACATCTGATTTATGCTAAGATTCGGAGGAAGGAAGAGGTAATGCCATGAAATGGCCAAGCCATTTCTGAATATTAAAAAAGTGGCAGTAAATATAGTAAAAATGCATACTACAGAAACTATTTCACTGCAAAACTAAAGACTGCTAATTTAAATTGGGAACGGTATGTGCAGCATGGAACATACGCTGTATCATTGAAGAGGATCTCTGTACATGTGCTTTTGAGATCACTCTGAAGAGCTGGATCAGAAATACAGGTTCAGAAAGAAGGCAGTTGTAAGGATTAGGAGGGAAGCAGGAAAGAGCAGTACAACAAAACAAATAAAAAACAGTTTATGTCACACCACATTATTCACGATTCTTAATTTCAGTTACCACAGTGATAGCCAAGTACTAAACAATTCTGAAATCATCTGTCAAATACATCTTCCCTCTATCTGGATTTGTTACCTACTTACTTAAAATAAATAGGTTTGCTCATTTTCAGTGCCAGCTGTTTTCTCACTGTGCATGTAATAACACAGATCCTCATCTCTCTAACAGGTCTTTTAACGTTTTTCTTTTTTTTTTTTTTTGGCAGGGGGTATGGTAGCATGCAAGAAGGAGGGGAGGGAAGAGAAAAAGGGCAAAATCTACCAAGATACTACAATGTACGAAGATACCATTTCAATAATAGTCCCAAGAATTGTATAATAATTGAAAAGGAAAAAATACATATATAATACATATATACACACAGTAAAAAAGGACTAGAGCAACAGAAGTAACATTAAATATTTTTCAACATCTATGCCTTCCTACCCAATATATTCTTCTTTGTTCTCTTCAGTTACCAAGATATTTGAACCTCCTGATTTCAGCTCATGTGAGGTTACTTTTCCTAAGAGCTCCATATCCACACAGAAATACATTTCCAAGTTACACTCTTCAATGTTATTATCTCTGAGGGAATGAAAAGAAAGGGAAAAAAAAAGACAAAAAATTACAATGGAGGCTAAAACAGAAAAAAACATAAAACTTCAGAAAAAAGAAAACTACAAACCTTATCCAAATCAGGGAGTTGTAAAATTCAGTATCAATAGATTCTAGATCCTTAATAGTAAGTTTCTTGCTCAGCATTCGTTTGTAGAAAGGCAGAGAAAAACCAGTGTCAATAAATTTCCCATGAAACAATGCCTGTTGAACAGAAAAAAAGTCTGTTTGACTTTTATTGAATTGCTAGATTTACTTTTCCTTTCTCTTTCAAATAATAAAAAATAGCAGTAGCAGCTTGGTACTTAAAAAGAACAAACCACTACATTTAGTGAGAAGACACAAATATGATTATGATTATAATATGAGAACATACATAAAATATATAAAAATATAATATGATTATACATATGGCAAAGTTTATCCAAACATATGTTGTCATTATGATTTAGATTTCCTTTGATTAAAAAAAACTTCTCATAAAGAATACAGTCTATGAAAAGAGGAAATTACAAAGTTTCCTTTTTATTATGTGGGTTGGGTTTGTTTGCCAAGTGTTATTTGATCTTACTTGAGCATATTATTTGAGCTTACATGAGTACTACTGACCTTTTTCACTACATGCATAAATCCTATGAAACCATCCTTTATGCAAGGCAGGTTGTAAAACAATGTAAAGAGCAAACAAAGTTTCTGAAAGCTTTTGGAATCACATTCTTTATAGGTAACAGAACTAGAAATGATATTCTCTTCTATACCAAAAATCAAACTGAAAAACAAAAAGTCACACATGTCTCACCCCTCATACACAAAGGGTGTGATCCAGTTTGCAGTCCTGAAGCATAATACTATGTGTGCATGCACGCACACATAGTGTTAGCCTTTATATAGACTCAGTGCTTCTGAAAGCTAACAGAGTACTGCTACTACTGTGCAAACATTAGTTTTCCTCATCCTTACCCAGTTTAACTTCACTAAAATACCTCTTAAAAATCATTCGAAACATAAGCCACAGTATTGCATTTATTGCTCATCTCTCCCTACACCTAAATTCCATCAGCAGAAAAGCCAGTATAACAGTCCATTTTCTCCAGAAAAAGGCAATGTTCCTTTTTTTTTTTCCCCACACACATTCCAATTTCCCCTCTCCGGATTACGCTAGCATGCATTTTCTTCTGCTTTAGTAGAGATTAAAAAGCTTCCCTTGGAGGCATTTATTTGTTTACTTATTTTTTAACTACTCTAGAATTCGCACAGGAGAGTGAACTAATAGAAAGAGACACATTAAATGTTGAGTGTGGCATCCAGCCATATGACTTCCTGTTTTTGTTTTGCAGAAGTAGGCTCTTAAATCATCTCATTTAATAGCTATAATAATCTTAGAGCAAAATATATAAATTTAATCAGTTAATCCCATATAACAGCTTTTTGTTATAGAGCAACACAATTAATAGTGTACACGGAATAATACAAGATACGCATTCTTCCATTTAACCCAGTTTCAGATGAAAATGTCTGTGGTTATTTCAATAACTCTATGGCATTATAGCTTCCTGAAAAAAAATCAGCCTATTAGAAGTATTAACACAACAAAACCAATTTCCATGGCAGTACAGAAATGGGGAACCTGGCCATAAAATCTTCAAAATTGAAGATGTTACCATCAAAACAGAACAAACTTATGTGTCAAGAAGAAACTACAACAAAACAAAAACAAAGAAACACCCCCAACCTAACTTGTCTTAACTCTGAAAGTATTTTTTCACTTGCACTTCACTCACACTTGTTCTGATTTCATGCAAAAAGCCTGAGCAACAGTATGCCTATGGCAGGGGGGTTGGAACAAGATGATCTTTGAGGTTCCTTCCAACCCAAGTCACTCTATGAAATCTAAAAAAAACAAAAAAAAACAAACAAAAAAAAAAAAACACCTTATCTACTCTTTTTGATGTCACTATTCACCATTTCTGGGAAGTCCCTGGGGACTACCTGTAGACATGATGATCACATTGAAAGAGGATCGTATCACTAGATGGAAGGAAAGAAATGTGCCGTGGTATAGCAAGACACACAGACACTTCTTCTTCTGGTATCACTGAGCCAAATGATACAATATGCCTATTCAGTTTTCAGTTTAAGAGAAACATGATGGCAGTGAATCAGGATGCTATCAGCTCCCTGCAAGCTTCTGCTCTCCCCAGTACGAGACCTTCATATCCAAATAAGTATGTTTAATTTAATGTTCATTGTACTGCAAAGCATTTCTAATTGAGGAGTCTTTTTAAGGAAAATACTAGTCACATTTTTCAGAGCATCAGTATTCATACAATCAAACAACAGTCTCCATGAAGTACACACATGTAATTGATAACAATAAAATGTTATAGTGAATGTCATATTCTCTTCTATCACCATCCCAGGAAAATTCAGTGGTCAAGAAACATAACTCAGGAAATGTTTTGGGTCAATAATCTTAAATGCCTTAATCTTCCATTTCCTGGGATTAATATAACCTTTAAAAACATAAGAACAAATATTATTCAGAAATAAATGTACAGCTACAGCAAAAAATAACCTTAAAAATCTAACCTACCATGGCAATAAAGCGCCCAATGAAACAGAAATATGAAAGATGGTCAGGATTGATTGTTGATGCTGGATTTATCTGCAGGCAATAGTTGCTCTTGCCAGCATATTCAAATAGGCAGTACATAGGGTTCAGTACTTCATGGGAAAGCAAGAAAAACCATTCTCTAAGGAAAGAAAAACATTTATACACATGAAAACCATCAGATACGAATGTTTATCACCATTCCCCTTAGGTTAACTAGCAAAATGGTCAAAACATATGCAAATTTAGAAAAATTACATAAACAGAGCTGCATTACAATCACACAAGAAATAAGGCATTAAACACTTCTTAAATATAAAAGAAATCTATAATTAAAAACTATAATGTTACAAAATCATGGTTTCCAAAGTTTATAAATGATTGTTGCCACCTTGAACACACTCTCATAGATTGGTTTTAGCTGCATACTATTAACTTTTTTGCTTACAGAATCCTTGCCTCAACCAGTACACACCATTTATCCTCATTATGCCTGCTATTACTGCATACAACTCAAATTTCTATTAAAAAAATATAAATAACTTAGGTCAAATAAAACAAAACACCTTATTTTCTTTCCCAATCTAACAGCAGAACATACACTGAGTTACAGCAATTTAACAAATTACCATGCATCAGTTAAGCCAATAGGACACAACAATGTGAAAATACGTTTTTGTTGAGGTTTTAACTAATACATTTTATTCACCGGTTTCATATCTTTCAACTCAACTGACCTGAAATTACAATAGAATCTGGTATTTCAGTGTTAGGATAGCTGATTTTTACAATATGTGTCACTTTATAGTATCTTTAATGTAACCAAAGACTGTAGGTGTTGTCATATGTACTCGGAAATTTTAGTATCAGACCCTAAAAGGTTGAAACTAAATAACCAGACCTAGGGGAAAGCTGCAAAAACCCAAAAGTCTGTCCTGTAATAGTGACAGGAACAAAATTCTATTCTGAATGCCCTTCAGCTGTCACGTTTAATAGATATCTTTTATATCCCTGTATTTACCTGAAATCAGGGAATAAAAATGAGAAGCTTGCAGGGGTGTTTATCCTAACAGTTCTGTGAAACTCAAGTCACGGATTGTGACTTGCTACTGTATGCTTCCAACCCAAAGGACATTTAGAAAGAAAAAAAAAAAAGATACTAGGATACCATAACCCTATTGGGTTTTGTGCATCTTTTAATAAGCACAAGAATGTTGCACACCATTCTATGCAAGTTTTGTACTGAGGCAATTATATTAACTCTGTACAGCAATACTGAATTTAATAAGCATTTAAATTAGATCAAAGCCAGATAGCAAGGGAGGATTCAAAGAAATTAGTCATCAGAAAGAAGTTCATAGAAGCAATATATTTTTCATGTTAACAGTCAGAAGTAGCCACAGGATAAAGTATCAGGTTGGTCCTGCTAAACAGAAGGTAAACATCTGGAGGGAACACTCAGAGTTTAGCCTGCTAAGAGACAAGACAATAAATCAGGTGCATCAGCTTTCTATATTTGTATTAATACAGTATTACATTATCAAGTCAGTACACATACTCAGTATCACTTAAGAATTCTCAGCTAAATTACAATGATATCCTTAATGTTTCTTAGTTTCACATTCAAAATCTTATTACTAAAACTATGAAAGTATACTACTAACATTTATTTTTTTTTAATTATTCTGCTACCTGTTGTGACTAATACTCTTCAGTTAATTTATTCTAACATTACTTCTCTGGAAAACATTGTTTCTCTGGAACAGATTACTTGAACTCTCCTGGTTCTCATCTTACACTTAAAGTCAATATGGCAGGAACATCAAACAAAACAAAACAAAAGCATGTAAAGCAAAAAGTGCAGTCTACCCAAAAAGCCTATCTGCTATTGTAATTCAGAAGCATAAGCACCCACTAATCCAAAGACGCTCAAATGTCTGAAGCAGATACTAGAGATTTTACTTGACAATGCTATTCATTTTAACTGAACTTCATTTTAACACAGTAAGCTACATAGAAACAGAACAAAATCAAAACAGAACACGTTTACATTAAAAAGAAAAAAAAAAAAAGGAAATTTCACCTATGGCTATGTCTAGTTCCATGGGTCTGCAGTAGTGATAAAATTTTCATCCTAAAGGTAACATTTCAATCACGTAATTTGCAGCAGTAATGAGTGGTTGGTTGTCCTCTGTATGGACAACAGAAAACACTTTGTCTATGATTTTCCAACTTGTGCTCTAGTTGTTGCACATTCCTGTACAGCCTACACAGTCCTCTGCTGTTACCTTATGCCTGCACTACTCTCTTCTTGTTTACGTTCTGTCTGCTTGTATCAGCCCCAATCTGGTATTTGCTTGTTTGTCTTTCTCTAAGTAAGCAAAATAATTTATTTTTCCACTATCTCAATTTCCAGGAAAGATGAACTGTCTGGTAGAAACTTCATGAAATAATTCAGTCAAAAGCAATTAATTGGCATTAAAAAAAAAAAAGCCAATTTAAGCATCAGTCTTTGTCAAAGAACTTAACAACTGAGACCACAGTTTTTCTAACAAAAGGTCATAACCCATAACAATTGCCAGTGCTGCCAGTTCTATCTCCTTAATATATTATCAGGGGCTAAAGAAGTAACCAGGGTGACAGTGCAAAAGCAAGCAATTACTTTGCTAACAGAATGACACTAGAAATCAAGGTTAGAGTGCTAATAAAAACCAAACACCTATGTTACACAAATTTTCTTTTACCTTGCCAAGCCACCATAATCCAGTCCTTCTTCTCCTCTGAATATAACGTATAATCTCCTCCTCAAATCATAGGGTTTTAACGCCATAATCTATTAAAAGAATCAAAATTTCTAATAAACTATAGATGATGCATTTTCAATGCAATTGCTCCTTCAAATTCAGATTTTATTTAATTGACACAGATATCCCACATATGCCAAATGTTTACACAGATGTGAAAAGCACTTAGACCAACTCATGAAACATTGAGTCAATGAACTGAATACAAAAATACCAACTCTGACTCAAAATCCCTTAGCAGCACACTGCTAACAAGTAGGGGAAATTATCACTAAATGGTTGCCCTGTTCTTATACTCTTACAAAGTTATACATTACCAGCCACTCCTAAAGGAAAATGGGCTAAAAGGCTTTTCATCTGACATATTACAGATTTTTGGTTTTAGACAAGTAACATGATTTCCTCTAATTCAAAACAAATGTACTGCTCCCATGAATAATATACTGCTTGGTTACAGAGAATCCTTCTCAAGATGTTTCGATGGAACAAATACAACAAGCATTTTGATTGTTACAAAGGAAAGAGGAGGGAATGTACACTGGCTACAGATTGAAGCTCAATATAAGCATCAATTACACAGATTTAACCTTTGAGGGGCAAAGCAGAGCACCAGTTTTAATTGGAGAAGATAAACATTTTGTAATGTATACATAAACACATGAAAAAAAAATAAGAGAAAAGCAAATATGATGTGCTTAGGTTAATATGGCATGTAATGTGGTTCAGTTTTGGAAATCTTTACCACTGTGGTATATGTAAAAAAGTTAACAAGAAAAGCACAGACAAGGTCACAAAATACAAATCCTCTGATGATTATTAAATAGCCAGAAGCCACACACCCAATTCAAAAAACATTTGAACTGTTAACAGTTGGGAGCTAAAAATTATTTGTTAAAATTAACATATACTTTACTTCTTTTCTTACAGTCCTCCCTACCCCCTTTGGCTAATACCAGAGGAAGGTTACTGTGCTTGAAGGACTGTTAATCTGAACTAGGTATGGCTATTTTTGTTCCTTTTTTTTTTTTTTTTCTTCCCTGAATAAAGACAAAGTTTGCAGGCTTACTTGCTGGAAGGAATCCTCAAACAAAGTCTGTCTGGATACATTGATTTTCACATGGCTTGGCAGCGCATTGGACTGTAATCACAAGGTAATAATGTTAAAAGGCAGAAACTATAACTGTAAATTCAAATAGTTTCAAAAAGTAAACAATTACTTAACCAGTACCTGACACAAGTAACGGAAATGAGCAAGTTTCCACCTAAAGCTACGCTCGTAAGCGATCTGTGGCCCTTTATTTCTGTAAGGGAATATATTTGAGATGCATTAAATACACAGACGTCAAACAGCGCAATCAACACTAAACAACAGCTTGCAGATTTCAGTAATACATTAAAAACTGTGATCATAAGACACAATCACAAATGGAAATTCTTAATATATGCCCTGACTTCCTTTTTATATAGCTTCCCAAGGAAACAAAAAGCAGCTGATAGTTCAGTTGACCAGTCTTCCATTTGTTGACTGTACAACACACACTTATTTTGTTGTTGTTGTTGTTATTAAAGACAATAGCCAATTTACCAAATTTGGAAGAAAGGTAGATTTTGAGGATTTCAAATTCCTATCAATTTTAGAAAAATTCGAAGACAGCTAAAGGAAAGACACCTAAAAGGGAAGGCAGCTAAAGTGAAAGACTGCAGTATGATCTGCGTCACATCATAGTCACCAAAGATCAACAAAAAATGAAGGATCAACAAAGAAGGCTTCAGGTGCTTGTGAACTATGAATAAATTTATGGAACACTAATCTATAGGCTCTTTGAAAAAGAGGACATCAACGCATCAAAGGTAAATCCAGTAAGCTCTACACAAAACATTAAGACAGGTACCCATCAGTTGGGTCAATGCTTCTGACTAACCAATTAAAAAAAAAAAAAGGAAAAAAAAGGTTTGCATGTAAAATGTGGAGAAGTATTCAGAAGTAGCTTGCTTAGGCATTAATATTGCCACAGATTATATAACTATAAGCAATAACTATAAGCAATACTCCTAACAATCATTTCCTATTTCCTTTAAAATTTTGTCTATTAGTTGTATTAGATGAATTTATAAGTTTACCTTATTTCCCCTCTCAATTTATCGTGCCAATACAATCTTGTTATTTGAACAGTGTATAAAAACTATTTAATATTAAAGCAGTATGGTTAAGTGTGGCACAGAAAAAAATGACAAGGGTTAAAAATTGATTTACAGGACAATTATTTGCTCTTGATTTATTCTCAATTATAGCTAAACATAGGTTGTTTTCCAATATGAGAAGAACTCCATCATTAAGCTGTAACAAGTTAAAACATTAGAGACTACGCTTAATTTCTCACTTACACAGAAGATTTCCCAGTACGAGGATCATTGAAGGTGGTGGTTCTAGTATTGTGATCAACGAAGTATCGCACACCTTCTCTAGTATATCTGATTTCCCAGCCCTCTGGAAGAGGGTCCTCATTTTGTAAACTGCAGAAAAAAAATGCAGAGAGTACTTTTTCCCCCCACGTCATGACATTTAAAATAACAGTTCAGCAAGATCTTTTTATCTGTGCAGTCAATTTACACACCTACCCTTGAGTTCGAGGGTCTTCCCATTGTGTTGTCTTTGTGTTATGATTTACAAAATACACCCTATCATTTGAATCCACTCTCCTTTCTGTGGGAAAAAAGAAAAAAAAGGCAAACAAAACCAAAAATAAACTATACAACAATTACATTCCAAATTTCTTTAACTGTCCTTTCCTGAAATCAACAGCTAATTAACTTACCCCAGCCTGGTGGCAAAGGCCCAAGTGGATCATTTTCTGCTGATAACATTGAAGCCTATTTATAAACAAGAGGACATTCGGTTAGGCAAGTATTATTCACCTTTCTTTCCCATAATGTGTTTTAAGATTACCACGAGTTCTGAAGACTGTGCATTCTGAACACCATGCCATTTTTAGTCTGTTTTTATGGAAAAGCATAATTATGTGATAATATATGATTTGTGCACTTGCCTCCACTGTTTCCAAGCCCACATACCATCCCTTCCCTTCCTAGAGCAAACCTGAGAGAGAGCCAGTGATCTTGAAGATGTACAGTTCACAACAGTTTTATGAAGACACATATAAGCAGTGCTTCTTATTTAAGAATATGCTTTACCATTAATTAACATTTGAAATTAAGTGTGAAAGCACAATGACTACTGCCAATATAGGTGGTTTTTTTGGTTCCTCAATACCAGATGTCTTTTCTGGGTGTTTAGCTATTTTCAAACTTTGTTGTTCTTTGGAAAAACAGTCACATTCCATTAAAATGTTCAGATGTTTAAAATTATACTAAAATACAATAAGGTTAAAAGGGGAAAAATAATTATTTTTTAAAAAGATTAAATTATTATGAAGAACTATGTTAAACTTCTAATAAGCTGTAACCTTGCAAAAGTCTCGCCATAGCTCCCAAGAATATAAAGTAAGGAATAAAGAGAATATAAAAGGCAGAAATCCTCCATACTGTAGGATCATGTTCTAATTTATAATCAAAAGCAACACCCCCTATAACTTTTTGGATGGAAAATTCACCTATCTAGTTACGTGTTACTGTTCTTTTGTGCACAATTAAATTTTGATAAGTGGAAACCAATCTATGTTTTCCAAAGGGTATCTTAAGGATCACCTTACTACTAATACTGCCTTGGTTTTCAATAGCATTAGCAATACAAAAATCTCAAATCCATCTAAGAGTTTAACAACACTAAATTCAGGCAAAAAAAAGCTACAGTATTTTTCATGTTTTCCTGTTTTCTATAAACAGAGCAAGGATCAGGAGAAAATGCAATGGATACACTCAAGATCAGGCTCTCTTCACATTAGATGTGAAGAGAGAATTACCACCATCTCATCAACAAATGCACTTAGCCTTTTCTGCTTTTGGAATCTATACAGTCACAATGACCCTGTAACCAAAGACTTCTTTGTAGTGAGTATAGGAAGAATAGCAAAGAACAAAAAATACTATCTGCCAAAGATGTGAATGGTGGTATGATTCAGAGGTTCCTGATCTTCTTAATGGGCCCAAAGGTTTATATGTGGCTGCTGGCTAATGCACATTTACAGAACAAACTGTAACACTAGGCAGTGGCCCCATTTCAATGAGACAGATTCAATAACAAAAGCAGCAGAGTATATCAACCCAAGTAAAGCATTCATTAATATGTCACATTATTTCTAGTATCTAGTCTCCCTCTGAGCTAATTCATATTTCTACATGGTACTGCACTGTATGCTGCATATTAAAACTAAGATGTTAAAATAGGAAACAAGCAGTGTCTTGTATTCTGATTTAATAATGAGGGTCCATCCTTAGAAAACAGTCTATGACATTCAAAGATACTTTTACACATAAGCATGCTTTGAGCTTTCAAATTGATATGAGGTAACCACCTGCAGAATGAAGAAGGCTGTTCTATCTAGCCAATACTACTACGTTTATAAGTAAACAAAACATAACATTTGAATGTTTCTAACAACTATCATTTAGTACTTGTACGATAAGTGAGTATCGTTTTTTAAAGAAAGTTATATTAGTTTTCCCAAGATTTTTTTTTTAAGTGCCTACTTTGGTAAGTATTCATTTTATATAAGTATTTTGCCACTTATGGATAATTCTTCCTTTGAACGCATATAGTTGCTGGATGTTAAATGTATTAAAAATCAGTAACTTCAACTAGTTACAGTGTAACTTGCTATGTGCCTATTAAGAGATAAAAAAACTTGAAGCAAGAAGTCTGAAGCAACTTCTCTTGTATTAAATATTTTGAAATATCTAAGCAGTATTTCCAGGTAGAATTACTCTACAACTGGGTGCAAGTAACAATGGATTTGGCCAAGGATAAACTAATACTAAGTCTGTAAGTAGTAATACAATCACTGCTACATTCCATAAAATAGATGATTAAAAAAAAAAAGGACTACCTACTGTTACAACAACACAACAAAAGAGAATGAAGCTAGACAGAAATGCATATAAATCAAAAGCAAGATAATTCAAGTCCCCAGTTTGAGAGAAATACCACTGAGAAGAACACAACAGAAAAAAGTAATTATAATAACTATACTCTGTCCACTTTAATTTCTTCATATGGTTTAGCTTTGACCATTCAAGGTAGTTGAAATATTCCATTATTTATTAAGAGGATTAATTCTTTTTTTTTTTCCAAAAAATAAATTATAATCTCACTTTCTCACTTATTAACTGCTATACAAGCAGAGCTCTGATGCGTCACCAGAGCAAGTTACCTGTGGTTTGACCACAACAATTCTAAAGGAAATGTATACAGCAGCACTTAAATTTAAACAATAACAACAAAAAACCTGCATTCACATTCTCTTCAACATCATTTCAATTTTTCTTCCCCCCCAGAATTTGAGTTTTAGGTATGCAACTGATGAACTACTTAAAAAATAGAACTGTAAAAAGACGCAAATAGGATGCAAGCAGTCCAATTATCTTTTCTCTTCCTTCAAGCATATTCTGTCTGACAAATTCTAATTTGGTGATTCTAAAGTCAGTAAGGACATGCTGAGAAATTAGTCCAGGATTTTCAGGAAGAGTTATTAAATCAAGAAAGAATGATCATCTAAATAATATATATATATATATTTATATATATATATATATGTATATATTCTGTACTCTGAGAGGATAAATCTTGCTCAAAACCAAATAAATCTCAGGGTCAGGAAAAGTGAGAGTTTTCTGAGATGTCTGAGGTTTATCAAATTCAAAGGGAAGTTAGGTATCCAGATGTATGGAGTCCTAGTCCAGAAGTCCAAATGATGCTGATTCAGACTTATACTGCAATGGTTTCTTCTCAAAGCACTCCAGTTTTGAGTTGAATTTATTCAACTCAATTAATTCATCATTAATTAAATTAAGATCCAATCCTAGGGACTTAAGAGACTGAACAGTTACGATAAAGTGTTTAGAATAACAGTGACATACAGGTATCACCTTTAACTGCAGAAAAAACAACTATTCCACCTATCTCGTTAGAAATTTTAAAAATCTGTCTCAAGAAATATCTTCTTTGAAGCTACTCATGGTACTTTCTTCCAACAGTTAAGTGAGCAACTATCTGAGAGAAATGGAAAGTTGTATTAGAAATTCCAGAGATGAACCAGGTGACTTAGGTTCAAAATGAGCTCAAAGTAAAAGAATTACCACACCTGTACTGACTCCTAATCACTAGGGAAGTTTTGAATGCCATTTAATATCCAAAATGTCCAAATCCCAGCTCTTGCACTCCTTTTCAGCTAAGGCAGTGCTCTACTTTTACCTCTTCTTACTACAGTCATTGAAAGTCTTAAGTATCATACAGTCCACAAGTTAGGAAGGAGATTCAGAAGGCAGTACTTTTTTCTTTAAGGGTGATTCTTATAAACCTTGTGAACAGAATCACAAGTTGAATTATTGATGAGAAATATAACACATATGGTTGAATGGTTATTAAAGCACTTTAGAAAAATTAAACAGAAAGTATACCTATATCTCTATTCATTTTTAAATTTTATGCAAAAATTACCGAATAGAGGTATCGTTGGTTAAATTGTTGCATAGCTCCCTGCAGTTGATTACGCTGAGATTGCCATTGCTCAAAGTTCCTGACTGATTCCATTGTTGGTCGCTGCCATGTTGTTGTTCTGGTGTTATGGTCCACATAGTAAACTCTTCCGCGATCATCAACTCTTCTTTCCCAGCTACCAAGAAACACATATGTTAACAGCTAAGTTTTTCAGTACCATTGCATAACTAATTTTCTCTTTATGGTAAATTCCTAGATAGTATTTGAATGACGTATTGAGAGTGACAGTCATGTTTTTAATTTCTAAAGTATGCAAAAGTACTCCCCAGCTTCACTGGTAGAAGAACAAATACACTGAGCAAACAGACTGCAGGAAATAGCATCCTCAGCTCTTTCTGTCACCTCAGTTTTAACTTTGCAATTTCCTGTGACCATGAATAAGTTGGCAGGTTTCACACACAAAATAAACAATCATATTTTCTGAGAATCAGAAATCAGCAACAACAGTACTACACCAAGTTGTGCCATCTAAATAAGGGTGTTAAGCATTCATTATTTAATGCTTTTAAAGTAAGAAAAACAGCATTTAGAAGCTACATTTGAACAAGTCATCAGAATGAGAGACATATATATACACCAACATTCTTATGCAATAAACACAACTCTAAGCTAACTGAAAGTTAAGATTTCTTAATATATGATATGATACATTTTCAATGAGCTGCTTACTAAAAACAAGACTGTAGTTCTTCTTGCACCAACCAAACAACAACATAAAAATAGTACTATTACTAGATTTAAATAAAAAAGTCTACATTACCCAGGAGGTAAGGGCTGTGGTCTTTCCCATGTTGTAGTTCGTGTATTGTGATCAACATAATAGGTTCTACCATGAGGATCCTTTCTTTGCTCCCATCTTCAAGACAAAAAAGACTTTCATATAAGTCAAGGTGAAAACATTTCTTTAGGAATTATTTGTCACTAGGCAAAAAAAGCATTTTGCTATTGAATGAACACACAATGATCCGAAATTCATTCCGAAACACCAAAGACAACTCACACTAGAATAAAAATCGTTTACTTCCTGCTTGAACTGGTTTCACCATAAAGACTTCTTTAATGGACTTGGTACATAAAATGAGCTTACATCAATATTCACAAACATTTCCAAATTCTATTTAAGGTATCTGAAAACAAAGCCAAGTAACTGCACACAGTCTGTATGCTACAATAACTAAATTCAGAAAGTTTAGATACATTCTTTGCATTTTCAAGTACTTGCCTCTCACAAAAAAAAAAAAAAAAGAAAAGCACTGTTCCCTATATCCAACAAACAACAGGATCTTTCATTGTGAACCTGAAATGCGTGCTATCAGATAATTTTCCCCATGTTTCTATTTCCTGTCCTGGTAAATTCTCTATCTGATATCCGTGGGGATTACTTCTTCAGTTTTAGTTGCAAAGCTCTTACAATGAAGATGGATAGAGGACCAAACATTACAAGCAATTCAAGTTTCATGCTCTTGAGAACTGCTGTAATACAATATATGCCATTTATAAATGGGAGAGGAAAACTGCATTAGACAATGAACTGAAGCCCTTGCTTGTGTTAGATGTATGCTTTTCTTATAAATGTAATTAATTAGATCCTAAAAATATAGGCAGAACATCTTGCTTGCTACTCATAGAATTTGATGTGCATTTCCTCACTATTACAAAGTATCCTATAAAGCTCCTGGAAATGCTTTCTGCAGTTCAAGAGGCACGACTATGAGGTGATGGCACGACTATGAGGTGATAAAAGAGAAGCAAAAGCATGTTACAGAGTTATTAGGCTGAACATAACAGAGGCTCCACTAGATTTGGGGAGGGAAGGAAGGAGAATGCAGTCAGGGAAGAATGGCAACGTGGCATATGGCATTTGGCCATAGTGTGCACTATGGCTGGTACTCATGATCCTGTCAATAGGAAAGCAAATAACTAAGGAAAAAAAGTGGGGAGGGGAAATAACTGCAGGAATTCCCACCTGAGCGTCCACTGTCATAACACCCAAAAATTAAGAACCCTGTAATATTTCCCTACAAAGTACATACCGTACTTCTGTCTTTTTAGATTACTGTTTTCATGTTTATCCAGATGCAGAAGCTGAAGTGAACTGTCCCTAATTACTTACTGAACTGTCCCTAATTACTTACTGAACCTGTTTCAGGGAGGGAGCAGATACAAGACAGGCTCTCAGAAAGATCAGCTGCAATGGCATGAATTATATACACTTTGGGCAATAAACTGTGTTCAAAAAATTGCTAAAATAGTTAATGTTTAGAATATCACAGAAATTTCAGTATCCTCAGTTAGTTACTGAAAACACCTTCTCACCCAAACATGAAAGCATTTTTTTTTTAATGGTGGTGTTTTTTTATTTGTTTTGTTTAAGATTTATATATGTATTGGAACATGTATCATATTTTTATTTAATGTTTAAGCATATCTTTAATTGTGTACTTAAGGTTTAGGACTACAGCAGTAGTCTCAAACAGTTTCATAGAAATAACAGTTTCTAGTTATTCTGAGCATATACAGAAACTTCAAATCTGTGTTTTTAACATTATTGGCTACATTCCTATACTGCAAGCACCTGCAAGTATTTGTAGACTATTTTACTTATTTTCACTTCTCGGTATCTTAGTTCCTACTACATTCTTACAGTTTAAGAACTGAAGGAGCAATGAATTATAACCCAAATAAGTTTGAATAGATCAAATGAAAAGCTTTCACATCCATAATGCCCAAGAGTTCCTCTATTTAGATCATATTACTGTCTCAGCAAATCAGTGATCAGTTGCTAGTTTCTGGGGCATGAGCTACTAGCCAATTATAGCAGCACAGTACAAACCCCATTTTAGATCAAATAACCCCTTCTCAGCCAGCTGATCTTCATTTGGCAATCTCCATATGGAAATAAATTGCTGTTTCTTTATATATACATTCAGACCAAACAAAATTACAATATTAAAATCAAGCCCACATACCCTGGTGGCAAAGGTTCTGTACTGGCATTACCAGGCTGCTGTCTTACAGGCTCGCCGGATGCACTTGAGGTTGAGGAGGATTCCCTTGGTTTTGCTGCATCTGCTGCTGTACTGTTTCTGGCATTAGGTTGAGCACAGTCTGTTGTAGCAGTATCTTCCAGTCCAGCAGACACAACAGGTAACGTAGTAGCATGGCTTTCGGAACAACTAGCTGCTTCTGCTGTTGACTGAGGTTCTACTGTAGTGTTAGTGCAATCTGTAGACATGGTAGCTTCTGCTGAACCTACCACTGCCTCGGAGACAGAAGAATTACCAGCTTCTGGTGCAGAGGCAGATGACTCACCATTAACTGAGAAATGGGAAATAAGAGCATTTGCATATCAGATTCTGATGAGTTTTACTTTTTTAATGATCTACTTGTAGAGCAAGCTACATTGAAACAAAGAAAGGAACATGTTTAATTCACACCTACGTGCCATAAGCAGCATTTTTGCCTAAAATGACAAAAAAGTCACAGTGCACCTGCCTCAGCTAAAGCTGTAATTAAAATGTACAAATGCAAGCCATTCTCTATACTTCCAGCAAAGGTAGTACCTTAGTTTCCGCATATTTGGTTCAATTCAACTTTACACTCTATTCTTTAGATTAGCAAAAGGTAGACATCTGCTTCACAGGAAACAGTACCACCTTATTTGCTTTGAAACTTTGAACTTGTACGAACTTCAAAAAAGAATCTTTATTAGCATGAGATGAAAGAAAAATATCAGGAGCTAAATAACTGTATGAAATACAGAAAACTAAGGGGTAGTTCTTACACTTTTTTCCCCGTTTTTTACAGTTGACATATAGAATTGTACAATTCAGCAAAAAAACACCTGTGTATGCCTTAGAAAAAAATCCTCCTCACACCCCCAACAAGGTCAGTAAGTCCTAAAAATCTGAATTTTGCTAACTGTTGTGGGCTAACCATACCTAAGTAATTAGCTAAGTATCAGAGACTGATTTACTCACACTTCCCACCTACCCACAGTGTGATGGGGCAAGAGGAAAGGAGGAATAAAAGCAAGAAAACTTGATGGTCAAGGCAAAAATTAGTTAATAAGAAGCAGAAGAAGAAAGACAACAAAACAAAACAAGTGATGTAAAGGCAATCATTTACCACCTTCAGTGGGTAGACAGATGCCCAGCCAGTTCCCAAGCAAAAAGATGGCTAACCTCCCTAAACTTCCTCATCTCCTTTTTTATTACTGAGCATAATATTACAGGCATGGAATATCTCTTTGGTTGGTTCAGGTCATCTGCCTGGTTGTGTCCCCTCCCAACCTCATGCATACTCCCAGTACTCCTCCACTGACATGGGGGAGACAGAGTAAGAAACACATAAGGCCTTAACTCTGTGCAAACATTGTTCAGCCACAGCTAAAACATAACTGTGTAATCAACATTATTTTGGTCACAAATCTAAAATACAGCAGCATACAAACTCCATCCTAGTCAGACCCATGACACTTGTAATTTATATAGGTCAAAGACTTAAGAAAATTATTTTAGAATCAAAGTAATTTGATTTCTGTCTTTTTAAGAACAAAACAAATGTCATCCAACTCAAGCAAGCATAGTCTCATAACAGGTTTAAAGCAGACATGGATTTGGCAGGAAAAAGGGGCTAAGAAGGCATAAGTACTCCGAAGCCCAATTGGCTAGTAATACATCTGTAGAGCTTAACAGAACAGTATCTCAGCACATGACCTTGCCTCACACAAGAGAAATCAGGTACAGTAGTCACAGGACCCCCATTAAAAGTCAAGGTCCTTATTTAAAGCAATGCAACATCAGTCACAACTAGGGGTGCAGAAAACACAGGCTAACATCAGTGACAATTCTATTTAAGCTTCTCAGTTTGTACCTCTTTTGGAGTTGGAACTATTTTTCTTCAAGACCAAATATAATATGCAACACAGACTTCAAGTAATTTTCTAACTGATAGCATACTATCAACTTACAATTCTGAGGCCAAAATACTACAATTGCTCTATATTCATAGCCTTATTGATAGAAATGTACAAAAATTAACCATAGATTAGTACCTATAAAATGATGGAACACCATTTTAAAGAGTTTACTTATTTTAATTCTGTATAGCATCCTGTATAAAAATAATAGCTAGACTCTACATACTACGTGCAATAGATCTGTAATGTTAGCAATTTCTTGCTTTCTCAGAAAGTAAGAACAGATACTGACAAATTTTAAGTCTCATTTTCCTCTAAAACACGTGCACATGCACACACACACAAAAGCAGGTCAAAGAATTACAAGCAATAAAATAGAAATCAGTAATACATTCCAATTAGCAAGCCAGTTTCTTTAAGGAATTATCACTGGGCCACATATATTTCTTCATATGGATGATGATGAGCATGATTTTACAGGCAGCAGCTGATTTGTAAAATCTGTAAAGGCATTGCTTTATGCACAAAACTGTTCCAGGGCAATATATCACTACTTCCAACTCACACAAAACAGGTTAACCAACACTGAGATACATCAAGACTTCGTGTTGGTTCAAGCAACTATAAAGCATGAGACTAAAAAAAAAATGTAGCTACAGACAACCTGATCAGTTTTCTTCAAATGTCTGTTTTAACTAGCAACAGCTTTATTTAAATAGGAAAAAGTGTCAGTTGAAGTTTCAGCTTTCATTAAAAAAGTAATTTCAATTAATTTACATGAAAGGATCTACGAGATTCCAGAATCAAGTCAGAGATCAAAGTAACCGAAAAATTGTTCTCTCTTTTAGTAAGGTGATCTCCAAAACAGATCTATAAAACATTATATCAGCTGATTACCTCATAATTTAGATCTGAAAAAGCAATTCTGGCAACATCACATAAAATGACAATCCTGCTAAGCACAACAGTGAGAAGAAAAAATAAAATAACTGTGTCATCAACAAATGCTGAAGATTCATTCTACATCTTGCCTCAAAAAAGTCTCCACCAGAGGGTACAGTAGCTGAAAACTGTTGTAACAGTGACTCAGTGCAAGCTCAGTAGTATGGTTTCATCAGTATTACTATTTGAACAAATCAATTATTTCTGCAATTACACTATCCGAATACCAATTTAAAATGGATCTCTCAGCTATTGGATCTCTCTCCCTAAAAAGGGAACAACACTTAAATAATACATATGCTCTTTGGCCTTCAACTGAAAAGAGAAGGGAATTGAGTTCAAGTTCTCTAAATAGAGATATACTTCTCAGAAGACCTGATTTAATTACTACCTTTTAAGTTTATAATTATTTCCGTCATCTTCCTACCATCCCACATTTCCCACTCTATTACAGGAAGCCTGACAGTCTCCATTCTCCTGTTTATTAACAGCTTGCCTCTTCCTATTTAAGAGTACCTTTTTGCTTTGCTATCACTCTAATCTCAGTCAATCAGCTGAGGAAAGACAGAAAGCACTTAGAAAGCATAGTCATGACTAGATGCAAAGCTCTCTCCGAAGAACAGAAATAATGAAAAATATTTGCTTTTCACTTCTTTTACTTTACTGAATGTTACTTCTAATCATAACCTACATCAAAGTTTTTATGTGTAAGAAGAAAATGAGATTTACTATTTGCCAACATCTGTTCTGAAACAAGTATTTTTTTTTAAGTGGAAGGCAAAAAGAATCTACAACACATTTCAACTAAGAGCACAATAGTTCCCTGACAGCACTAAACAGCAGATTTATCCAGTAGCAAAAGAAACCTAACTATAGTTATTCAAATTAATTCTGTGAAAGAAATCTAAGTTTTCCTCCTGACAACTCATAATATGGTTTAGTCATCTGGGATAGCGAAGGAAGATTTGGATGCTTTACATCTTCTTTCATCCAAGATGAGAATTCACAGGGAAGTGTGAAAGTCGGTAGACTGAAGAATGGACCTACTCCAGAAAAATTCATGGAAGTGAAAACACAAGATTATAAATTCAAGCCCAGAAACATCCTTTCAGTATTTTTGAAATCTAATTTAAAAAAATGTACAGGAAAAGTGATTCAACTTCAGATTCATTTCAACTAGACAAAAAAGCCGTATGGTACATGGTCTCGTAACCCTCCCATTCTTACCAGTGCTGTTGATGGGCTGAGCTGCAAGTGGTTTTGGTACTGGTGTATTTTTGGGTCTGGCTGCAACGTGAGTAGGAGATGGTGAGCTGTCTCCATTAATAGCTTCTGTGCAGAACGCATTCTGTACTACAGAGTTTGAAGGTACTTGATTGTCTATCCCATTAGAAATATCACAAGCAGATCTTGGTAAAAATGAAAAAAAAAGATCCGTTTACTTTAGTACAAACGTGTAGAACAGTTAGGCAAAGTAAAACAAATTCTACACTATAACATGGTAAAAGAAACACATGAAGAAACTGTGGTAAATTCACAACAGTTTATAATACCATGTATGCAGCCTAGGTAACAGTCAAGTGCAAGACAAAAACAATTAAGGAACAACATACAAATGTTGTTTTGAAGAATTTTAGATACTTAGATAAGATTTCTCATTTCCTCTTCATCTTTTACTTCGTAATGGCATATTAGAATTGAGTTGGGCAGACCAATATGCCTGCCCCATCTTCCAAAACTGCCTTAGGAACCATTCCAAAGCAGCAGCTATGAGTAGGAGAACTTTTTCTCTCATTAAGCAACTGGAACAATAATTTTGTTTGTCATATCTCTATTCTTTTTTCTAGTAATAACGTAAGTAAGAAAACTCCTTCAGTAAAAGAAGTTTCTCTATGTATAGGCAGAATGCGCCAGTATGTGGACAGATATACATAGGAAGCTGTGTTTGAGTGGCTGCAAGGAAATACATGTACTGTAAGGGCCTATGAATGCAAAGTCCTGTTCAACTACACTACTTTTACTTAAATCTATCCCAGAATGCTTAAAGCCACCCTCCAGAATCACGTATTATGAAAATTACATTCAGTGCCAACTCCCCATCTTTGCAAGTAGTGGCTAAAAATTCAAGTTAAATATAGAACAAAAAACTTGAGAATTGTTACAAGTCCCACTTTGCAGAATATGAAAGGAAGAAACAGAATTTCTATGCTACCTTACCCAACTCAAGATGAGTAGTATTAACAGAGAATTAAAATACCATCCATTTTTTTTAGGAAAAAAAAACTTTTTGTTTTAAAATTGTAAATCAGAACTGCTGGAAATTTATATGGAAAATTGTTGTAATCAGAATAGAAACGTCAAGTAAACACATGACAGGAGCAGTAACAGTTGAATGAAAACAAATAATTGCTGCTCGTGTTTCAAAGTGTTATGCATATGCATTTCAATTCACTTTGCACAGTCCCAAACCTTTCTAAAGCAAACTAGGGTAATAACTTTTTATCCTCACTCCCTCATATTGGGCACCTATGGGAGAACTTCTGTTCAAAAGAATCAAGTCAAGTGTACAAGGACAAATGTGTCCTTATCATTTAAATGCATAGCAACTGTATGCTTTTTCACTCCATCCTGTGTTAAAAACTTACGTAGAAAGGAGCTGACTGCAGGGTAACTGGCAGGTCAGTAATGTTAATTTGATGTGAATATTGACCTACTTGACTCACTAGTGGTGAGAGGTCAAACAGTCTACTCCTACTTTCTCTGCAGGCAGTTCATCGGCTGGCATAAAGATGGAGGCACCAAGAATGAAGCTCTTAATTGATCCCAAAGTCTTCTTCTTGCCACTTCAGGTTGAAGCAGGCAAAGTCTTTGCCTTAGTGTTCTGAATACTGCTTCCTAAATGCAATACAAGTCTGTTCAACAACTTCCTGATAACAACCTTAAAAAAGGAACCGGGTGAAGGGGAAGTCATTTACACTTTTTTTCTTCTTCCTTCCGTTCAAATGGTACATTGCAACAAGTTGGTACACATGAACAGAAATGTCTCTTAAACAGCAGAAAAAAAAATGAATGCAGTAAGTACAAAAATCACACTGAGCCACTGCTTCCAGGATTTCATAAAATTTCAACCAACTAGAAATCTATTTTCAGAGGGCTACACTTCCAAGAGGCAATCATAAACTACTGGAGAGCAGGCTCAAACAGGAGGGAAAGGACGAAGTTGCAAATTTAATTTCTGTCAAATTAAATTATGTAATTATTATACAAACTATTTCTAAAACCTGTGGTAAAATAATCAAGGGCTTGACAGTGAAAATCACTCCCATTCACACAAAAAAAATGCTAACTGATAAATTTGCTGATATATGTCACATAGAGTCTAAAATACAAAAATAAATTCCAACCTTATTGTACTTCTTGCTGAAACATCTCTGTTTTCATGCACAGCTTCGCCATTTTGCTGGACTTCTACTGAACAGTAAACAAACAAAAATCAATAGAAATATTCCACTACATCTGTTTGAAATATTAATCAAAGTTTTACAATTCAGTTGAATTGTTTTAACTTACTGGTTGCTGGTGAACTGATATTTGTAAGAGATTCTTGTTCAACAACCAAACCATCTAGCACAACTGTCAGTTCACCTGTTTGCACCATGCCACTCTTGTTTTCCAAAGATAGTTTCAACTGTTCTTTCACCTTCTCCACTAGAAATGGAGTTAGGGTGGGTAGGGGAAGAGAAGGAGAGAAGGGATAAAGGAAAGATTATATTCTAGGCAATGTTAAAAAAGATTGTCAACAAAAAAATATATTGAGTTGTACAAAATGTAACATGAGATGTTAAGATGATTTGAATCACCATAGAAATCACTATGAAACTGGGTAAATTTACACCAGCTGTGGGTAAAAGCACCGTATATCACAGAAATAAATTGTCCATTTACGTAATATATTCTAGGTATACTATAGGATCCATATATTTTCAGCACTTTTCCTTTCAGTAAATGATCTCCCAGGTTTTCTTTTCCACTAAACCCTTCTGAATTCATGCACTACTTACATAACATCAGAAGGCTTTAAGTCAAACAACTTCTGAACTACACATCCAAATACTACATGTTACAAGTACCAGGGAACTTTATCCTACAACCAGAGCTCATGTTCATTTCTTGTATCACCTTCCAAAAGCAGTTCTGAGAGACAACTAAAAAGAACATCACTTTGAGGGTAGAATAAATACAAAGACTCCATACAGTCTTTCCTATTTAAATATATATATATTAGTAAGTTCTTAGGAGCATTTTCACAGACTCCAACTCCAAGGATTAAACTGTAAGAGAGGATACCTCAAGCAATCAAAAATCAAATGAGAAACTAACAAGCTTTTCGTTTCGAGATACACACACACAAAAAAAAAAAAAAGAAAAAAAAACATGTACGTGGTGCAGTAAAAAAAAATTCAATATAACTGGTAAGCAATGCACACACATAGACAGACATACATAACCAGAGGTAAAACATGCTGTGGATGTTGCATAATTCTCCCTAAATCAACTGTTACTAGTACAGCATTTAAAGCTACACGTCAGAAATGCAAACACAGTAAGCTATGAGTTCACATTAATCAGGTTAAAATGGTTACGGCCTTTTAGTATTTGTGGTCTCAGATTAAAGGATTATTTTTTTCCAAGATCTATCAGTATACTTCCCTCAATATGACAGCATTCCAAGCTAAAGTCAAAGCTCACAATGCAACTTGCACTTCTGTGCATTAAACTAGCATTCCCTTACTTTTTAAATTTTTTAATAAACATCATAAATCAACAACAAACATGAAAACAGGGAATGCTAGCATCAGCTATTATCAGATATCCCCAAGACTTTGCTAAGGTCAATACTGACATCTGTTACTTTAAAAAACAGATTCAACTGTACGTAGTGGGGCAACTGTTACTAGCAGACACCCACTGCTATGTTACAAATGGATTTCACTGGAGCAAGCACAAAGCTGCCAAATTACTGAAGAATTATTGATTTTGACATCTGCATTTTAGAAAATGGTAGCGAAAGAAAAGGGAGAAGAAACTAGCCTACCACAGAGCTGTTAGGATACATATTCATAATTGTAATTTCTGCAAAGGGTGATTGGTTTACTTTGCATTGTTTTAAAGGTTAACTTCCAAAACCAGACCAACTGTTCACTGTACTCCAACTGAGCTTGCAAGAAAGTTGGGAGGGGTATGGGCAGCAATTCACTACTAATAGTGCTTAGCAGGAGAAAGTAATAGCACTAATTCTAAAGTTTTTGCATTTAGAAGACATCCTCTACATTTTCTTCAGTAAAGCGCCAAGTACTGCATTTTATGTTAGGTACAAATAACTGAACCACTGAAGAATACTGATCAGATTATTCTATCACTTAATTACTTGATAATCCAGCATGTGTCAAACTGTTGACACATCAAAATCAGAACAGCTGCACATAAACTACCTTTAGTGCAATGTACAACTAACTCAGTCAACCATTTCCTGAAAGAATTTGGCAGGTTATCGGATCCTACACTCCCTGTATCTACAGCAACAAAATATTAACTATTTCATTTGCTGTTACTATTACAATCCAGTTTCTTCTGACACAGACAAGCATAAAACATCATGCATTAGATGTATGGAAGGTACAGTTATTTTTGTAATCACTTTTTTATTCTGTTAGAATTTAAAAATATGGTAATGTAATGTCAGAATGAATATTTAAATAGTATTTTATTTCACTATAATGTCATTTTAGAAATCACTTAAAAAAAAAAAACTTAAAAAATATGCAACTTTTCTGCTTAACTATGAAATCCTGGGCAGAAATCTTTTTCATACTGCTGAAGAAACTCCACTTGATTTTGCATTCTGTTTCAATTTTCTGTAAGAATCAGAAAAATGAAGTGGGGGGAGGGGGTTGGGTGGGATCTCCTTTCCTCCACCTCCCTAAACAGATTTGTGTATCTAATTTGGTAGAAAGGTTAGAAATTGGTTTAGCTGGAATTCTACTGCCACTCTGGAGCGGAATTTAAAGTGTGGATTCACCATCTTCTTGCACTCATGAAAAAAAAAATGTAAAAGCGAATTAGATAAAGAAGACCTGTTTAAATTCTATTAGAGACAACAGAAGTTAAAAGTTACATAGAACACAACAATCACTGATATACTAGAAAGAAATTTCTCAATCGTTTCTTTCATCAATGGTTTCTACTGTTCTCTGGGCAGCTAAATTATGAGAGAAAAATATGCAGCCCTTCTATTAACAATTCCAAAGAAGGAAAACATGAACAATTATGGCTTTTCAAAAACTTTAGATTTTGTTTTGTTTTGTTTTAAAAACAAGTCTAAAACAGATCTTCTAGCAAATTAGATACTAGTTTGCCACAAAACATTTCAATTAATCACTACTGTATTTACTTAGTTTGTAGTAACTTGTACTCTGGTGTATGTTTCAAAATTATTATATCCCATTGTTACATTTAAATTGCTCTCTATAGCTCGGTTAGACATGTCCAGAAGAGACAAGGAAAGACATCAACTGAAAATCAGTTGTAATTACATGTATAGTTAGTAGTCTGATTGCCAGTTTTGATATATAGATTAGTAATAATAATTCTACTTAAAATATCCTTCAGGATAACTTACATTTTCTATTGTGTATTTCCAAAGCTTGTCTCAAGTCTACAGTGGCTCTTCCTAATAAAGCATCTGCTTTTAAAGTGTGATGGCTCCACACTCTAAATTCCAGCGTAGTCTGTGGAGTCACATTCCTGCATATAAAATACATTTTTAAAAAAATATATATACAGATTTTAAAGTATTCATTCGTGTTATTAGGAGTATTTGTTCTTAATTCACTTTCTCATATTTATTGTTATTTCTTGATACTAATTGACTGAAAGTGGTTTCTGTACAGTTAGGGGAAATTTTTAATTAACTAAGCACTGTAAACACTATAATATTTATCCTTAAGATCAACTAAAGAGCATTACTATAATAGCGTAAGAAATTTGGGGAGTATCAGAATAACCTACGCTAAGCTCAAAGCTCAGTTATATAACAACAAATCTTACTTGGTTTATGAAAGACATATTTTCCTTATTCCTCGCTGTTGCAGAATTCTAACTAAAAACTCTCATTATTTAATGTGAATAAAAAGGTAGAAGGTATATTTAATTTGTCTGTCATTAGAAAGACAAATACCAATTATTAAAAATGAAAAGAAAATACAACCAATCAGCTACTTGCAAGAAAGAAGGAATACATTCCATAGCTGTCAAGTTGCCATGAAAATGTTGATAAAACATTGCTTATGAATCCACAAATATATATAAAATCACAATGCATGCTCACAAAAATCAGAGGGGAAAAAATCAAATGATAAAGCTAAGGTAAAAACTAGAGGAAAGCAGAAAGATAAAGGTCCCAATTACAGTAATGCTACAATAAGCCTTGGCAATATCTCTCCCCTGCTCAGGAAGGAAAACAATGCTAGGACCTGCAGAGTAAGTTTTGCGATATAGGGTCTATTACAGCAAGAGTGCTTTTAGCTGTGAAAAATGGAGCAGAAACATTGTACTGCAAGTCCAAGGTCGCATATCCGTCAGAACTAGAAACATGAAGTTATCAGTATTGCTAAAAATAATGCTAAAAACAATCCCCAGGCTGCATCAACAGAGCTAACTTTAATCACTTGAACATGTTGGACAACATGGATCATTTTTGCAGAAATCCATGAGGAAGTATGCTTTTATATTTTGAATAGGCTGCCTTCTAATGGAATACTTACTAAAATATCAGCTTTAAAATAGAAAAGGGGGTGGGGGGATACCACACAGAATACACGGCTGGTGCTCATGCATGCCCCATACAGGTCATGGGAACTTGTTAAGTTGTAGAGTTCACTTATTCCTAAATAGATTGGGCAACTGAAACAAAGATACCTTTCTGACAGACAGAAGAAAAGGGGACCAGAATACCTGACATATAGGAATCAGATCCTAAATAATACTGATGATGGAATGAATTTGTTTGGCTGTACTGGATACATCAAATTACTGCATTTCTATCAGCTCCCCAAATCCTGTCAAATGAAACCTGCCTCCCCAACAGCAACTCTGGTCTCTGTGAATATCAATAGCTCTGTACTTGTGCTAGTAGTAACTCCTGGAAATCAGTGTTAGGCCCAAGACTACACTATTCAGTTTTGCTGTACTACAAACGGCTAATAAACTACTAAACCTGAAACATCAAGAAATGTGACAGAGAAATACCCACCTGGTTCAGCCCAGGTCTGCAGTTAACAACTAGTGTTCCTAAGTAAATGGTTCCCCCATAGTTAGTTATATTGTGCCTCTCCCCATCCTCCAGAACGAAACCAGGTTCCCCTAACTAACAAAGCTGGCTATTATTGCACAAAAGCAGGTCAGATGCTGTAAGGCATACCAGCCCATGTTCAATGCCTCTTGAAAATAGCTGTGTTGTTTCTACACACAAATCTGTAGTAGTACTATCTTGCTTGCATAATAATGCATTCTAGCCAACTACATTGCACAAGATTTGCCAATTCTTCATAGGGCCATAGTCAGGTATATCTGCACCTGTAGCACAGTAAGCAAATTAAACCATAACCACATTAAACTGCTCAAACGTAAGGATAAGTTACATTGCCATTTTGCAGTAAACTGTATTTGTGTGTGTACCCATTTCATTAGGAAATTTAAAACAAAAAGTGACTTTCCTTATAACTACTATTTATCCAGCTGAGAATTTTTGCTTTTTAACGTTGAGAATGACAATAAGATCTTCTAGAAATGAATCTTAAACTTGAAAGGTCCACAGTACAAACAAATATTAAGGGTATACTGTGGGCAGTAGCTGCATACAAGAACACTCTCCTCAAAACAAAACAAAATTTAAATGTTCTTGGAACATCATAAGCACTGAGAAAGACTTTTCATTTAAGATAAACAGCATCTTACGTCTGCATGTAGTTATCAACAGACAGAGAAAATTATGTAGCCAGCCAAGCCTAGTAAATATTTGCCTGCAGGGTCTGGCTAGTAAACAGTATTAAATAATCAAAAAAATTTACTTACACTGTCAGCTGTTCATCCCACTTTGGATTTGAAGAGCTACTTGATTTTGCTGTTTTCTTGATTTCTCCATCTGCAGTTAATTCCGTGTAGAAAGTTGTTCCAAACCAATTCTTTTTCCGTTTCAGTTTGGCACTAGAAACTAATAAAATGTATTGCTTTATCTAAAACAGCACACTTGCTGAAAACTAGAAAAATACCACCTACACAATGCATAGAACATGGCAGAGCAATGTTATTCCTCACCTTTTCTACTTCTGCTGAATATAAAGAGGTCAATACTAAAATGGTAGCTTTTAATTTCAAAAACTACTTTGTCAGGTAGTTGACACAAAGCCTGACATATTCCTTTACCCATGTACTGATAGAATAGTTAAGAGAGACAGCACAACAATTATTTTAGAGAAAACTGAAAATCATGTGGTTTCTTTTGTTTATCTTCTCACGGTTCTTCCTCTTCCAACTCCTCTGTTTTCTAACTGAAAAATAGCTAAGTATGATACATCTGAAAGATTATCATTTTTTTTTGTTTTGTTGTTGTTGTTTTTCAATAGAATCTTTAGTATTTTAAATTTTATGTACTTATGAAGGTATATGCAATTTAAACCTATTTCAAAATTTCACTGTTATAAATTTTTCACAGCTATGTATGTTTCACTGCAAAGCCAGTATGCAGCACTTCATCTCTTTGCCTATTCCACCTGTCCAGTTAACCTCTGTTTTAACACATCGGTTTGCTAAAATTAAGAAAATAACTCTCAAATATCCCCCCTATTTAAAGAGCTTTGCAGATAAACTTAAGGCTTCAGCTAAATCTTCAGCAATTAGAAACAGCAAATGACCAAAGAAGCTATTTTTTTTTTATCTCCAAATAGCTAGTGAGGTCCTCAGTGCTCCTGAATATAAATCTGTTCTCTCACTTCCTCACCTAGCTGATAACATTTCTATAAAAACCAACAGCAGCCTAGATGCCAGTATTTTAAATTCTACTTCAGGCACATTCTTCAGAAGACATCAGTGGACTCCCAGCTGTACATACCTGCTGGCTATGCTTTTTCTTATTCCTCCTATATTTCAATGTGATCCTCCTTCCCTTCCTTTTCAACCTAAAGCAAAGCTGAATACTTTCACCCACTTGGAACTAATCCTTCCCTGTTACTTTTCTGCCTGGTACTTGCTATTCCAGAAATAAGTGGGAGTTAACTAAACTGTCTGAAAGGAAGACAAAAATTGTTTGCAATATATTTCTGGATTACAATATTCTGGGAAGTATACATTAGTTAATTAAGAGTCAGTGGGATGCGACTGTTCAAGACCCTAAAAGCATTGACCACAAATTTTTACTTAATTTCAATTAAAAGGTGTACACTTAACTCCTTTACATTTAAAAATTCCAGTCTAATTCATGTGTCACGTGTCATAAAAGGGAGCTGCATCATTGACACCGATGAAAGATCAAACGTAAAAGATTAGAAACATGATTCCACGCATGGCTCATATTTTTTCATCTGAAACTGATACCTTTTTCAGCTTCAAAAACCCCTACTTATTCCACGTTTGTTTTTTCCTCCATATTTTGCTTTTTTAAAGCTACTGCAACAGTTCTTAAAATAAAGCTATTCTGTCATAATATACAAGCTTCCTTTTAGTTTTCCCCCTTTTCTTTGATTATGCTTTAAGTCATTAAGTTTTCAGTCCCCTGACAAGAAAAGAGAATAGTACCATTTTTTGGTAAGGACTTATAAAAAATAGGAATAAATAAAATATATTAGCAAAAAGACTTCAAAAAGAACTGACAAAACAAGATAACTCACCAAGACCATGTGAAAAAATAATGATGGTACAATTTGTTGGCAACAAGCTTGTAACTATCTAAACCAAAACCACTCCATATGAATTTCCTTGACTACAAAATGAGTATAAGCTAATTGCTTCTTTTATGTAAGTGCTTTTCAACTACAGTTCTTGAAATATAAATCTAGATTCTGCAACAGCAAAACTAATCTGAAGAAAAACCGCAGTCGACACTCCTCTGCCTTCCACCTCTTTTTCTGTACTGCCACTGGCATTCCTCTGATCTTGCAATAAAGGCTGGTTAGAGAACCAAACTTAGAGAAAACTGATCTTAAAAATTGTACAGATTTCTGTCCACTTCAATCCTTGAACCAGATTTCGAAGTCAGAGAAGCTCCAGTGCCAGGAAAATACAGAACTACTTATATAATTAGCAGTGCAGTACAGTACAGGGTATCAGAATGATCATTTCTGCATACCCAGTTCTGAAGTTACAGGTCATTTATGTAACTCAGTTTGTTACAGTTATTTATACACTCGATCCAGGTGGCCCCATCTACGCTATTACTTATACTTGATATCAATTTGTCATGTTATAAAGTTACCTGATACTTACACAAGGTTAATCAATTTTCCCACAGAAGGTTCCTCTCATTTCATTAAATATCCATTCTGGGGACAACAATGTATTTTTTTCCTCAGATAACCTGGTCCTCTTTCTACCACCCAGCATGCTGCATCTTTCTTCAGATATGGTATTTTTTAAGACATGGTGTCCTCCTGATGTTTTTCAAGTTTTATTAAAGATAGGCTCGATATATTCTTGGTCATGCATTCTTTCTTACTTCAGGGTTCCCAGATTTCTCAGGAACCCTTGAAAACTTCACGTTATGTATCAATGGCAAAATAACATATATACATATGCATACATATACATATATATATACACACACATACAAATGTATGTGTGTATATATTTCTGCATAATATCTAACTACTTGCTGATAACATTTTTACATTTAGGTAATTATGACAGCGATACAGCTGTAGTCAAACTTATTAGCCTAGATTCATCCTACTTATCTTCGGACTACAATGGGTATTTTTTTCTGCTTTGCCATCCCACAGAAAGAACAGCTAAGACTGAAGCCAATTATCACATTCCTGACCAGTTTTTATCCATGAATAGCAAAATACATTCGCGTATGTGGCCTGCCCAGCATCAATTGAAAAAAAAGAAAAAAAAAGCATCCCCAACACAATCAGAAATTTCCAGTTGTTTGCAGACTACTGTTTCCCTTCCAGTAGATGCTGGGATGACTAAAATCTATCACAAACTATGAGAACAAGTACATCAAGAGGAAAAAAGTTAACAGTCACAGAATGCAACATTGCACCCTTTTTCACTGCAGTTCATTACAACCGCCTGCCTTTTTTGTAAGATTCCAGTAATGTATGTTCCCCTCTACAGATTTTGTGCCATTAGCTACTTGTTCTCAAGCACAATTCCTTATATTTGTCCCTACTGTTGTATTGCAACTTATTTTTTTCTCATTTGAAAAGATCATATAACTCTATCACCAAACTCCTTCCACCATTTCTACCTAGCTGCAATTCATCTACGCATGTTATACTCTTAATCATAACCTTCAAGTTAATTAAAATAGACTACACTGATCTATTTTTCACACTGTTTTCAAATGTATTTATTTTTTCAGAATATGTATGTTTCACTGTAAAAACCATGACAAATATCACTACTTGCCTGTTACTTGCATCTGTAACCTGCCATTATGGTTGTTACTTGTATCAGACCTTGGTGAGGCTGTGGCCATGTCAGAGGCTTAGGCTTTAGCCTAAAAGAAAAAGCACACAGACATTTATTAAAAAGTACTCTTCTCTGCATGTTAGTTACAACTATAAAATATTCAACTAATTAGCAAGTTTCCAGATGTTACTTCTGTATGACAATTCAGTATTTCCTAACACCAGTAAAAAAAAATTACTCTGCAAATCTGTCACACCTTATACCTTTGAGCATGCCGAGGCACTTCAGTAACGCATATGTTTACACAGTTCACACATTTACACAGTTTCTTGCTTAAGACCAAAAAAAAAAAAATCAGCTGTGACTTCAATGTTCCTATCTATCTCTAGAAAGTATGTCCATGGTCTGATTTCAGATGAGCTAAGCACCCACAACTTCTAGTGAACATGTCTGAAATGCTTACATGCTTGAAAATCAAGCTGCTGTAGCAGCACCACACGTGGTTTAGACAAAGAACATTTAAATTCTGTTCTAGGACTTGCAACCAGTTTTCTCAACTGCTGCTGTCAACACACCAGTCTCTTTCCTTCTCCATCAAGAAAGCAAGTACTTTGCAGGGACCACTCCATCAGCAACTAACATACTGGGGCATCGCATCCCAACACTTGAAGCACATGCATGCAGCATCAATCCCTTCCTCAAATTACTACACCTGAAACAAAGCTAGAAATAAAGTAGGCTGTACATTCGGTTTATTTCAATGCTTGGTTTTAATATCTGTCATAGCTGGAAAAGGTAATTCACAGAGACACAGAGATTCAAATGGAAGTGTATTATTGGCTGCACTTACAAAATCATGGTAAGTCATTTTTCACTCCCACCCACTAATTATATACACTTTTTTTGTCAGACATGCCTAGTAAGTTTCCATCTTCCCCAATGACAATCAGTTGTTCTCGCAAATCAATGAAAGGTGTTGCATTTTTGTATTTTTAACAAATGGGTTCACAGTCCACTGAACCTATTCAACAGGTTAGGAAATAGTTTCCAAGTTTAAATGTATGGATATGAGAGGTGGCACAGATGTGATACAGGTGGCACATTTACATCTTTTCTGACAACGAAAGCACATAATGATGCACATAAACATTCACTTTCAAAATGCTTCAGGGCACAGATTTCTTTCAAAAAGCAGATACTTTCTCAACATCAAAGCATCTCTTTTAATGGGTGGAAGGGTCACACTATCTTTTTGTTGGTGTTGTTGTTTGTAAAATATCTGCTGGGTAGTGTACTACTGACAGCCACTTGTCATAACAGAAGGTCAGCAAATACATAACACTTGTTGTTTTGTGAAAGAAAAATACATAATTCATCGTTGTCTGACAACTCTTCCGAGCACGTTGCCATGAGATAATCAGCAAAGTATTGTAAAGATACTGCTACTTAAAGGTCTTGCTTCCATATCATTAACCACATCAATAACATCCTGCAGCACGTTGTGCACTTCTGGCTCCAACTTCCTTTCTGTAATAGCCTGTAATGATGCAGTGAGTCAATCTCACATCTGGTGCTATCTCTAACCTTACCTGGTAATTCCCCAACCACCTTTTTTTTTTTTTTTAATTTTTGTTTTGTTTTTAAAAACTTCAGTCAAACCAGGCACTTCATCAGTGGTTACAGTTTTCCATAAAAAATGTTTTTATAAGTCATTTACTGGTAGGAATCTCTCTTCTCTGGTACATCTTTCCTTTAGTGGCTTAGTTCATCGTGTATTTCCTTATCAAAACAGAATCTAGCAAATACCATAAACTGAGGGATGTTAGAAACATCTATATTTACATCCAGCTGTATAGCAAACCTCACACAGTGTAATTTGTTCTAGTATTTCTTTCTTCAGATCTTCAGTACTATATTCTGTGTGTTTTCTAACAGTAATTGCTAACAAAGAAATGCATTTTAGTTGCCATATTGTTTTCCACTTATTATGTCAGACATTTTTACCACATGAGGAAGAACAAGTATTTCCCCAGTATATGTGGCTTTTTTTTTTCCTTTTGCTATTATGTAAGGAACCTCAGGAGGGGTTTCTCTGAAGATTTATCATTAAACGTAGTGAAATCTTGTAGAGTACTGGACTGCGAACCCCATGACTTTAAACAATGCAGAAAAAAATGGAGAGACTTGACTTTATGTTTCAGATGGTTCATTTATAAATGCCTTGCTTGTCACGATGGTGCTTCACATTATGATTAGCTAATATCTCAAGATATAATATAGATGAGGTTAATCATTAAAGATGATGAATACGTATCTGTATTTCAACTAGTCTTTTTGATAATTTTGATTTTTTTGGCCCACTTCTTTTGAGATTTGATTAAGCTGTCACTGTTTTTACCTTATAATATGGCTGACAAAGAGTTCACACCTGGGGTAGGAGAAACATCAGCTCTGCCATGCTCTTGCTCACTCACGCTTGCATCAATATTTCCTTCAATACATGAAATGTGCCACTATGGAACACCCACCCCACAGACACCCCATGCTGCACAATACCCCCTTGTTCCCTCTCGACACTGTATGTGATGCAAGACCACGTTAAGTGTTAGTAAAGTTTAATTCTACCTCCCCTCAGAACCACAGAATGGGTGAGGTTAGAAGGGACCTGTCCTGATTTCAGTTAAACTACAACAGGACCTCTGGAGAGCATCTGGTCCAACTCCTGCTCAAGCAGGGACAACCACAACCACTTGTCCAGGACCATGTCTAGTTGCCTTTTGAGAGTCTCCAAGGAGGGAGACTCCAGTCCTTCTGGCCAGCCTTCATAACTCCTGAAGGAGTTGCTCTTCATGGTCCTTCACTGGACTCTTCTGAGTATGTCCATGTCTCTTGCACGCTGGAGGCACAGAACTGGACCCAGTACTCCAGGTACGGCCTCACCAACACAGAATAGAAGAATCACTTCTCTTGACCTGCTGGCAACACTTAGCCTGATGCAGCCCTTAATAGCATTAGCTTTCTTAGCAGGAAGTGCACATTGCTACCTCACGTTCAACTTGGTGTCCACCAGGACCCCCAGGTCCTTTTCTGTCAAGCTGCTTTCCAGCTGGGTGGCCCCCATCATGTATTGGTGGCTGGGGTTGCTCCTCCCCAGGTGCAGGACTTTTCTTGTTGAACTGTATGAGGTTTCCATCAGACCATTTCTCCAGCCTGTCAATGTCCCCCTCTGGATAGCAACATGACTATTGGGTGTCTGTCATCTGTGGATTTACTGAGTGTGCATTCTTCCCTATCGTTCAGACCATTAATGACATGAAACAGGACTAGACCTGGCAGACCTCACTGACTGCTCATTCAGCCCATACTTCAGCAGCTTCCCTATGAATATCTTATGGGGGACAGTGTCAAAGGCCTTAATGAAGTCTGGAAAGACATTATCCACTGCTCTCCCCTGACCCATACAAGGCCAGCTGTTTCATCACAAGAAGTTATCGGACTGGTCAAATATGACTAGCCTGTGGTGAATCCATGCTGACTACTGCTGATGATTTTCTTCTCTTTCCTGTGCCTGGAAATAGTTTCCAGCATTAGCTGTTCCACCACCTTCCCAGGGATCAAGGTGAGGCTGACCGGACTGTAGTTCCCTGCATCCTCCTTGCCCTTCCTGAACATAGGAAGGACATTTGCTTTCCAACAGTCTTTGGGCATTATCCTAGGTGCCACAACGGATCAAAAGATTATACAGAGGCGCCTCACAATCACATCTGCTTGCTCCCTCAGCACTTGTGGTTGGATCCCATCAAGGCCCGTGGATTTATCAATGTCCAGCTTGGTTAAGTATTCTCTGACCTGATCCTCTTCTACCAAAGGTACACCTTCTATGCTCCAGCCTTTCACCCTAGTCAACAGGACCTGTGATTCCTGCTATCTCCCTGGCATTGTATTCCTATTATTTCAGATAAAATTCAAGTCCTAGGATTTTCTTCCCACACCTCAATGCAATGGATCATCTTGGAAGCCTCCCCTTAAAGACCACTGATAAGGAAGGCACTAGCCAAGCAACACACGCAATCAATTCTGCAGCAACTAAAGTAAACTCTTCACAAGAAACCATGATCTGCACTCTAGTTCTATTCATACATGAAAAAATGAGTTCAGGCATATTTTTGTAACTGACAAATTACAATCACTTTTATAGTGTTTTTTTGTTTTTCCACAGGTATTGTCCCCCTGCCCCATCCCTGAAGGTGCTCAAGGCCAGGTTGAATGGGGATTTGAGCAATCTGGTCTGGTGGGAGGTGTCCCTGACCATGGCAGGGGGTTGGAACTGGACAATCTTGAAGATCCTTTCCAACCCAAACCATTCTGTGGTTCTATGATTCAACCTGCATAGGTCTAAAATGTTTGAGGTTTGGCTTTGTGTTGTTTTATCTTGGTTTTGTTTCTTTTTAACTGTACTCTTAGTGTGCACAAATCAAGACAAATAAATAAATAAAAACAAAAACTGGGTCAAAGTCCCCAGGAAGACAGGGCAGACAGCTCATTGCCTAACCTACTCACACTTCAGGTTTCAGGTGCTTATTTATCTGTAAGACATACAGCTGGCCCTAACCTGAATTTCTGGCCCTGCCTGCTCCTAAGCTATGAACTGAATTTGGCATACATTTTTACCAATGTCCTGATAACACTGAAGTGAAAATTCACTACACTTAGTTTTTTATCTTTAACCATCAGGGGAAAAAATGGTGACAATGGCCAGGAAAAAAATATTACAATGCCAGGAAGCTACCAACATATCAAGGAGATGAAACAGTTAGGCTTGGCTTTGGCTGCGGGACTGCATGTTTCTGCGACAGGTACACAACTACATCCCTATCATCAGTGTCCCAGTGTTCTACTATTTCTAAGTACTATTTAGAAAAATAAATTAAAATATATGCAGCTGCCAAAGAAAGCATTTTTAAAAAATATATACACCACTTTTTGTATCAACAATACATGAAGAAAATCTTATATTTTATATTCAAAATGGCTTTTGAGCAAACTAGTTGAATTAAGTAATTCTGGTCACTTCATGGTTTAAAGATTCCAAAGCTGCAGACCTCCCCATCCTTGCTTAAGTAGAAATTAAGAACTGATACAGAATTAATAGGGGGAAGAATCATTAAGTTTTCTAAGTCAAATTAAGAAAATCTATCAATTGCTTTTCTAGTAACTTCTTTTTTAGGAATTCATCAAAAAATGACTTAATGCTTCAGACAGTTATCAGTTACTTCAATCAGTAACCATCCAAATCAGCTACTACACTTTTGAACAGGGCTAACAGGTTATTGTCAAATCAGCCCTGATCTGGATTGGTTCTCCTGGAAGGAGAGCTTGCTCACATCATGTTTGTCATTTTCATTCAAGGTCCAAAACAACAAAGAAACAAAAAAGAAACTTAATTGCCTGATTCACATTGAGTAACACTCACAGTTGGACAGGTCTTTCTTCCAGGTAAACAAAGCCTTCAGGAAGAAAACCTAGCCAAGTTATGTTGTACAAGTCGAAGGATCTTATCTAGAGATTTGAAATAGAAACACCTATTACCCTCTGAAGGCTGTTCTGGATAGAGGACAAATGCTGCTGCACAGTCAAAGAAGAAAAGTACAAACCAAAGCTTATCCCCTCAGGTAATTTCCTCCAACAGGCAAATTACTACTGTGATGCAGCCACATAAATAAAAATAATAAATAGATAAAAAGCAATTTATCATCTAAGTGTTTCCAGGAGTGACAAAAATAGTATTAGTGACATTGTGTAGGGTGCTGGTAGTAAATTGCCATATACTAGAAAAGGACAGGACACGAAGAGCGTTACTGGGAACATAAAGACAAAGAAAGAGTAGTCTAACAAGAATTAAGGCTGAAAGTAAAACTGATAATAATCTAGAAATATATCAGGAACGCAAAGGAAAAAAATATAATGGCTACTGAATTAAAATACTGCTTGCAAAAAACCCCAGGCTTCTGAGAGTGCAGGCAGTGCCGCACCAGACATAGAGCGAGCATAAACACAGGCTGTGTGAAAATAAGCAGGGACAGTTAAGAAGTCACACAGCAGAGGGTCTGACAGATTTGCTGTAGGATGGGATTACACCATCACTGTTTTACTTCATTAGAATAAAAAAAATCATAAGCTGATTTAAAAAAAAAAAAAGTCATGCAACTAGAAGTTTTCAAAGAAATACTGAAAAAAAATACAAGTTTCAAGGAATAGGAGGCTCCCATCTTTGTAAGCCAGAAAACCCTGCATCTGCATGGCAGAGAATAACCAAAACTTAAACTAAACAAGTTGTCTGATCTTGATGAACGAGGGGAGGGGATGGCAGTTACAGCAAATCATTAAAGTGATGATACTCATCTGGAAGACTGAGTTTTCACAACCAGAGACGTCAAAAGCAAAACAGCAGTACTTTCTTGATCTTATTTGCAAGAAAGTCTACATGAGAAAGAAAAACAGCTGCTGAGGAAGCACAGAAAGATGCTTTAAAAAAAAAAGTAATATATAAATATACATATTTCCAGTAACGAAAACCCTAGCTACTAGTGCTCAAGGAACCCTATGTCCTATAGGCACCATTTATCGCTATGTGGTATGCAGCCTCCAAATCCCCCCCCATTTATTTTTTTTTTCTACTCAAAATAAATGCCCAGTTTGGCTACAAAACATATTGATTAAGGCTTACAATCTTTGATGTTATCTCTGCATAATCTTAAAAAGAGGATTAAATACAGCAATGTAAATGGTCACTATCCATGCACTTATAATCCTGCTGAACATCATTGGATTAATTCCAACAAGGGCTACAGCCATAACACATCCCTGAATATAAGCTTGCTACATCTCTTTATTCAAATGCGTGGGCTAAGTTTCATTGCTGTAAGAGATATGAAGCTTTACTTTCTGAGCTGTTTCACTGACACACACAGAGCCTCCCTCAAAATTCCTGGGCCCTAAAAATGAATTAACAGAGTCTTGAGAGCCACATAAAGTACACAGTCGTCACAAAACTTCTTTCTGAACCATCCTCATCATGCATAACCACTACGTTAGCTCAAAGAATACAATCTATCTATAAACCCCTGTAGCAGATACATTAAAATTGGTATTAATTTAGTTTTATATACAAATTTGTGTAATTACAGATCAACTAAGACAAAGTAAGACTCTACCTAAACCATGATATATGATATATCCTTTAATTTTTTTAATTGAAGGCTCGCTTCCTGCTTCATGTGAACATGAACACAGTTTCATGGAAGACAGTCTAATTAATAACAGTATTTTAGATTTGCAATTCTGGGAAACACTTTCTCTAAATCCCAAAATGCTATTAAAGCATCACAAAAAAAAAAAAAAGACAACTACTCCAGTGGATATTGCATTAATCTATTTTTAGTCTTTAATGGATAATGGACTCATGGAACTTTAGCAGTTACGTTTTTAATGACACTGCCCATTTGGTAATTGTTGCACCTGGCTGTCACTTTCTATTGTGCTATACTAAAACAAACTATGGTATTTCTTCTAAAACTGAGAGATAAAAAGTATCATTGGAACAGCAAATACATATTTATAAATTAACAAATCAGGGAAGTACCAAGGAAATATTTATCAAAGAAGCTCTGAGTGAGGAAGATGACATTACAATTTTTTACATTTTTCTAATATACGCTCCGATGTGCCATTAATGAAAATTTCAGGGATGTTGGGATGTTTCTCTGAAACACAGTCTAGGATAAGCTGTCTGGCCTTACGGACAAAAATGTAATAAAGTGGGTCACGAAGCCAGTCGCATGAGCAGATGCACACACATGCATTCTTATGACATCAGTCCACTTAAAAAAAAAAAAACAAAACACGTTGACATTGCCAGGTTCTCAGAAACCATCCATAAAGCTGAAGTTTTCTTCATATGCCAGTTTGGACTAGGGTAACTTTTCCAATTTTAATTTCAGACATTTAGATCAGCTATTTATACAAAACTGTGGCAGAGAACTTAAGAAGTCACTCAGCTGACTGTAGTTTCAGCCAGTACAAGAGAGAAGATTGAATAGAAAATAAATGTAATTGCCATTTAAAACAAGTTCTATTCAATCACAATGTATTTTGCTTAGTGATCACACTTTAATAAACACTGATTTATGCTCTTGCTAATCTGATGCTTCTGTTCCAGAAACAATACAGAACTGGAGGGATAAGGGAATGAAAAATAAGCACGAATACAGACTACACCAGGAATAAGTACTGTCAAATCAAAAGCCTTCCTGAATCCCCCCAAATCAAAATAAGAAAACTTGAAATCTAGCTGTATAAATACACTGTGCAAGGTCAAAGGAAGTAGATACACAAAAAGCCTAAACGTTACTAGCACCTTACATTCAATTTACTTTAAGTATAACTAAGAATACCAATGGTTAGGTAAAATCACCACAGTTTCATAAGTATTATTTTTCCTGTACGAGAGCACATCCTCCAAATTCGAATAGAAATACAGACAAAATAATATTTTTTCAAATCATTTTTTTTAAACAAGGAAGCACAGCTACTTAAGTTTTTTCCCCTGTAAGCAAAAAAAGGTATGGTGAGTCAACCACTTCCCTGGACAGCCTGTTCCAATGCCTCACAACCTTTTCAGTGAAGAATTTTTTCCTAACATCTAACCTAAACCTTTCGTGGCACAACATTTCCTCATCTTATCATTTGGTGCTTGGGAAAAGAGACTGATCCCCACCTCGCTATAGCCTCCTTTAAGGTAATTGTGGAATGCAAAATGCCTCTACGAAAACCACAATATTTTTCTAATTTTGTTGTAGCTAATTGAAAGTTTTTCTAATTAACTGATAAAAAAAAACCTGCCAGTATAGCTGCATTCTTTTCAGAGAAGCAGTAATTCTGTATCAGTAAAAAAAATAATAATAATAATAATTAAGGATACCTCCTTTTGACATTGGAAAAATTTTATCTCAAAAAACTGATTACAGACAAAGAAACCAAAGCAGGATTTTCTCCTTAAAACATTAAGAAAGATCCAGCTTTGAAACTAGTATTCCCAGACCCCTCCCTCTTAAAAATTCCCATGGTTCTCCCTGTACCCAACATATCAAGTGCATCCCTGAGCAATAAATGTAGAAACATTAAAGTGTATCTACAAATACAGCAAAAATCTTAAAGGAACATGGATCCTAAACTTCATTCACTGGATCCTAAACATGACACTCTAATGCACTGAATTCTTGCACTTTGGCCAACTAATCAATGATTGCAGAGTAGAATATCTTGCAGACTATTCATTACCTCTGGTCTCCCAGTCCTCATGCCCAAGGCAGCCCACAAGACACTTTCTGAAACAACCTCGTGACAAAGTTCTGCCCATGTGGGGCCTGCTCCTCTGGATATCTGGAATCACACATTCGACAGTTAGTTTTATGGCACGTTATAGATTCTACTTCCCCTTAATAGCCTCTTCATGTTTCACAACCTAAAAAGCACCTGTTATTTTTCCCCCACCACATACACCACTTTTCCCCATAAACACCATAACTCCTACTCCAGGGATGCCATTTTCCCTCTCAGATATCTCTACAGTGCATACCTAACTAAATTCGGAACTACTGTTCTTTAACAACCAACCTTCAAGTTTGACATGTTTGTTTCAGATCTGGAGGAGAATCTGTGTACCCGAAAATGTGTTGACCTTTATTAAACTGAGCAGGGCAGCCAGCAAATGAGTATTTGTACAACTCTTGTCTTGCCTACAGCCAACACTAACAAAGGAATTCTAAGAACTGACACTCCCTAAATAGATAGCTTTGGTAATCAACAACTAAAATTACAACAATACTTGCACCTAGGCAAATACAAAACTTTGAAGTCAAAGTTTTATTTCCCTGAGCTCCACAAGCATGTTTGAGACTGTAAGAAGCAACGGAAAGACTACACTTATCATCAACGGATATTTCCTATAACCACTAATAGGGCCATCTGAGAACCATTAAAGCTTCTACTTGATGTTTGTAACAAAATTCATTAGTTGTTCTTTACCTCCTAAAAATCTGATCTGTCCTCTTCCATTTAAGATGTTCTCCACCATGTTAAGATCTACTATTACAGAATAATTGAAAGGTTAGCAATTCCACTCTCCTTTCTAACCAAATATAAAGTAACTAAGAGTGTACTGCGAAGCCAAGCAAGTACTGTGTTTTAGGTGTGATGGACTAGGGGCATGGACAAGAAAGAGTATGTAAGCCAGTATTAGCTTTTATTAACCAATAATTTATTGGTTATTTGAGGGGCGAACAATCCTGTTCTATGAACAGAAGCTTACAGCAAGAAGCTATACCCATGAATATCTTATATTTAGTCAAAACACTAGATGGTTAGTTTTGATTCCTTTCAATAGGATGCCTGAATTTAATATAAGCATGCATTGGTTTATAATTCTCCTTTTCAGGTACAACTAATTAACTTTATTAACTTTAATTAACTCCTACTAAGCATACAGAAGGAAGGCAAGGTCCAAATTACACAAACAGCTCCAACCTTTGTTTTCTAATCTGTCTGCTTTACTTTGAAGAGTTTACATTCTTTCAATTTAACTCAACAGATCTGTTTATATGACACTGAAATGTTGCATTTTTTTTCACAGAATATGCCAAGTTCCTTGTCTTTTAATATTCTCCTCTTGCCCTAATACAAACTGTAAATTCCCAATCAAATTTCTTTTTTAACTGCTTAAGTTCAATCACTTACTATTTTTAAGACCATTATTTTTTGTTGTTTTCACCTTCAACTTTCAGTCCTATGGATATTTTTGTCTTTGAATCATCTAAATCATAGGGAGTGGCTATACGGTGACCATCACTTGCTGAGCAACAAATTATTTTCTGTGGCACCTACTGCTGGTTCTAAACTTCAGTCAACCAAGTATTGATGGACTGACACGCAGGCCTACACCTTAAAAAAGGATGCTGTGATACCATTTATTAAAATGAAAAACTAGCAGCTTTCAACTGTTAGACACAATAGTTACAGATACTTCCAAAGATAAGACTCCTGTAGATGCCTTTACTACTTACTTCTATTTATTAATAGTTTCTCTGATTTCTTGTGTATTCCTGAGTTTAGTGTGTGTGTGTGAGAGAGAAAAATAAAAACAAACAAGCAAGCCTTTACTGCCTAAGAAGTAAATGTAATAAATACAGCAGTACTCCATCAGACTTGTAAATATTAACTATAAAAACAAATGGATCTGGAAGACACAAAGGAACAATTGCAAGTACAGTTTCAAGACATTTGTAATTGTAGGATATATTGCATGTTAATATTGAACACTGAAAACTTCTGGAGACAGTAAAGTGCTCCTAATACCTAACATTCACCCTATAAACTGCACATTCACTATATAATCCCAAATGTTTCGTTTACATCAAACCCATAGAGTGTCCTGATGGGCAGGCATATACCATTGGCTTCCTCAGAACCTGCTTTGACAGTAGTACAATTTCGGCTTCAGCAGTCTCCTCCTTAGAGTCTGTAAGGCCCCATCAGCAAGACAAGGCAGTAGTTCTTGGCAACTAACAGCTTCTCCTGAGATGCTCCAACATTCACAATACACTGCAAATATTTTGTTAGTAAGTTCCAAGCTACCAGCGTTATAGCAGACCTAGACAGATCTGAACTAGAAAGCAAACTGCTACTCTTCCTCAGACATAGGGTTTGATGCAAACTTTTCTGTACGTTAATTTATCTTTCTCAGGTCAACCTACACACAGTTCCTCCCCATCCCCCCTTCGAGCAAACAAACCTTTGTCCATTCATAGTGGCAACAGGCATGGAGAGCGAGCCACATATAAAGATATTTCATTTTCTGTCATTTCTCAAGCACATCGACTGACCGTCATTTCAGATGCTGGAATACCAAACCATGCATTAATTGTAACATATTGCCAGCCACATAGTAGGGGCTAAGAAAAAATACAGTACAATTACAGAGGTTTTATTTTTGAGAGTGTTATGCAAGAGGTCTAAACAAATCACAGGCTATGAATCCACGGCACAAGTCTGCGGCTCTGTTTTGTCTTATACTTAGACTAGCAGCTCCCTGGCAAAGACCTTTTTTAGCCTGGTTTCCCAAGCAAACATCGCATGTATGATTCATATTGTCCAACCGCCTCTTCCCACTGTTCCTTTCATCTCCATCCCTCTAAATGAATCTGTTCACCACCAGATTCAGTTTAACTTAACTGAAAAGTAATGTCCTCTGATACACTTGGATCCCAGGAGCTTCATGAAAATCAACAGATAGGTAGAGGAAAAAGACAATTTCCTGCACTTGCTGAGCAAAGGACTACAGCAGGAACTCAAGCTATCCATGCTGCCTGGCCCAAAGACAGACACAGCTATAAATCAGTCTAGGCTGGTGCTGTGTATGGTGGATTTTTTATTTTTATTTTTACTGTAAGAAAGGTCCAGAAGAAGAGTAAAGAATTGTGAGGATGTAAAAAAAATAAAGAAAACATGAGGCAAATTTGCCTGATCACAGAACAACTTATGTGACAAAATATTTAGGGCACACCTTGCTTATGAATCATAATCATGATGATTTTTCTAGGTCCTACCAGAAAATCACACAACAAAAAATACTAAAATGCCTCTTCTGTGTATTAGATAGGCCCCCCTCCCACAAAGTAACAACCCGAGTAAACAACTTCCAGGTATCTTTAAATAGTCACAATCCATATGTCAAGAAACCTGGGATGAGCATTTTCCCCCTCATTTTAATATTCAACTCTATAGCTTCCACATCTGTCAAAATACCACATACGTAATGCACTAGTTATAATTAGTCTTCAGTCTCTTTGGGTTGTCTTCTACTATGGAAAACCCTAATGGTTCCTATAAATTATTGTGTATCAGACCTGCATTGAGAGCCATGAAAGTGATATAGTAAAACATATCCCTAAAATATCAGCATTTTTAGTCTATCTACATGGTGAACAGAAAACCTGACCGCAGTCACACAGAGGCACTGTGATATTAGATTTAACACTGTATGTAACGTATTACAGCAATACAGGAAATGGAGAAATATTTGGGCTGCAGAGCAGGCAGGCAGCCTGAGCACATACCACAAGTGCCCAGATAGCTTATAAAATCCACTCGTATCACCACAGCCTTATTAGTCACAAGAACCATTACTAGTATAAGCATGTCCCTACTGCAGAACTAACCAAAAATTCCAAAGGAACATAAAGGAGCCCTGAAGACAATGACAAAGAGCTTTGCTGTTTCTGCTGTGCCCTCATCATCTCTCCCCCCTGGTTTTGGGGAGTTTTGAAGAACCCATGATAAAGCAATACTCATTACAGGAAATGCATTAATACTGTCTCACAAACTAGGTCTTTCCCAGTCTCTCTGTTGTTTTGGTAAGTCAGTAAAAGACAGTAAGTCAATACTCAAAGAGAAACCTGCTTCGTATTAAGGGCTGAAACAGCAGAAATGGTCTTTGCACTTTTTGGCAGTTAAGAGCTTTGATGTGATCCATCTCTCAACAGCTACCTCAAAAACCAGCTCAGTGACGGAGAATTCACTGAATGTTCCCACTCTTCCCTCCCTGCGTTTGCTTTTTATAACGTGCTATGCAAGCCTCTTTCCAGCTGTCAATCTCAACACCGTTAAACATTAAAACGTCTGTCCTAATTCCCAGCACAGAGCCCGCCAGTCTTACCTATTAGTGAGATCACTCACCCAAACACTGTCCCTGTTTTTCAGAAGGGCCCTCCAGTTTGTGTATTGCTAGAGGATTCAACCTGATCCTTAATAAGGTGCACAGGTGATAAACCCTCCTTAAAACAAAGCGTAGCCTGTTCTTGCTGATTATTTTCCAGTATGATTCTGAGATAACCCAGTAACAAAATGTAACTACTTTATGAATGCTTGTCACCACACAAATATTACAAGTAGAGACAATTAAAATTAGTAATACATAAGCCCTACCAGAAGAAGCTTTTATTCCCAAGCATCAGTACTGAACCACATAAGTACACTTGAAATCAAGTTTATTTCAAAGCTACAAAGGAATCAGTGGACTATAAGAAAATAACTTAAATTTTGTACTAAAACAGTGTTGGAAATATTGTTTACATTTCTCCATTTAACTGACGGTGATCATGAGGAATGCAGAAATACGCTCATGAGGGTCTGTATCCTTTCCGATACAAAGCAAAAGGCTATTTTATAAACCTGAAAGCATTACCAGCTAATTCTGGAGAACACTGCCCTGAAAACTTTGAAACCAAGTGACAACAAACACTGCACAGCAAAGGCCACGCAACTCCCCACTGCAGGAAGTCAATTTCCAAATTGTTCCCCCATTCCTGTTGATTTTAGAGCAACTTTTGAGGACAGATATTAGAGGCAGAGGAGTAACAATAACCAGCAACAAAACAAGTAACAAAACAACAGCAACCCCTATCCACACAACCTAATCACGGCCAACATAACTTTTTTGCTGCAAATCCTTTCAATCCATAAATGTACATAATAATAACTCAATTTTTGAGGAGGTATGGGGCATATGTAATGAAATTTGCACATTAACTATTCCCACTTTCCACAAACCCACATTTCTTTGGTTGGTCTGGCAATTCCCCCCAAAAAACGTGAGCTTTGAGATCTTACCTCCAAATAACAGCCCTGATTCCAGAGTCAACCTCCCAGAAAGGTTCCTCACAACAGTCATCAAGCGTAACAAGCTAGTCAAAAAATTACACAGGCGTAAAATTCTCATTGTAAATACATGGTGTTTGAATTCAAAGACTGCAATATATTGCCTTGAGCTGCCACACAGCACACTAAAATGCGCTTGAGGTATTCCATAATACCCCATGAACTTCACATCTATGTTATCCTGCAGTAAAAAAGTTCCACACCTAAGCTACAAGCTTTGTGAAGAACCACTTCCTTTTCTCTGTTTTGAAAACAGTGCTTACTAGTTTCATTTTGTATGGCCTTGCTTCTGTTGCCTTTTGGTAAAATTTATCAGAAAAGACACTAATCAATCACTCTATTGTTCATGCCAGTCTTGATTATAATATTCTTCTTCAAGTCTGAGGAGTATTAAGAATCCTTAGTCGTTCTCTAAGTCTTCATCCACAGAAGTCAGTCATCCTTGTCTGGATGACACACTATTTAAGACAGGAAAAAGAGTGGAAAAGATCAAAAAATGCACAAAACATTCATTTGAGACCGGAATGTAGCATGGGTTTAAATGGTGGCATGATGATGTTGTAAGAATAGAACAGAGAATAAAATAAACATCTTCTCCATCAACCTTTGAGACATCAACTATTTAAGCTGGGGGCAAGAGGTAGTGTCAATCATCATCTAGAAACCTGTTCTTACTTCAACTCTCGGGGTGGGAGAAGAGGACGTTTGAAACAAACTTTTCAAGGATGTAGGAAAACAAGCCCAAACACTATCTCTTTGCAAATTAAGATTTATTTCCTCTGATTTTACTTTATGGTCTTTCAAACTTTGAAACTGAAGCAACCAACATTTACCGAATTTAGACATTTACCAAACACAGACAAGTACATCAACCTACCCTGAAAGCTGGCTGTCCCAAGTAGTTGAGAAAACAAAACACAAACCAACCAACCAACAAAAAAGGCCTGTAGTGGGTAGTCTAGAATACTACATTCATAGGACATATTTAGAAGCATGATTAGTTTATGTCCTGAACTGTAAAGTCTATAATCTTTTTTATTAAAGCACCTATTATTTTATCAACAGATCTTCTCCTTGTCCGTTTGACAATCTGCTCCTTAGTTGAATCATACATCAGCCAATCCCAACTGAACCTTGTAACAATTACTTCCTGACAGACTACCCTACTTGGGTTTTCCAAGCGTGCTCCAGTATCTCCTTGTTTAGTTACATGGCAGAAGGTTAAAAGCACAAGCTGGAATTTACTCAGACTCAACCTCATTCAAAGGTCTTCCGGCCTCTGCTGAAAGCATGCTCTTCCTTCACTTCTTTTTGAGCTAAAAAATAAAATAAAAAATAAAAAAACTTTCCAGTTGGTTTGCAGATGCAGTACTATGCTAATAGTTTTTTACTTGAATCGGTTATTTTCCCTATCAAAAACGGAAGAAAAACAACCAAGAAACAACAGTATGTTTGTGAAAGAACTAAAAGTAGGAGGTCCCCATATAATACAGGGACCAGTTGCAATACAATAGTAACATTTAGCAGTTTCTGAAACAGTTTATAAAATAAATATTAAAACTAGTATACAAGCTAATCTATATTATTTTCCTAATACATTCCAACATTTGCATTTTAGTCCATTTCCAATCAGATGTGTTCATGCAGCAATCTATGTTGGGCTTTTATTACTAAATACTCAATTTACACCCCATTTTGATTAATAGTTCTAGATACTTCTTCCAGCGTGCATTAGGCCTCGTATGATAGCAAAAAAAAAAAAATATACCTCATTATGTATTAAGCTAGCCAGTTTTGTTCCTCTGAAGTTCCCACTTCCACTACTCAGAAAATAACTTCACAACCTACAGATTTTGACAGATTTTTTGATTTAAATCACTTTTGAGAAAAAAAGTACAAATTACTCCATTAGTAGCAGTCTTTTTGCCATATTACAAGCTAAGATTCCAACTAGTTTTCTACCCCAAAACCATTCCCTTAACAAAGCAGTTTTATTCACCATTCCATGACGAGACAGCCTTGTCAAAAACTTCTCACAAGACAGGCAGATAGGGCTTTTTTTGTTATTGTTATTATTTTTATTTGTAAATGACACACAGATTACATCAGTCGTCCACCAGATTTTCAATTCTAATTGATTTTTTCCCATTCTTGTAACTAACATCCAAAAGTCAAAACACCCTTAAAAAAAAAGTCTTTCCAGATACTAAAGTAGGACAGCACTCATTTTTTGAAAAGATAACAGTGTACAAAAGTAGCTGGAATTGAGGAAGAGGGAGGAAAAAAAAAGCGGCAAGAAAGAAGGCATAAAAGGAACTGAAATTCAAGGAAAAAAAAAAAATATGCTTCCACACTTCTATCCTGAGGGGAAAAGAAAAGGGAAGTGTGGCAACCCTGCTGCTCTTCATCTTCATTTCAGCTTTCCTCTTATGTTTAATTTTGTTTTTTTGACTGTTATGTTTATGCACAGAGACTTTAATGTCAGCATGCATACTAGAAAATGCAAGAGTTAATTCAATTTACCAGTTAGTAAAAACAAGGTCAGATTTTAAAACGTATGTATTCTGATCTGTTCAGCAGTTTTAGTTTATACTTACAAAAACTATATTACATCTTACTGAGTTTCTCAAGAACGAGCAGAGCACTGTGTTTCAAAACTGTACGTGTGTTCTTTTTTCAGTTCTAATGCCTAAGCACATTGTGCAATTTCACAGATTAGGAACATAATCTTTCCTGTTTACTTTTCCCTATTCTAAAACCATAGCTCCTTTGATTTGATTTATACTGAAATATCACTGGCTACATTTAAATGTATATACAATCCAAAATTCTCTCAAGATCCAAGAACATAAGAAACAGAGGAAAGATTTTATTTGTGGCGGTGTTTTTTTTTTTGTTTGTTTTAAAAAGGATTCTTCTGCTAATCTGCTGCTCCATTCAAACATTGATAGCAAAAATCTAATTTAGAAACCCCAGTAACTAGAAATATAGCAGAATATACTTTATGGACTTTCCTCTGTGCATTCACAGAAGCACAGACAAGAGCTCTCTCCTGCCCACTTCAGGTTACAATGTGAAGATCCATGAATGTCTAAAACAACAACAACAAAAAATTACTTTCCTCTGTTTATTTATTTATCGTTCTCTTCTACCTCCACAATCAGCAAGCTAACTCTGAATTTCTAGTAGAAAAAACACAGATCGAATGATTCTGTGCTTTAGAACCACTTGAGAAGGTCAGTTACAAACACTTAATTGTATGCTGTGCCATTTATATCCAAGACAAATGGAGAGAGTGCTACTGTGTTTTCAAGAACAGATCTTTATATTTGGAGGAATTATTCCAAAGTGATTCAGCCAGCAAAAAATTCCTTGCTTCAGACATCAGAGGTTGAATTTTACTACAGAAGTAATTAAATAACTCCCAGTTAACATCTCGTGACGGATGTTAAGAGGTCTTCAGGTTTTTAACTGGTTACAATCAAGTACCCTCAGACCCTAGTGACTTCAAGTAGAACATTAACATTTCTAACATACTCCAGCAATAAGAATGATGATAAATACAAAAAATATATAAATAAATAAAAATCAAAAGTTCAAGCAGATAATCTACTTTGTTAAATCCATACTTCATTCCAATTTTTATTAAAGACTTCTTTTAGTCAAAAGCCCTCATAAAACCCTCCAAGTAAAATTCAGTTTATTCTTCAAAGTCAAGAAACTTGTAAATTAAATCTGAATTCATATTCTCATTAAATAAGACTTTGAAAGTGCTTTCATGACAATATTGAATTATCAAACCTTACGTTACATGACAAATCTTCAAAATTGACTGAGAGGTGAGGGACTGAGAAATAACTTGTTTGCCCTGTATCTAGAGAGCCACTGCAGTATACAGTCATGCAAACCTGCAGTCATTAGTTACTCCATACCACATTCCACATGTCTAGTAGCTACCAAGAACTACACGTAATACAAGGATAAAGGTTTCCCTGAAATGTTAAGTAGGAAAAAAACATAGCACACTCCCAGGTAAACAATTCTGACATACTATAACTATTCTGACAGCTCATAGCTCCTCTGAGTCCCTTGTGTTCTTCTGTAAAGCAGCATTAGGTTAAGCAATACGGAGCTAAACTCAAGCATGCTTCTGGTTAAACTATTAGGTCCTCAAACACAGTAAAAGCATATCCTAAAAGCCAGTAATTAGGACTTCCCACTTAGAGAAAATAATTAAAAATAAAAAACTCTCCCTTAAAAAGGTACTACTGGAAATTTTAAGCAATAATAAACACGTCATGCCACTGCTCTGCAGGAAAAAAGAGGCTGCACCACTCATACAAACTGTTCTTTACTACAAGCCCTTGGATTGCCTCTTCCAGACCACACCAACTCCTGCCACCAATGAGGAAAATGAATTTCTCCCTCCAGCTAAACCATTTTCTTTTGAGAAAGTAGAGGTGAGATCTCTGAAACATGTAATGGTCCCTGCCTGTGACTATTTTACGTCACTACAGGAGAACATCCTAGGTCTGAACTAACACCTACTGGGAAAGCAAGTGGCCTACTGAAGCAAAGAAAACAAAACGGTAAAGAAAGGCTTGGCTGTAAGCAAATCCTGCTCTCCGCACTTGCACACAGGCCAAAGAAAGAGAAAACGGCCCTAGCCATGGCTTAACTTGGAATCCAAAGAAAGCTCCACAGTCCTAAGCGTACACATTTCATAAGTACAGCCAAAAATGGCAGGATTTGGCTAAATGACGCTACCGTAGAAGGTGGAGAGCACCACCACCACCCCTGCCTGCAGTTTACACATTTTTATTCTGGAAGGCATACTGGAGCAGCTTATCTACTGACTTAGAGTCTTACGCAATTGATTAAGAGCTCAAAAGCCACTTTTTAATTGAGGTGAGCACTACACTGTGCAGAAGCAGGTAACATAATTTAAAATATATGACATACTTGCGAGTAACTTTACTCCTTCTCTTCAGTCTCCATAAAGAAAAAGGAGAAAACCTTAAATTAAAAGTAGCTTCCAACAATCACTTAAGCACAGCTTGAAGCCCCCCCCAACACAAATGTCTGTACTTGTCTGTCCCTCCATCCATTCCCCTCCCAAACCACTTCATTATTTTCATTTTAGCCGATTACATTCTAGGATGGACTTGGGTTTTTTGTTGCTTAGTTAAAACTAAGCTAACAGTGTTTGGCCTAAGCGCATAAATGGTAAGCCACATTTATTAATTGGAAATGGCTAGGTCATGAATTTTTTTACTATGCTGCCTTGGATTTCAAATCTACTTTTTTAATGGCATAGGGCAAAACTGAAGGCAAACCCACTTCCTGTGACAGATGCTGGGTTTGGACACAAAGAAGAGTTGGAGGGAAACAGAAGGACCTCCACATACATTCTCCTCAGAGAGAAACCAGGAAAGCGGGTGGAATTTCCAGCTTATCAGAGTTCCCAACTCAATATGGAAAGAAAAAGCAACAGAACTAGCAGATGTTCCTCTTCCTTCCATGGAGCCAGGAAAAGAGACTGATCGGCTCTGAACCCTGCGAATATTCCCCTGATTTAAGAAGCACTTGTAGACAGGTGATTATTTTAACTTTATTGTCAACCCTTAAACAAGAACATATGCAAACTCACAATGTTTTGTTCACTGATGTTTAGCAACAAACAAGTTATTTTTCCAACAAAAATAATTTATACCCTTTTGGTAACAAGCTGCTCCATACTGACAGATTAAATCTGTCTTGGGTATGTAACATTGCTTTCATGATTTCAAGTATAATTACGCATTTAAGAGAATTATTTTACAGTATCATTGGAAGAAGACTACTGATAATGATAAGTTACTCAAGCTAGAAGCATTTACGGAATCACATCTTCACTTTAAAGATGAAAATACCCACCAAGGAAGCAATAAAAGGATTCTAAACCCACAGCTTCACAAGCACCATCAGCTAAAAGTATCTCTAGTTGTCCCAGTTGAAAGCACCTTTATCAAGTTTCCAGACAAACTGTGCTTTTACAACTGTACAATGTTTCTCAAAAGGAGGAAGAATACTCAGATATTTTCTATTTTTTTTAAATCTTTACTAGTATTAATATTCATGAGAAATGATAGTTGAGTTGAAATCCACCAGCTTACTCAAATAAGGCAACACACACACAGAAAAAAGCCCAGGTTAATGAAGAATTATTTAATTATAAAGCCAATCACTAATCATTTCGTTCCTCTAACAATAAAGGGATTAAAGCAGAATATGAGTTTTAAGGGGAGACACTTACTACTATGAAGGCAATAGCGTCTTTCATGAATATGTTTATAAATAACTCTGCCACCTCCATCAAGTGACAGTTTTATTACTGTCACTTACTAGGTGGCAAACTTGCACAACCTGGGCTTTTTATGCAAAGTTTTCTATATGACACAGATTCCATGTGAAAATACAGTTGAAATATGAAAATCTCCTTTTGTTTCACCCAAATACTGAAATTTCACCCAAACACTGAAGAGCTCCCATTAAAACTAGGCAGCCTGCAGTCCTTGTCTCTCCGATGCACAGTTTAAACATTTATAGACCTGGAAGCAGAGCTAGATCATCCTAGTTTAACTTGGAGGGAAAACTGACGTTCCAAACATAAGGCTTTACAGAAAAAAAAAAAAAAAAAAATCCCAGTAAATAAACACTGACAACAAGTTGTAACATTTTGCCACCACATAAACAGGGACGGGCGACACAAACAGACCTTTCGAGGTGCTGCACCCAGACGGTGTGCTCGGTAACACAGGCATTAGGAGGACCCAGACAGCCCTGCAGACACCTCAAACAGAGGTAGCCAGGTCCCCCCTCCCCGCCGTACCCCCCTTTTGGGGAGCACACCGACGAGGGTGACAGCAGCCCATGGCGCTGGGCAAACCTCTTCTCACCCCTCTCCCTCCCCAGCCGCCCCCAAGGCCGGCGGAGCCGCACGTACCCCCTGCCCCTCGGCCCCCAGACCGCAGATAAGCCGCCGGGCGGCTCCCCACAGGTCGGGTCCCAGCCCTGGGCCGCGATAAGCCGGGTTCCTCCGCGGTACCGGCGGCGCTCCCCGTTCCCCACCCCCCGGCCAGGTGGGGGCCGAGGGGCCCTCGGAGCCCCCTCCGGAGCCAGCCGACACACGCGGCGGCCTGCGGAGGGCGAGGGGCCGGGTCGAGGGGCCGGGGCGCGGAGGCCGAGGCGGCGGCGACCTGGCCCCGGCTCCCTTCGCCATTTTAGCCCCCACGCCCATTGCGTGGTGACAGGGGCGGCCCGCAGCCGCCCGGCGCCCACCCCCGCGGATGGGAAGGGGGGGGGGGGGGCGTGAAATAAAATAAAATGAAAATAAAACAACCCAAACCGCGGCCGTTTCGCTCGGCAGGCCGCCGGGCCAGCCCGCAAAGCGGCGCAGCCTGTTTTGTTTCCTTACCGTGGCTCGCAGCCTCGCAGCTGCCGCCTCCTTCTCCTCCCCCCACCTCCTCCTCCTCCTTCGCCTTCCTCCTCCTCCTCCTCCTCCTCCTCCTCCTCACCCCTCGGCCGCCGCGCAGGATGATGCCATCTCACCGCGGCAGCGGCGGCTCGCCCACAGCAACCCCCCTCCCGCCGCCGCGGCGCGCCCCCAACGGCCGAGCCAGCCTCGTGTGCGCGCCCCGGGCACGGGCTGCGGGAACCGTGGCGGAGCAGCCGCCGCTGCCCGGCCGTCAGGGCCCTCTCGAAGCCCGGCAGTGCGCAGCGGCGCTGGGAGGGACGGAGGGAGGGAAAGAGAAAGGAGGGTCCGAACAGAGGCTCTCCGGCGGGGGACAGGGCTTTTGCCGAGCGCCTGCCCCGGGCTGAACCAAGTCGGGCGGCGCGGCGGGGAGACGAGCAGAGCCGAGCCGAGCCGTGCGGGGAGGAGGAGCCGCGGGTTGGGGCGGGCGGTGCTGCCCCCTGAGGTGGAGCGCCCCGGGAAGGGGCTCCCCCGCGGGCGGGGGGATGCCGGCTGATGGAGCTTGGACCGTGCTCCTCGAGGGTGACGGGGGGCTCACCCCGCAGCTGCACCTGGAGCACGGGGGCCCCGGCAGGGCCGAGGGAGGCACAGGCTGTCCCGACGGGGCTCTGCGAGAGGCTTCTGAGCCTCACGCCGAGGGCTAAACGGTGAACTGCGAGGAGAAAAAGCTCGCAGCGTGGAACCCTGAAGGGACTGCCTGAAGAGACACAAGTCCTATGAGGAGGGGCTGAGGGAACTGGGGTTGTTTGGTCTGGGGAAGAGAAGGCTCAGGGAAGACCTTACTGCTCTTTACAACTACCTGAGAGGAAGGTGTGGGGAGCTGGAGGTCGGCCTCTTCTTGCAGATAACTAGTGACAGGACTAGAGGGAATGGCCTCAAGTTGTGCCAGGGGAGGTTTAAGTTGGAAATTAGGTGACATTTCTTCTCAGAAAGAGCAGTCAGGCATTGGAACGGGTTACCCAGGGAAGTGCTGGAGTCTCTGTCCCTGAGGGCGTTCAAAGAAAGTTTGGACGTGGTACTTTAGGACATGGTTTAGTGGGTGACATTGGTAGTAGGGTGATGGTTGGACCAGGTGGTCTTGAAGGTCTTTTCCAACCTTAATGATTCTATTATTCTGGCCAAATATGGCATTTTGTTCGTTTTTGTTTTTTTTTTTTTTTATGTTTTTTAAAAAAAAAAAAAAAAAAAAAAAAACCTCCAGCAGTCTGGTGGCACATAAAGTCCTTCAGTATGCTCGCAAAGGTAATGCTTTCCAACCTGTTTGCTCTTTATACAAAATCTATAGGAAAACCACAATGTTTGGAGAAAAAAAAATACGTAAAATTCAACTTTAAGGATTATCGTAGAATGGCCTTCTCTAGAAGATAATACTAGGTCTTCTCTTCACTGGTGACACTTGTACAAATGCCTGAAAATGGGTAGTTTATTTGCACACTACAGCTGTAACAGATGTGAGCTGTGGGCTCACAAACTCCCTCACAGGCCGTAAGGCTAGCTGTTTTCAGTTAGCAACCCAATTAAGCCATCTGATTTGCAGAATTCAAGAAATGATGTTTTATGTACATCAACTAAGACTTACATTTAAAGAATGCAGTCCTGTTTTTTATTATGAGATCGCCCCAAATGAACTACTCTCTTACTCCAAGGAACTACTCTTACTGTCCTTCAGAGTCTGCCAGTAAGGTCAATCTCTCTTTCCTGCTAGTTTATTTTTTGTTTGATATGATGTAAAGTAATCTAAATGAGGTCTAGAGCAAAAATACCAATACCTTTTTTGGTATTACAAAATATACATTATTTCTTCAGAATAGTTTACATGTGTAAAATTACTAAAATTACCCTTGCCTTATGAAGTATGAAAAGTGTGTAGAGATTTGAGACAATACTCTGTACATAAGTTGTGGGCTTGTCTGGCTTGCCTTGTCTGTTTCAAAACAAGCTTTGTCGTACATCTGTCTCACCCTAGGGAACAGTGACTTTCCAAATATTATTCCCTCTTAAAAAGACATTTGATACACTTAAAAAAGCAAAATGTCACAAGATGATTAATGGCACAATTTGGGTTTAAATGTCTTATAAAGCCTCAAGATTCTTCCATTTTTACAACCATTTTTAGGGCAATAGGTAATAAATATAAGTATATGCATAGTGTTTAGAAGCTATACATGGAAAACTATCTGAAAACATAAGTTATACTTAATTTATACTTGCTATCAGAAAAAGTACAAACAGTTTACTTCATTTTGCAGATATCCACCTTATTTTTCTCTACTGTGCTCTAGCTAGTAAAGATGGTTTCTGTCAAACAGAGCTGAAGACTAGGAGGAATGAATGCAGGTTCAGCTGCCTCAGTGCTTCAAAGCTTTGTTCTTTAGGCGGTTGAAATACATTGTTAACCTCAAATAAGGTCTCAGAAGCCTTATCAAAACATAAATCACCCAAAGTCTGAACAAAACAGCCTGCATGAAGATTTATTTGAAATGCAGTCGGCATGGATTTGGGGATGGGCTTTTGCAAAATCTAGGTTAGAGAAGACCAGAGTGTCCACTGGTCAGAGCTCTATCTGTCCTCTTCAGTGAACATAACTGCTCACAGAGGACTGGCAGTGAGCACAGCTAACCTTTAATTGGAACGTCTAGGTGAATGGCAGTGGTTTTGCTCAAACAATGCTTCTAGAGAACTCTTCTGGAACTCAATAGGAAATGAACCGTTAAAAGATATAAATGTGTCTCCAACAGCACATAAGATTAGTACAGAGTACCATCTATTTTAATTTCTGTTCTTTTTGAATTTCTCAGACATCTTATAAAAGCTCCATTAAACTATAATGCCCTCATGCTGCAGAACAGTTTAGAAAATTTTATATAAAAAAAAAAGTAAAAATGAAGTGTAATAATTCAACTTCTGTAACAGTAATACAGTAGTAAGTAGAACGTGATGCTGAAAGCAAATCTTTCTTTCTTTAAGAGACTCAAATACAAGCTGGTTTCCCTTGAGAAAAGGTTTGTAGAACTATTGTGCGTGTATGTGTGGTTTCTGTTGTTTGAAATGAGCAAAGAGTTATAATATGTTTTAAATGCAAGTGGTGAGGTTGGTTGCTTATGCAGCGCTAATCTTCCAACTGTGAAAAATCCAAGAAGCAATATCTAATGAGAGTAGAGGGAAGATTTGCCTGGCAACTTTAACTCAGTTTAAATGAAGATTTATTATACAAAACTTGTGCAGAGTAAGAAAACTTATATATAAGTTTCTTTGGACCATATGTAAAAATGCATCTGGGGACATGAGGTGTGGTTTAGGTAGTAATTAAATTCTCCCTTCAAGAACAGAAGCCACAGAACACCATAGATGTCATCACTCGGGTCTTTCATTGCGTGTATTTGGTGACTCTAAGCATGGGCAGTGGGCACCTGATGTCTTCACTGCAGAAAAACATTGCTGATCGACTTCTGCCTGTTTTGTTTGCAGTCCAAACAGTAGCTAGTATATCATCTGAAATCCACAGTGGGCTGGATCAGAGAGGCATGGTTAGGGTACATCCAGTGCACAAAAATCTGAAACCCACAGAAGTTGCAGTAAGGATAAAAGCAGTTGGAAATATGGTAGCAGCGATCACCAGGCTTACAGTATTATCATGCGTAGGTAAGTTGGGACCTAGAGAACTTGCATTCTGTGCCCTCCTCAGCTTCAAAAAGCTCAGACCAACCTCTTCTGACAAGACTGACTGACCAGTGAGGGTTGTCTGATTTGGGTCAGGATTATCCATCCTGAGCAGTCTCTGTGCAGCTTCACAAAAGCACGCTGAAGTAGTGCAAGAGCATTGCTGGATGGCCCAGCAATTAGGGAACTTAGCTAGAACAGCTGGAAAGTTTTAGTTTCTGGTACTTCTTCCCAACAGTGTTCAGACATAACCAATGTCTTTTCAATGCACAATATTGGCTCCTGTTCCAGGACAATAAACACTCCCTATAACAACTGAATGTCTGCATTGTTGGCATCCTGTCAGAGTCTCCTCATATTTCTCTCTCTGGTTCCATGATTATTATGATCTGAAAGTGGATTGAGTATAGTTACATATACATTTTATTTATATACATATATATGTTTGTAAATCTACACCTCAAACATATGAAAATATCTTATTTATATAGCAAGCAAGGGGCAGGGTTTTATGCTAATGGTGGTATATGTTTTTTAACATTATACTCAAAGTAGAATCCTACCTTAGGCATTTTTTTCCAGCATATTTTTAAAGTCTCTAGCTTTACAATGGTTAGGGAAATTGGGTACTGTGCCTTCCAGTTATTTACTGTTTCATATCTCCTCCCATCTCTCTGAGGTATGCGTATGTTGCTTCTTATTTAAGGTATGAAATATGGATTCTACTGTTATGTACACAGTATCTGGCACAATAAGGATCTAGTCTGTGATACAAGTTTTTTGCATGTGTAGCAGTGTAAATAATACATAGTAATCACTTTGGCCACACCTGATTAACTTGATGCCTAGCAAGAATTTTCTGTCTGATCGCATTGAAATAGTTTTTTGTTTTGTTTTGTTTTTAAGCAGCATTATGGAGAAATTCAAAAAGGACAAATTGCAAAGACTTGGCTCCAGTTAGTAGAAATCGATAAAATTGCTTGATGGTCTGGTCTTCCACACAATATTAGTTTCTTTACCTATAAATTTGGAAATAAAAGGAGAATCTTTTTCTTGTGCCTGGACAAAAAAAAAAAAAAAAAAAAAAAGGTTAATCAAAACCAATATGTTGCAATCCAGAAGTTGGACTTGTAAAGGACAAGTGAATGGCTGAGAGGGATAAAAAACATTTATTTTTATCTACAGTCCAATAAAGTGTAGGTTCCCTGTATACAAATATCTTCCAAAATGGCTTAGTGTTTCAGGAGTACAATTATTTCGGTACCTTGACATTTTCACCTTTTCAGGTCTGTTACTCATCCTTGAGGCACTGGTGAACTGGCAATGAATTTATTATTTTTTCATGTAAGCATGCAGGTTTGTGTGCCAAATCCTAAAAGTCAATGAAAACAACTTTTTAAAGTGTTGTTATTTCTTGTGGGCTATCTCACAAGATGTAAGACTTTGTGAAAATAAATCATGTACAAACCAGTATGTCTCATCTCCTGTTGTAAGGAACATACCCATTTGCTTTTAAGTCTGATCCTGCAAGGTCTTCTCCAAACTCAGAAGAACAAATTTTACATGAAAATATTTGAAATGCAGACAAAGTGTACAGTTTATCAAGTGCTGTTTTCACGCTGGCAGTGGTGTTTAATTTACTAACACGAATTCACTTTTCTTGAAAGTGTAGCAGAAAAAAAAAAACTTGAGCTTCTGTCTGAAGTCCTTGCCTCACCCAGGGTCACTGTTTTGAAGCATGTCTGCACTTCTGGGTTGGAAGCAGATCTCAGGTAGGGTGAGGTTGGGAGCAGATAATTAGTAAGCTGGGTGTTGCTTAGATGTCTGAGGAGATAAGAGTCAGGTAATGGAGAACGAGGGACTCTAGTCCTAGTTTATGAAAGTAAGTGGTATGCACCAGAAGAATGTGGGAGCATAGCAAGTTGGTGTGGAGCCAGGGGAAGGAAGAGAAAGGAAGAGAAAGGTATGAGAGGGCCATTGAAGTAAGGTGACAGGAATAGATTGTTTTGTTCCATTAATATTTCAGTAGCTTTATTATTTTTTTCTCCGCAGTAATGGACAATGAGTTTTGGGAAAGAAAAACAGAGTATGGAAAATGATTTTACTGTTGTTTCCTGTAGAAGTAAGATCAATGCTGAGTGAATGTGTGTTCACTGACCAATTAGCCCTACACCTCCACAATAACTTTTGAATTCGGTGGCCAGCTTCAACTGTGTCTTAAACAGACAGGCAATTCCTACAGACTTTGAGAAAATAGATGGCAGGGTATAGTTGAAAGCTTCTGCAAATGTCTTGTGGAAGGGCTACAGACAAAGGAAAAGCTACATTATTAAACTGCACGTTATTAACCACCAAATGGGAAGAGAAATAGTAAGCAATAAGCTAGCCAACCCTATGAATGCTTGCTGTAAGAGAAGGCTTCAGCATTTTTAGGCCCTAGACTCAATCAACCATGAAAAACAAATCTTTAGGAGACCAAGCTTCATTAGCTCCAGTACCACTGAGTGATGTGATTTAATTGCAGCATCACCTAAAGGAAGGCTATGAAGCCGATAGTCTGATAGTTATTGATGGCCAATAACATATAATAAGGGAACTCAAAAAGTGAGTCAAAGCCAGAAATTCATGCATACACATGGTCTCCCATACATACAAGACAAATGGAAGAGGAAAATAAAAATTAGGATAAATTTTGGATCTTTCTTTATATTTGTCTGTAAGAGAAAGCAATTGTGACTACTTTGTAACAGTAAGTGCAAGATGGTCTTTGAGATCTGAGATTGGTTCTATTTATTTACTTACTTACTTATTTCCACAGGTTAAGTGTTTCTTCAGTTAAAAGATTGAAAAACATAGTGCTCTGGGGGCCACAGTAAAAGGGAATCAAGGCTCTGTTTACTATAAGTCCTTTTTCCTTTGTCTAGCTATTTAGGTAGCAGAACTGAAAATTCTCAAGATTGTGTAAATTGTGTTCACCCATTGTGAGTGCATGGCCTAAGTGAATCAGTCAGACACTGGTTTTATCTGGAAGTTACTCATCTTTTCCTGATCCTTTTCTGAGCATTACCTTGAACCACTAAGAAATCCAAGTCTTCAACTATTGTATTTTCTGAGACTTAACCATCTATTTTTTCCTCTTAACATTATGTGGGTTGTCATAATGTTCATGGTTATTTAAGAACTGAGAACTCAATTTGAGAACTCTTCCTTTGATAGAGAACATGTCCATATTGCATTTCTGTGCAAAACTCTTTCCATGACTTTCTTTTCTTCTAAGGAAAAACAAAGATCGTGAACCTCAGCTTTTTCCTGACCTGCCTCTCTGACCTTTCTTGGATTCTTAACTGCAAACCTTTTTTCTCAAGCCCTAGTACTCCTTTTATCTTTGAAAACCATTGCTTCTTTTCCTGAACTGGAGATAAGACTTAGGCCAAGGTACAGTACAGTAAATAAAATAGACTTACAGTTCCATGCATGTGTTCTAAAAATATGAACTTTTTTTTTTTTTTTTCCAAGTATTTGCAGTATTGTACTGCTATGTTTCTGTATGTATAACTCCAATGTTTCAAGTAATTTAAGTTCACTTCATTATTAAGGCAATACACATCCATGGTAGAACATAGTAATCTTGGTGAAGTTTCTTCCACGACTATTTAAACTGTAAATAGTGACAGACTAGAGAATGTTTACCTTAGAAATTTCTATACCGCTTTAGGCTTTCTTATTATTCTCAGCTATAAGACATTGTCCCCAGAATGTAATTAAAGTTTCACTAGGAATTTGTGCATGTTGTATAGTTAAAATGAGATACAAAATTCATACTCATGTATACTTAATTTGGTATTTAAAGTGTTTTAGGCACAAAGGGGAATAAGAATATTTATAAATTGTTATCTTTAAAACTTTTCTCATGACTTATACAGGAGTGTTTTAACCAATTAAATATTAATATGGAACAACACATGCATGCTTACTGAAGAAATCGGAGTATGTTGCTTTTTAAAAGCATTTAAAATGAATTGTAGTGTTACTTTCACATTCTGCACATTCAGTTTACACTACAGAATTTTTAGCACAAATCTGACAGGTGGACAAGAGATCAGTTTGAAATAGAACCATTCTTCCACTTTTTTTTTTTTTTTTTTGTCTTCTGCATTCACCTAGATGACACCAGTTGATTTGGAAAACCAGTTTGTTGTATGATCGCTAAAATATTGGCAGTGTCACAAGTAATTCAATGAATGTTAAGTAGTATTTCCTGCTGTAGTCTCAAGCATTTGCCATATAGTGGACGGAAGTAAGCTACAAGTGAAAACACATTCATTTAGAAAATCCATGTTTATCCATAGCAATTTCTCTGTCTGATGTAAGGCTTTGAAGAAAAGGCTTTGTTCAGAATTTTCAAGAACATAGATTCCTATATGCAAAGGTATTTGTAAGATATATATGGGAGATAAACTCAAGTAGATGTGTTTTGTTGTGTGTTTAAAGGGTGAGTCCTATCTTGCGCATCTCTGTGTGTGAACTGTAGGCATCTCCTTTGGCTCTCTACCAAGCATTGAGTGAATTACAGAACTGACGTGAGATACTGTACCAAAAGACTGTTTTATGAACACAGCCTCAGGGATGGTTCTTATTTTCAGAAAGTAGAACTACCCACCATCTGTCTTACGTTCTTTGGGTAATAGGTAGCAGAAAAATGAATGCAAGGTTGAACTGAGAAAATGGAGGGAAGAAGGATCACATGTAATAACAGAAATATACAAGTTTGCTGACCATATATATTATTATTAGTAATAATTTATTTTTATTCCTATATTTTGCTAACAATTCTGTCCAGTATTTCCTAAGGGAGAAAAAACAACTAGTTTTGGCAATGAAAGATGTAACATGGCTGGTGCATTGTTCTTTTAAAGGTATTTTTTTTCCTCTCTAGAACTAAACAACAAAAACTACTTTGATATTTATGGAGGACTGATTAACTAGAAGGAGTACTATTTACATGTAATTTGTTAGATTTAATAACATTGTTATATACCAAAATCATTTTGGAACCCTTAAAACGTGACTCATTTTCAGCCTCCTTCCAAAAATTTACTAAGGAAAAAGTGATATTGACTAATGTAACTCTTTCAGATGTTTGATTATTGTACTTTTTCTGCACAACATTCAAAAATGCTTTTCCAGCAATAACAGGTTTCCAGTAATGTTTCTTGATACTTACTGCCAGTAAAGCAATTTGAAAATGTCGCAATGTTCTAACGTGTTGTTTACCTATAATAATGAAAAAAATGTCAATTAGCAAGGCCAGTGTCCCCAGTGATACAGATTTTATTATGAATGAAATTAAAAACTATTTTTGGGGGGAGAGAGTTAACTTGTTTTTCTCAACTGTAAAAACCTTGTATTCTCCCCTCTTTCCCAAGACGTATCACATTAACTTTGATAATGAACATGCGAGTCCAGCAGTATTCAGGGAAGTCAGACCAATTTTGTTGATTTGTCTTGGGATACAAGATTAATTTCACATTTATTTTATTAAAGTTAACAAAACTGCAACTCAGTAAACCAGAAAGGGTAAAATATTCATCTAGCAACAAAGTGAGAGCTCTCATAATATTGGATGATACATATTTTTTAGTAGTAACTCACCTTGAACTTGACAGATTTAAAATATTCAGGTAGGTTCAAGGCCAGTAGCAGTTTGAAAGGGAAATAAATAAATAAATAAAGCAGAAAGAAGTATTTCTGCATAAGTATTCTTCCTTCTAAGACACAGATGTTCCAGACTTATTCTGAAATAGTTTGCTCATAGCAGACTATTGCTTTGGCTTTCTGCAAAGCTGTGGCAATCTGGTCATGTTCAATTCCATTAGCTTCTTGGTATTATTGAATCAGGTTTCTTTCATAAAATACTATGCACAATAGTGGTCTACATGCTACGATTTGCTGTCTCAGAGGTATTAAATTTTTTTTTTATTATTATTTTTTTTTTCCATCAGCTGTGCTAGCTGCACTACCAGTGGCCAAATAGCAAGCAGAAGGCTTGGACAAGAGCTAAAATGTGGTAATTGCATCTTTACTCAATTTGGATTACTTTGTAATGGAGAAGAGAGGGCATTATATTAAAAAAAAAAAAAAAAAAAAAAAAAGCATGAAAATACAGATTAAGTGTAAAAGTTAAAAACTGTGTATATTTAAAAGGATTCACTGTAATTTTAATATACTTAAATACCTGCAGATAAATAATTGATAACAAGACTGAGCTGTAACCAACTTTTTTTTTTTTTTCGTTACAGTCAACATAACTAGGAATGCTAGATAGTCTCCAGTCAGAAGCATTAAGTAAAATGATTTTTATGAAGGAGTTTAATTAATTTTTTAATCATTAGTTAGAGGAGCTGACTCTTTGTCCCAAGTTTGTCAGTCAGTAAAATTTCTTCTATTCTTTAGCAATGCCAGTATTTCAGTTATTTAAGGGCCGTTTCTTGCACTGATGGCCTGGAAGGTCTATGCAAACTGGACATATTTTTCTACATGGTTGAATGCAAAAACTGTCATCTAAAATTCCAAAACATTTTTTTAATGTTTTCCTCTTATATTTATAAAACTTCTGAAAATCACTCTTAATAGATTGTACAGCAAGCATGAAATGGATCAGAGAAAGCTACCGTAATGGGAGCATTTGCATTGAGTTCGGTCATTAGATTTGACCAGTAAACTGACTGGTTTTAACTTCTGTGATATATGTAATCCATAGTGTCATGAAATGTTGACCATTTTATGAAGAATTCTATAACGACTGCAGGTATAGTGGTTTTATTTTGTTTTTAATACTGAATTAGCTTATTCTGTGGTAGATTTGTTGTTGTTTTCCTCCTGTGTTTTTGCCTGAAGACTTTTTCTAACTAATGTAATTCTGTCTGTCAAGGCAGTATAATTCCTGAGCATCTAGCTTTCAAAACCCAGATGAGAGGTTAGGTTGGTTTAAATTCATCATCTTCACTATTCACGTATACGTCAAAGTTCACTTTTACTCAATACTCTCCTTGAGAGAGTAAGGGCATGAAATATGATAAATTTAATTTTTCATTGCTTATGAATGGGAGTAAGACACATCCTGGAAGCAGCTTATTAATTAATTTAATGTAGCTTGGAGCCTGGAAGAAAGCAGGAAAAAGGTATTGTATTAATTTGGCAAAAAGCAACCCTAATTGTGTTTGTTATTAGAAATGATAACTCTTATCTCTATATAGGCCACTATGAATACCTGAATATAGGGAGGAGGTGAAAATCCTTTGCCATTGTTTTAAGACAAAAAGTATTACAGTTTTTGTTTCACAGCCTAGATTTCATCTTGACAAGAGTGCTTTTTTGCCATAGAACAAGTGGGTTTTTTTGTTTGTTTGTGTTTTTTTTTTTTCTGCTGAGTAATAGTCTGGCTGTTATCCAGTCTTCTTTCTGAGACAGGCTCCCTTCACTGTTGAGCATTTTCTTATATTGAGACTATAAGAGCCTGCCTGACTATGGAGAGCAGGAGGGTATCTGTATCATGCACCGTGAAGGTATAAAAAGATACACAACCATTTAAAATTGCTGTAACTTCCATTAAGTTGGTGGATTCCATTTGTAACAGGGAAACGATAGATTATTTTCTGAAGATTTGGCATTAGTTATGTTGAGATTGATAAAGTGTCTGTGTTACGGATAGAGAAACCATTGAGCAGAGTGTGAGCATCACTTTTCTTAGCTGAGGGGAAATTGCACCCAAACATATCTGTTTGTATGTTAACATACATGAATACTAATCTTTTAAAACTCATCCTATTGCAGCTAGTATTAACTTTGTATATGTTAGCAGATACATCATGAAAAATTGCCTTCCCTTCCTCCACCTTAGGTTCAGAAACATTGCTTGAAATACATATAATAAAAAAAAAAAAAAAAAAAAAATCAATGAAGTTGAACGGTTCTGAGCTGGTATCAAAATACCATTAGATTATGTCATTATACTTTTTCAGGATTATGGCAGTTTTTGATACTAATCTGTATACTTCTGAATTCTGATTTCATATAGACCGTCTAACTGTTTTTCTTTCAGTGGAATTAGATCATTGTCGCCATTCTGGATGCTGTCTGACTTAGCCAGAATATGTCAGCTATTTGCGCTTTCTGTGACTTCAGATACTGTCTGAATAATAATCAGTCTTTTTTTTCCATCATCCTTGAGTAGGTGATAGAACTCTTTTGGGAGGCTTTAATTTCCAAAAGGTTTTATTTATTTTTCTTTCCACTTATATTGTGCCCTCTATAAGTGCACAAACTGAAATGTTTTGAGAGAGTTTTTAATAATTGTCACTAATGTGCCTGGTGCTGTGCCCAAAACTAATCTGAATTGGTGCACTTCAGAAGATGTGTACTAATTGGAAAGAGTCCAGAGCAAATCAACAGATTTTATCAGGCATCTAGAAAATGTGATCTACAAGGAAAGACTGAGTTTGTTTCAGTTGCTTAGCACAACAGCAGAGTAAACAGAGTCTTTTCAGGGTAGTTCTTCTTTGATGATAATTTGATCAACTCTTGGTAGAGGGGAGGTAAGAGAACTGTGCATTATTGGTAAGATTATCTGGGGAAATAAATCTTTTAAAAAGAATCTTCTGATGGAAATGCCAAGCTAGGGCGTGAGAAATGTATGTTCAGTATCTGTCTCTTTTGCCAAAGTGGCCTTGGGAAATCACTCTGTTCTTTGATCCGCTAGCATGAACGTGTTAATATTTTTCCACTCTGTTTTGTTTATAGGACTTAAACCAATTAGGATTTTGGCATTGAAAACAGAACTCTGGCATGCTTGAAGTTTTTGATTCTAAAATTGCTCCAAGCAAATTTTGTTCAGCTCTTCGAAATGTCTGAATTCACCTGTTATTTGATTCCTGAGTTTTCCAGTTGTTTGCTGGTTTACTGTCTGCTCAGAATTGTCTCAGTCTGAACAAGTTAGTGACTAGGTCTTGCTTAAACTAGCTTAGGAGAAGGAACTGGTGCAACTCCAAGTTATTTCCTGTCATGCAGTTACTCTGTACATATGCAAGAAGTCCAGAAACCTAAAATCGGTTGGTTGCAGGGCCCGTTTTCATCTGGTTTCCAATGTCTTAGTTGTGCAAGTTCATGCCTTAAAAATATGCTGGTTAGAATGCTTCATTGAGCCTGGGTTGTTCAAGAGCCAGTCAACAAAACTGTTTCAGCTCTTTTTCTGTTGAATATAGATAAAGAATTGGTTCTCTCAGCAGGGACCAAGCCCAAGATCTTCTCCCTGCAGAGGGCTTTAATTGATAAGTTAATGCAGTTGTTGGCATCCATATGTAGGAGCAGCCTCTAGATTCTGATTAGATATAGGTACCTTTTCCAGCACTGGATTGTTCACTTATGCTTCTGCGAAGTATAGATATGCCTTATGCTTAGTATTTGCTGTTAATCAGCAATATATCTCTTTGCTCAGTGTGCAGGATCCATTTTGAGTTGCTTAAGCAGTCCAGACAGTGCATGGGAAGAAACAAATCTTAATGTTAGGACACCCTGTGAGGTAGCCATGTACCTGGCAGACTTTCAGTATTTAGTCCTTTGATTGTGTACTCTGCTGGTGGGTGAGGGGCCTCATTATCTTCATTAAGAGCTATAGATATTGTATTTCAAATTAAAACATACCTACATACCTTACCTATTTTGTAAGTAAAATCAGGGAGTAGAACATGTGAGAGCTCCCACATTTAATTGCTATCGCTTCATTAGAATACAAGTGAATATTGTTTTGTAAACGTGTTTGTCTGTAGCATTTCAGAGACTTATTACTGGTATGGAACTATGCTGTTGCTTTTATTCCCCAAAAGTCAGCATCTCAAGCAGTACATTCCCCATACTGTCCAGCTCAACATTTAAACAAAAAAGCAGCAGCTGACTAAAACTGAACCTAGCCATGTCTGAGGTAATGTTGGTTATGGGTATACCTGCATGGCTTTGGGCAATCTGGTCTAGGGGAAGGTGTCCCTGCCCATGGCAGGGGGGTGGAACTAGATGATCTTCAAGGTCCCTTCCAACCCAAACCATTTTATGGCTCCTGTATCTCCTCGGTTGTTGTATCTACTTCAGAATCCTCCTGCTTTCCCAGTGTGTACAGCCTTAGTTGCAAATAACCTTTTCAGCATTAGAGGTTTTGTTTAAAACTGTTGTGAGATACTAAACCGTATCTGTTTATTTCACACCCAGAAATGAGACTCTCCCTATTGTTCTGAACTGCCATTTACAAGATTTGTCTGTTATTTCTCACAAAATGGGAATTCACTGATTGTCCTGCTACCGAGAAACCATAGAAACATCAGAAGAGCTTAGTTTGCTTAGTGAGCTGTACTGTTTCAGTCTCCTGTAGGTGCAAATCATCTCTGAAGCCATTCATTGGGTGATATTTAAGAACAGTATGGACCTTCCCATAGCAGTGATTTTCCTTTGGAGCTGGAACTCCCAGATATCTATAAAGAGGCTTCTGAGATTAATCAATCCTCCATACAGTTACGGAAGTACGGTAGCAGGCATTTTTTCTGTTTGTTTCTTGAGATCATCAAAGCAGTATATGGACTACTCAGTTTAATTCCAGTCAATAATACTCATTAGTAAACCACTCTTCCACCTGCAGTTGGTTTTGAGTTTGATTCCTATTCATAATACTCACAGGAAAGAACTTTCTAGTTTCTTCATTTCCTGTTTATTATCCTGCTAGGTCTCAAATCCAGTTTCGGGTTGCAGAGTTCACAGTACTCTGAGTTCTTCAGTGAGTAGTTGTAATCTGTTTCAGTGACTTAACTTTTTTTCTTCAGAGTTAGTTCCAAGGAACCTGAAGGTTCCACATCAAGGACAAGACTGGACAGCTAGATGGAATGTTTGTTCAAGGTCTGGCCCACACCTCTTGAAGACTTTTGCAATGAAATATTTGATTTGCTGAGAGACACTTAGATAAAATAGGATTTAATGCACATGTGGTTAGAATGAGTAGGCCTGACTGGAAAGGCCTGATCAATGAGTTAATACTTTTCTGGCAAGAGTTTGTTTAAATACAAACTTGACTTAAGCTTTAGTAAGGATAGGGTCCTGAGAGATTAAGATAAACTAGAAACTGCTACTTATTTGTGATTCAATAGCAAGGACTTTACTGAACACCATCAGAGCAAAAAGCTGCACTGATAGGATAACTTAAAGACTTATAGCCACTGTTTCATGGTGGAGGCTGTAAACTGTTACAGCTCTTTTTAAGAAAAAAACTTAAAGCTCACACATTTAATTGCATTAGAATGATAGAAATAGAGCTTTGATACATAAGTGATGACACGATTTACTAGCACATTTACTAGCATACTTTACTAGCAGTGGCTATCACTGTTTGTTTTCCACATGCTTATATTGATCAAAATGAGGAGGGTTCATGTGGTTGGCTCCTGATATACTAAATTGATTTGTTTAATTAGTCAGACATTGACACCTCTGAACCTCAGAGGTCCTCTAACGATAGATCATGAAGATCAGAGATGGGAGTTAGTGCTAACACTGTCAGCAGAACTTCTACGTTATTGCCTCCTGCCAACCAAGAGTGCTAGAGAAATGTGCTCAAATAAATAGATATTGCTGGCCATCAGCACTAACACATGTAAGGTTTCTTAGAAAAATGTTATCTGCTGCTCAGTACTTTGTGACCTCTGCTGGGCACAGTGACCATGCTGGTTAACCACCTAGCACAACAGTTCTCCTCAGCATCCTGGCTGCTGCAGCCTGCTGGACAGCAGTCTAACATACTGGGCAACTCTAAGAACAGCTTCAGGTTTGGTTTTTCTTATATATATATATATATATATAGAGATCTATAAACAATTATGTCCCACAACATATGGGGCTATATATACATATAATATATATGTATATATAAGAAAAAAAATATATATATATAAGAAATTATAGATCCCCAGAGGTTCTAACCCTGCTCTCACTGACTCCAAAAGGAATATTGCTCTCTTTTTGTTTGTTTTTCCTTAAGAGCAGACTAGTGGAGTATGACCTACGGTGGCTTTTTTCTGTATTTTGTTGAATCATTTGTTAATTTTTTGAGCAATATGATTTTATAACATGCTGAGTAATTTGGAGTTTGTGGTTTTCATACATTTACAAAAGTCATAATATTTGCTATAAATAATCTTCATCTGTTTTATTTTGTCTCTATTGGTTCCTACACATTTGTAACAGTGTTGGTACTCCCTCTTTGTGTAGCAGATGATAGATAAAAACACTTCAGTTTTGTAACAGTTATGATGGCTCAATCTTATCTTCTGCTGCAAGATATATATATATATATTCAATTAGCTATTTCTGTCAAAACTCCTTT